>JAANDH010000165.1:202326-325510 GCA_011799765.1 Nymphaea thermarum | reverse complement strand
GTGTTTTTCAATGACAAAATCAAAGTAATTTCTGTTTGTCTTTTGGGTGGTTACTTAACTCTTATAAAAATGCTCGAAATTGATGTTTTTTCATAAATGAACTGTTACCAAAACATGTATTAAATGCGGTGTCACCCAAATATTCTAGGTTACTCATGCCTTTATATGTCTTTATATATGTCCAAATTTTAATCTATATGTCTTTCAATTTATGCTTTTATTTTATATGTCTTAAAGTTTCACACAATCATTTCAAATTGGTCACTAATGAGTACCATTTATGTTGTTTTTCCAAATGATACAACTACTCCCAAGGGAGAAAGGAAGAGATTTTAATGGAAAGGGATACAAGTGACGCTCAAACAAAACAAGCTGCAACTTGGTTATGGCGAACTGCTAATTATATGTCAAAAATAAAGAAGAAGGATGTTGCCTTGTAAGTACCAATGTCACTAGAATTCGGTTAATTTGTCCATAGCAACGAGGCACACATCATCATGAAATGTATTCATTGCTTGCAAGTCAGAAAAACCAAGCAGAAGAGAACAAGGGAGAGAGCAACATTCAAGGAACCACTTGCCCTTGCAATACCAGACAGAAGCGTTGAAGCATCCATCTGGACTGGACCATCCAAGAAAAACGTCCAATCAATCATCTGATCTTCTTACGATGGATGATGGTGTTATAATATCTACGGTTTTCCTTTTTCAATTTATATTTCAATATTTTTATTACTTTTTAAAGCAACATATTTTCAAGATGTTAAACAACTCACTGCCCTCACAAAAAAACCCTAAAGCCTCTTCCATTTTTTTACTTTTGAGGTTCTAAGCTGCATATGCGATGGTAACGGTAACACATTCATTCAGCTCAGGTACCACTAGGGATGTCAATGTATCTGATTTGAATTGGATATTCGATAGAACCGATTCAAAAAATTGGACATGAAAAAAATATCCGATTAAGAAATCAGATCGGACTCGGATTTAATAAATGGAATTCGATCAGATTCGGAATCGGATTCAGTTATACATAAATATCCGAGCGGATTCAAATGGGATTCTTATATCTAATGCTATTACATTTTGAAAATTGACAAAATTTGATTCAAAATTCAGATTTGGATTCAGATATGAATATAAAAATCAGATTCGGATCGGACTCGGATTGTAAAATAGGATTTCAGATTCGAATTGGGATATGACTTTTCTTTATTCGTAGTCGAATGCGAATTTGAATCCGAATATGTGAATATTCGAAAAAGCAAATGTGATTAAGGGTATATCCGAACCGAATTCAATCTGTTGACATCCATAGGTACCACATCTCACCACTTAAGACACAAAAGCATAATACTCAACAGGAATCAAACTAAATACTTGTCTTTTAATAGGTAGGACCAGCTACACTATACACTTAAAACTAAAGAAACATATTTCATTTGGAAAGCAATTCACCTAAATTGCTGAATCAGTCAATTCCCCGAACCGACAACCATGGGTGATTCAATTTAAACAATGCAGAACTCAACTTCCTTCACCTTGAATAGCCTTATCATTGATCTCTCCTGCATTGCCTTTCCTACTACCAAGGGCAGTTGTGGAGCCAAAAGTTTCCTGGTTAAGGAGCATTGTTACTTTAAATTTCAAACTTTAAAGGGTAGTCAAATATAAAAAAGTACAAATTGATAAAATTTATATGTGTAAATAAAGCAATTTTACGTTCTTGTGTTGGCAATTGCCCACAGCGGCCACAACATGGCTCTGCCACTTAATTGAGTTTTAAATGAAGGTTAACTCCACAAAACCTGGGGAAAAACAATCCAACATTGAGTTTTATGAGAACTACAATGACGTGATAAATAATGGAGTTCCTTCAATAGGTAAAATGTACTAGATAAATATTTCGCATTCAATATATATATATATATATATATATATATATATATATATATATATATATATATATATATCCAACTGCAAATGTTGCAGATCCAGATGCAGATTAAGATTAATCCAATATGATTAGCGAATGTGAAAGATTTAACTAGTAAATGTTACCTATTCATGAAACTCAATTGTTTCTCAGGTCACCCAAAGGGTTGTTTGATTATAGTAATACTTTGTTGCTATTCCATGAATTTGTAGAACACTGCAATGCAATATTAAATGCATCATAGATTTATAAAACAATAACAAATCATTCCTACGACCAAATGACCCTTAAGCATGTTGAAAATTCAAATTACAATTGCTAATCAAATTGGTTCTCTTCTCATATTTAAACAATCAAACAAAAATTCAAATCAGATGGCAAAAGTCATATAAGCCATCATCTCCACCTACATATACACTGTGCAGTAAATCTGTTTGTTGATTTTGACATGAAAATAGAATGCCACGAACGTGATACGACAAGGTTGGTTAGTATGTGTTGTCATGTTCAAGATAGTCATCACATCTTTTAGAGGTTCTTTGGCACAAGTAACAAATTGTGTCCAAAAATTAGGGCAGATTCGTGCAACCATGTAACATAGTTTTCTTTGAATATATATTAAATTTTTGGGCGGAATCATTAGATAGTAACAATCCGTTACCGGTGCCAAACAACCCCTTATCACCACAAGGTGGCCAAATTTGAAGTACAGGATGAAAAAGAAATGTGATGAAAAATAAAAGTTTACATTTTCATTATCAAACTGATATTCCAGTTCTTGAACTAGATTTTGTGCCAATATCCTGGCGACACAAACGCTTCAAGTTTTTTTTCAGTAGAAATGTCTTTGGATTGGATTTCTAACTAAAATGCTTTGAAACAATCAGAAATTTTTAAAAAAATTAACATTTGATTACAAATAAGATCGATTGGACTTAGAAAATGACATCCAATCAACTTCAAATTTGATTTTTGGATTGAGATTCTATTTTAAATAACTGTCCTATTTCCAATATCGATATGTTTGAAGTTCGGTTACTCACAGGACACATAAGGCTGTAGTTTGGATTTGGTTGTGTACCTAAAACTAGGATTTAGATTGAGATGTTAAAATAAAAGTTGGATTTGAATCTAATTATGACTGCAAATTTATAATTGGTTATGGTACGGACCTTTCTTCATTTATAGTTTATAGTTGAACTTAAATATGTAATCATATGATGAATAAGATATAATAAAGAATACATCCGATTCAAATCTGATTTATTGACATCCCTAATGATATGCACAATATTAATGTATATTGGGCTATTAAAATGGTATTCCCTTAGCTTTAAATCTTTTTTTTCTTGCTTCTTTTTTCTCTTAAAAAAGGGTCTGCTTTGGCAGCTAACATTAATCATCAATGACAATATTTTAGGTTGATCTACAGATGGCTCTATCCTTGTGCAAGCTGCACTTTGATGGAGAAAGTCTTGTCTGTAGTATGCCATATGCAAAACGGGGCAATCATAAGAGACCCTTCTCAACTCTACTTTCAAAAGCCAAGGTCCTTAGCTTTTTGTTATTTGCATGAACCGTGTTAGAACTCTCTCTTTTTCCAGGAAAATCACTGCAGTTCCTAATATATATTAGTTTCCACAATTGATGCTTTGGCAAGCTCGGCTTGCAATTATGTTGCTTCATTTGACCATTTTTGCTTGAAAAGAAAGTGTATATAGTTCGGTAATATTCAAGTCACATATTAATTTCATCTTAGCATAAGGCAGAAATTTCTAGCTAAGAGGCACTAATAATAAAATTTTAAAAGACATCAACATGTAAATGAAAAATAATTTCCTAGAGTGCCAATGTAAAAATAAGTATTTTTTGTGGATTTGTGTGTGCAATCACCACATGTTGCCCATACCTACCTCTGCCATTGCATCAAACCATATAATGTATCAACATGGGAAGTTAAATCCAAGGTGGTGAATATAGTGACCCTTCTTCATAAAAGTGAAAGATTCAGTTACCCAAATCTATTATAAAAAGTCATTTAGTGGATGATGTGATTTGTATTTTCATAATGTAGGAGTTGTTTGGTAGCAAAGTCACTTTGTGAGTATCTCATGAATATTCATGAAATATTAGTTATATTGTCCATGAATCTGCCTTGATCTTTAGGAATGATTCATGATATACTCATAGAGTGTCCCTTCTGTCGAACGACCCGATAGATAACATGGTAGTTAAGCATAAGAATGATTTGAAAATAGTTTCATGATATTTAAGATTTCTAAAAACCAATGTCTATGTATACCTCATTGCAGGGTTTCAAAATCTTTCTATAAATGCTGAATTGTGATGGCCCTGGGGGGATGTTCGGCATGTGGTTGGGCCAGACACCGGTAGGCAGCCAGTTGTCGGTTCAAATCCAAAGGAACCTACCTTGTGCAAAAGCCGACATATGCTAGGACCATCGCGGTGGGGAATGACCTTGGGGGTTTTATGTTCGAAGTGTCGGTAGCTCAAGTACATGATTAGAGACTTTTAATCCTATCACTTGGGGGCTATAAGATAGATTATCAACTGTCGCAATAGACCTTCCTGATAGGGCCAGACCACTAATCCCATCAACACTCTGGCCGAACGAATAATAAGAAGCAAAATTTGTTGATTTCTGGATCAATACGAGCAATTATTCTTTGGATACTTTCACATACTGATTGCGATCATTTGTTCTCTTCGCGGCTGTCGTTGTCGTTCATCGTCATCTTCATCAGGTCTTTTTCCAGAGCAACATGAATTCTGCCCATAACAATCTTGTTTTCTCGCTCATTCCAGCCGGCGTTTCCATCTGCCGACTATCTTCCCTGCTATTGCATTGATTAGCAAAACTTCATCATATTTAAGATCGATAATAATAACAGGTTGGGTGGGGTTACCGTTATCCTTTTTGCAGTGAAGAATCTTATTTATATATTTATAATGGAAGGAATTTGTCTATTTTTAGAAGTTACAAGTCCAAAAGGACAAGGAAACACATATAAAAAGATAAATTGAAAAGAGATGTAGCTCCAGTTCCTTCGAAAATGATAAGATGTTTGGCATGAAATGAACGGGCTGATCCATTTAGATGGGTTGTATTGTGAAGTTAACGTATCTAAAGGTTTGAATTTCTCTCAATTGGACCTTAAGTTTATCACTAGCAAATTAAGTTGGGTTAGTGCACGTCTAACATAAGCAAATTGTATGTTGATTAATTTGTATTAGTTTTTTTCCCTGACCATATCAGGTAACATTCTAAATTCATGTTTTGCTGTACCAAACTCTTATTTTTCTATTGATATCAAAATTAGTTTAGGTAAAAGGGGTAATAGGCCTATTATTTGCATGCGTGCGGTCGAGCGCGAACACACACACATATATATCATTTCATCCAGGCCGCTCCATACCATACATTTCGTCAAGTAGCTTCTCTTTACACATAGGTTCGGATTTATCCAGCCAAATCCAGTTGAAGGAATTCAATAATCTAATATATATATATATATATATATATATATATATATATATATATATATATATATATATATATATATATATATATATCGAGAGAGAGAGAGAGAAAGAGAGAGTCCTGTTCTTCTTGTCCGTCTCTTTCCCTGGGACGTGTAAGGACAGAACTGAGAAAGGGCCGGAAAGGAAGGAAGAAAAACTCGACCACCTCAGTCCCTCCTTCCCTTGTTGGCGCGTCGGAGTGGTATGTGATGGGTTCGGGCGGTGGGTGCAGTCGCCGGGCACACCATCTCTCCGTCATCGTCATGATCATCACCAGCTTCTTCCGCCATAAGCTCACCACCACCTCCTTTCTCTTCCCCTCCTCCTGCTGAGAAACGCCCTTCCCCACCAGCTTAACCGAAACCCCTGCTCTACTCTTCGAGTGGAAGATATTGATCTTAGGCGTCATGGAATTCGCCTGAACGAAGGGCCAGGGCTCTGGCGTAATGGCCGGTAGCAGCGTCTTCAGAGGAGAGCCGTCGTCCGATGTCACCCCTCTGATTTCCTCGCCCCTCAACTCGATGGCTCCGCCGCTTTGCTCCTCTCAGAGCTTTCACGGTGAAGAAACCTCTCTCTCTCTCTCTCTCTCTCTCTCTCGTACCGGTGAAAAGTTTCACGAGGAAGTTTTTATCGCCTGATCCTTTTTCTTCTCTTGTTTACTTTTTGGTCCTTGGTAGTGTTTCTTTGTATGGTTGTTAACACCATCACCTTTGGGACTTGGTCTTTTCTTATTTTTATTTTACTTTCATGAGTTGAGGAGGATTTGTTTATCCTAAGAGTATGCAAAAGAACACGGTGGTGCCCTTTCTTTAATTTAACTGAAATCCCACTTGAGATAATAACAAGAATTAGGTCTCTGTTTAGCAGTTTCTGCAGAGCAAAGCAGAAAATAACTCATTCGTGGGGTTAAAGGAAAATGATTGGCCACCAAGTACAAAAGCTTTTTCCTTTCTCTACTTCTGACTTTTGTGGCGGTAAAATGCCAAATTCGGGGTGCTTGGGATCAAAAGTTCAGAGATATCTCTGCACCTAACGATGACAAATTTTTACATGTTTTGTCTGCTTCACGACAGGCTGTGGCAATGAGATGTTTCTTTCCCAAATTGCACCTACGTAGCTCTTCCATTATTTTCTTCTTTCCAGGGAGGTAATGAATGCATGAGCCTTATGGTTGAAAAGCAACTTATCTTGGATAAGGTTCTGTCTGGAACAGAAACAGGAGAGATAAGGAGTTGAGGAAATTTTGATGATTATTTAATGCATTTCATTCACCACATTTATTGTTCTGGTTGCGATGATAGGGAAAAGATGTTACCAAATTCACCCTCAAGTTCATTTTTTGATTTTCACTCTCATCTACATTCTTTTCTACTTCAGTTCTGCTTCTAAACATAGTCTGAGTTTCAGTAGACAATTTACATCTTGTTTTTATGGTCCAACTAGTTTATTTTCAGTCTTCAGGGTGTGACTATTGTTGTCTTAGTTTAAACGGACGTGAGAGAAAGGGCAACAAGTTTCGAGCTATTTAACTGGTGAGTGACTGAACAGGAAGAGGACCACCAAAACGTGCAGGAAATTTCTATCAGGAAGCGGATTCTCTCCCTTTCAGACAAACAAGGGGGCCTAGTCAAATGCAGAAAAGACTTTTTGAAGACTAGTCTACTCTCATCTTAGGGGTAGCTGCACTAGACTATTTCAGCAAGGCACCTTTTTTGTGAAGAAAAATTTTAGTAAATTGTCTTGTATCCTCTTTCTGCTTAAGTTTCGCGATTATGTTATACTCACTACTAACCGTGTTAGGCTGCCAAAATACAATCATGTGCTTCTGTGTGTTTTGTCGGTGATTCCCATCTTCTCTGGTCGAAAGAGCACGTCTGACTAGTGGGGCGTCCATAGGAATCGGAAAAATCTGTGGACTGAATTATTGCTAAAAAGTTTGATCTGGACGGCCTCCCCTATTGTTTCTATCAAATCAATGCGCCTCTGATCTCCATTCTTTCCACATGGGTCTCTTTCTTTCTTGATCTGTTATAAGATAAAACCGCAGGTTTTGAAGTTTCTTGGGTTAAATTGTTCTTCCTTTTCGTTCAAATAATCCAAATCAACCTGTTTATGATATTCTCTGTTGTAGTTTCGATATATATGAGTTTGCTCTTTCAAATTATTCTTACTACCCTGTCCTTTTGTTTGCGTTTCTATTTTTATCATAAAATAATCCCGCTTACTGTGGTATACGTGGTTCCAAGCTGCTCATTCTTCCATTGTAAACCCATTTACTGGTATGCACAGCTTCTTGTCTCAAGATAAAACTATGTTGGATTTAGCAGTTGCATTTTAAAGAACAGAGGAACTCTTGCTTACAAGCGTAAATTATTTGTATAATCTGCCATTATCTTGTGCTGGTTCCCCATATAATGGTGTACCGAAATCTCTAGGTTCAACAGCCATGGTCAATCTTCAGAGGCCTGCATCAGACGCATCTGGAAGATCATTTCCCAGACCATGTGACCAGGACTGCGATGAAGGATTAGATGACTCTGTTAATGCATGGGAAAAAAAAAGAAGGCTGAGGCCTGATCAAGTTCGCTTCTTGGAGAAGAGCTTCGAGGTGGAGAACAAATTGGAACCTGAAAGGAAGGTGCAGCTAGCAGTCAATTTGGGGCTCCAACCTCGCCAGGTTGCTATTTGGTTCCAAAATCGCCGAGCTCGATGGAAGACTAAGCAACTCGAGAAAGACTATGATAAGCTGAAAGAGAAGTATGACAGGTTGAAGGCTGATCATGAAGCCTTGATCCATGAGAAGGAAAATCTTCAAGCTGAAGTATAAGTTTCTTTTCTTTTCTTTTCAACCAAAGTGCCACAGAGTCCTTATTTGCATGACAATCTTGCATTCACATAAAACTATGTTATTATGCTCCTTATTTTAGGAACATACGATTTTTTGAGCATCTTTGCAAGTTCCGCCTATCTGCTGTGGCTGGTAGCGAGGATGACCAAGGTCATGAAACTTCAACCGAGAAGTTTCAGTTATGGTTTTGGTTGTATTCAATTATAAGAATGCTAATCGTTCCATTAATTTCTCTGTCATTTCTTCTCCTTTTGAATCAGGTCATCATGTACACAAATTTATTAAACTCCAACAAGGAAGATAGAAGAGAACCACAATCAGTTCCAGATTTGAGCAAAGTTCTTCAGAGCTCCCAGTATGGACATGCTGATGCTCCTTCACGTGAGGAGCGTCTGGATGAAGCCATCCTTGTACATAAACCAAAATTCACTTCTGCAACCGTTGCCACTATTGACCCTAGTTGCCAGCAGGTCTCTGAAGTTTCTCGAGCAGATGAAGGCCAAGAGGAACCTGAAAAGAACCTCATCACTGAGAGTCCTTATGTTCCAAAAGTGGAGGATGCCGTGTACAAGGATCCGCCAGAAGGCGACGCTGCTAGCTATGGGTTTGTGTCTGACGATCAGTATCTCTGGTTTTGGCCCCTTTGAGCGTGTTTCCAAATTAGTTTGCTTCATTGTGTATATTGTTTCGGTTGCTTCATTGTGCATAGAAACCAATAAATTGGAGAGGGGGAGAGATTTCTGCTTTTCATGTACAGTAAGTAGTGATCTATCTGTTTGGTGAAGGATGTTGCACCGTCAGACATCTGTTCTTCTCAGGCGCGACTCTCAGAGGCTTGTCTCTGTACCATACCTACGCTTGGCTGCATGCACGCCTGAGCATTCATCCATTTTCGTTCGTAGTGACTGCTTTTTCCGTCATAAAATATAGAAAGTTCTTAGAGAAAACAGACTGGGATACGAACTCCAACTTAAGCAACAGCCTTTTGATCTGTTTCTGCGGCTGACAAAACTGCCAAGGATGGAGAAGTTTCGGAAGCCGAATACGTAAGTTCCAGAATGAGAATGAAAGATCACCTATTCATTCGCTGAGCTTGTTTGGCAGCAGGTCTTTCAAGCGGGGCGCACGAGCAATGCTCACACGCAAATGGACAAGTTAAATTTCAAACGAGGAACTTCAGGGCCCATGGCGGTTACTGTTCCGCCACACGCTCAGCCAATTCAAGACGAGAAGCATAGATTAAGGCCAAGATGAATCTCATTTGAATTCGTTTCCATGTTTGCGTATAATCTGATAAAGATCCCCTTATCCTAGCCCGCCAATCAAAATAAGAAAATGCCGAACATAATGATGAGGCTTGATCTAGACAAATTATAAAAATATGTTGACGTGGCTTCTTCTACTATCTTTTGGTGGCTATTTTAGGTGACCAGGAAGCCAAGTTCTTTTTCTTTTTCAGGCTGCTTTTAGTACCTTGAGATGATGCTTCCACCACCACCATGCTTCAACCACCACCATGCTTCAGTTTGTAGTTTGTATGTTTGTGCCCCTTTACAGCACAGAAAATTGACGATACATAAATTAAAAACAGAAACTGGCTGTCTATTAGCATTTGCCTCCACAATTGCACCAACCCGTATCCCCTCTTATAGTTTCTTTAATTGTTTTTTCCCTCTTTGAACTCTTCCTCACTTGCAGACAGTTAACAAATTCTTTGCTGCACGTGCCATACCAAATTGGATATACGTTATCTGAAAATTACTTCAAAGCGATTCCATTTTGTCCACTTACTTATCTCTCTTTCTGGGGATGGTCTCATTCCAGTAGAAGAAAAAGTTCTTGCGCAATTTTAGCCCGAGAAACCAATTAAGAATTATTAAGGTGGGATTGTTTTGTCAGTGACTATAAGGTATGCCATGTGGATGGGCACATAGACAGGGTAAAGAAAAAGTACAAAGTAAACCCCAGATGTTAAATATGACATGCAAGCAGGCAAAAAATCATTCGACATAACTTCATCCTTTCTCTTTGCTTTTGGAGGATATTAAACAAAGCACCCTCCAACAATTTGTGAAGTACCCGTTTTCATGAGATTAGCTGCACTGGGTTTTTTTTTTGGGCTTCCTTTTTTCCTGGGTTGACGATTCTGGACAATAGACGAATCCTGAACTAGAAGATCCAGGACAATGAACTTCGAAATTCGTCTTTCTTGGCAGACAACCACCAAAGTTGGACAGGATGTCAGAGACTTGAATGATCCCTTCATGTCCGCTGACCATTCTCTGAAGTGACACCAGGGTTAGAAAGTGTGTTGTAGATGGGAACAGGTGGGCCGCTACCAGATTGGGTTCAGAGTAACAGCCAAAAATGCCTCCATTGGTGCATTACCATGGTATGACCGAGAACATGAACAAGTTTTACAGCTAGAACCACCAGCAGCAGAATCAGTGTAATGAACCCACTGGCTACGGAATGACGATGCAACATACTTTATTCATTTAAGCCAAGACAGTGACATGTACAGACTCTACAGAGCCTTTTTAGCGCCCTTTAAAGTTTAGAATTTAAACTTAAGGTGACCCTGAACCAGAAATTTGTGGCTCCGGCACTCCTATGCTGTGCAGGTTAGATTTAAGCTTTAACAAGAGATCCAGCTAGAGATCTCCCAGACATGATAACCTTTTCTACACACAAGTAGCTAAGAACTTTAAGGTCAAAACACTATCGTGCACAAAGGATGTTCCTGCAAGACAATTCAATTTCATTTTCCTCGCTATCTAAAGAACTAGATTATATCTAGCCGAAAAAATAGTTGACAACGTGAGGAAGCCAGGTAGAAGATGGAATCTGCTTACGTGACACATTATATGCAGAAGATGTTACATGCACTGAAGCAATCACCGGACTAGCATTCATGAAGTCAACTCATTCAAAACATTTTCTGGAACATGACCATCAAAGATGCGATGATACATATGAACATCCATGGACAGGTTAGACTGGACAGAGTACATTACATATGATACAGCTTGGAAGATGAAACCACCAGAACATGGGCAATAGGACTCGTATTCCACAGGAACTCAGCATGGCGGTCCGATGATGATGATGACAAGGATAGTCCACTTTTATGAACTTGGTGATTGCCATTTCGACCAGCTACGATGCGTCAAATGTCAAACTCGAGAAATTACTTCCAATGAGAAACTCAAGAAACTACTTCGCAGTCCGAACCAACCGTCCATCCTCACAAGCCAGGAAAATTGAAGAGCTCAGGAAGATGAACGTTTGTCAACTTGGCCCTCTTGCTAAACTCACGCTTCTTCTTCTGCTGTTGTCTTGGTTTGATGCCTTGCACCTGTGCCACCTTTTTCCTTTCAGCAGTATTGGTAGCTGGTTTCATTCCATTCTTTAGTAGATCTTTCTCAATGTCGATCATATCCCTGGGCAAGTCAATTCCTCTGAAGAGTTGTTTTATATCATCATCTACCTTCATTACAACTCTTGGATCATTTGCATACACTGTATCTTCTTGACATTCTAAGTTTGAGAGCAACCAAACATCACCAGCTGCCTTAAGATCCTGATTTGGTGGCCAACCATTATCAATATCTCATCAAGAAAGAGACAACACACATACACATGCAGATAGACAGACTAAGATTTGTCAACAACATGTCCAAAGGATAACAAAGAATTCACAAGCAAACTAGCAAATAACCTGTGCACTTGTGCATGTATGCACACATGAGACATGCACCTTGAAGTCCAGCATACATGCATCTTGGAGTCGAGCATCAGCTAGCCTAATAGCAGGGGCGAGGCAGCTGTGGGCAATTACCCACACATGCCGTGGGCATGCCCACAAAAAGTGTCTGTTTTCATATTGAAACTTCATGGCAGTTTTTTTTTTTCATTTACATACAGATGAATCTTAAAATTTAAAATTATAAAGATTTTCTAAAATTGATATGGCAGTTTCTTATTGTTTTTTGAATGCACAAAATCTTCCTAAAAAGAACCAGACCTTTTATTCTACGAGAAACCCCTCATCAATACCATGCCAAATAACGTTTTGGTACCTATGCCACCTCTGCATACATAAAATAATAGCCATAGAAGTCCAAACGGAAAGATATAGCTCTATCAATCATAATGAACATTAAAGAATGCAACAAAATTGTGGACATCAAGGCCAAACCTCAAATAAATAATTGATGGTGCAAAGAGTGCATCATTCCATCTCCAAAGACTAAAAGAAAAACACAAAAGATGCTTTTCCCGCTATCAAAAAACCTAAAAGCAATAAGATATACCTGCAAATCCTCCATAACAAAGGGGTATGCATCTTTAAGGTCACCGACTGCAATTCCTTCTGGAGCCTTACGAATGAGTAGTAGGAGCTCATGCTTGCCGTTGATCTCATGCTTTGACTGAGGATAAACAGATACACAAACTCAGCAACTCCAAACACCAACAAAAGAGCAATTTTCTTGCTAAAGGACAGCAAAACCTCAAGCTTATTAAAGGCAGTTATGAAGGCAGTTATGAATTATGTACCAGCACCCATGCTCAACCACAGGTCTCTAAAGCTATCCTCTTTCCATTTCCTTCACAATTTCATTTTTGGTTTCTTTTTTCTTTTCCAGTCTAGGATCAGTTCAGCACCCATTATGATAGTCTTAAAGTGAAGCGTTCTCAACATTTTGTTCAAATAATTAAGGAAAGATTTTCCCTGCCTCACCTATATTGAGTTCTATCAAATTCAACATTTCCAATGTATACAATTAAAGCTTCATGAAATTTTCATTTTTGGGCTACCTTTTATAAATAATTCCACAAAAAGAGACCATTCTTTGTGATTTTCTTAAGAAGGGCCACATATTTTTCATGCAAACTGTCAACTAAGTATTTGAATTAAAGTTCCGTTAGCCGGAGAAACAGAAATTGTTAGCTAATTTTTCTTTTCAATATTACATCTATCACTAACTTGCATTCTTATGGTTTTAACCAACAGTTTGTGTTTCTCGAGTCAATGGAAGTCTGTTCCAGGCCATATTTGACAGTTTGTTTGAAAAATCTGGCCATCATTATGAAAATTGCAAAAGGTGGACCTGCTTTTGGAGTTGTATGGAAAAGGTAGGCCCAGAAAAAGAAATTTCATATTTAGCAACCATCAGACAAAAGCAGAAAATAACTATTTAAAAAACTCTCACAAGTTACTGCAATCATTTCAACGGAGAAAAACAAACCATCCCCATTATTTAAAGTTCCATAAACATACGCAGGCCCAACTGAGGTAGTTGTCCAAACTGTGAAAAGTCCAAAATACATTTATGAAACATATAAGCTCCCACTGTCCAGACTTAAATTTACCTTGTAAGAGAAGCACTCGCCATCATAGTTTACTTTGATATTCTTTCTTAAACTGTCAAATACGATCTTGTTTGCTTTGACATCAACAAAAGATGCTTTATTGATCTGCTCTGGTGTGAGAGCGTGCCTTGTCTGCATTGACAAAGAAAAGAAAGGATCAGCTCAAGGAAGGTGCCTACAAGAGATAACTGCTAACTAAAGAATATGAAACTTTTCAAATCTGGAAGAAAAAAGGCAACCTTTGTGACTAGTTTCACAGCAGGTCTAGTAATTTTACCTATGACAGCAACAAGACCTAGAGTAAATGTTACAGATAGAAGGCATGGCCATGATTCTAGTATGACATCTAGGATAAATCTAGAAAACCAAAGATTCTATATGAACATCACAATAGAAGGCATGCTATTCTACAACCTAGGCAAGGTGGGATGCCATCTATAGATGTTCTGGACATTAAATTCCTGCAATGAAAGGCCAGAGATACTAGAAGCACCATCACAAGATAGGGGCACTACAGAATGCCTTTCACAAGCATTAATGGTAGACGCAATTGGTGCTAGATACTTGCAGTACCATCCTAACACCCCATTGCAGGATTTTGGCAATGAAAACTCCCCAATATTCCCCGATCTCCTTCTCACGCACATCCCACTTTGCACGGACAGCAGCAACTGCCATTTCCTTCACCATTTTTAGGTTCACCCCCTTCCGTGCAAGTGCCGGTGCAACCTTACTCAACTTCTCAGTTAAACTGAACGTAGTTTCACTGTTCCACTTTCACGTGAGAAGTAAACAATAATTTACAATAAAAGGTCAAGAACAAAAGCTGACAAAGTCCACAGTTAGGTTCACTCATGCCAGAGTGTTTGGTTATCCCTGATGCAAAACTATCAGCTTACGCTTCAAAAGCAGAGGGAAAACATGGGGGAGAAATCATTTTATAGTCCATATAGATATTTCGAAAAGCAGCCGAGGAGGTCAATTAATTTTTGGAAAAGATTCAGAAAATCAGCCTGAATCTAACGGGGGCCTCCCCCCAGCAGGATTGCATTGGAATGGAATCATAACGGTTCCAATCAATATAATAAGAACTCCTTTTTTTAGTTAAGATGAAATCGGAAAAATCTATTTAACGGGAAGGAAATACTGAAACAGGCAACGTGTTCTAGAACCTCTCAAATCTGAAATATCCATTCAAAATGTAAACAATCTAACCACAGTAGACAGTAAGTATCACAAAAAATATAAAAGCATAAAGAGAATCCGGTTCAGCTAATACGGTCAACACGGGTACCTCACGGAGGAGGTCCAGTACACGCTTGATCTGCGCACCAACTGGAGACTTCCTAATGCTATTGATATACTGAAGCCTCTCCGTCTCATTTGAGAACTTCAGAGGCACAGAGGACTTCTGTGCAGCAGCCGAAGCTGCAGGTCTGGTCTTCAAGGGTGCCGCTTCGGCAGCAATGCCAACAAGTGCTAACTGGCACTTCTCCTGCTGACTCCAGAACTTGTTTAGCTTCTCTTTTAGATCCATCTGAAATGTAAGAAACCAACTTCACACGAACCAGGCAAAGACTCAAAGTATCTTCCACCTGCCAAAGAAAGACACACTAAGCACACACAAAAATAAATATTCATTGCAAAAAATAGAAAGGACAAGCACTCATAAGCACTGTGCTTGTGGCGGCATATAGGCGCTTGATTACAGGTGGAATGTTCTTGGGGGTAAAACCTCCCCTCACTTTAGCAAGATTAACCCTCAGTCAACGATGGGTGAACATTTCACCCTCAAAATGTATATCTACTGCTCCCTGACCTTCTAAGGGTAAAAATAGTTTCACCCGTTACTATTTTGACCCTAGGGAAGAAGATAACTTATCCAAATTGAGTTTCGCCTGCAATGAAACGGAGACTAGATGAGAAGGAAACATGCCGTCTTTCCACATTAACGACTCAAAACCGGCACATTCACTTGTGCACTGAAGGAGAAAACCCTATCAAAAGGGTGAACTGCTAAATTGAGCTGCTGACATAACTTAAGCTACCCAGTCACCATCACCACCACCACCATTCCTACCCTTCTTTTTGTTCATCAGCAAAGTTCGAGGCAGGCGGACTTCTACCAGATTATGCCAAAAAATGCGCCTCGAGTAACGGACACTCGGACTTCTTGAATCTTTTCGACTCATAGATCTTTTAAGCCTCTCAATCTCTCCAAGTGAACGGAGCTCTTGCTGGCACCGGCATCACTACCGTTTTCTGGCTTCACCGCTAGAAAGAAAGATGACGAAACCCCAATAATCCCTCAGACGCCTACTGACTGGTAAACTTTCAATAGAAGACCCTACTTTTCACCAGAAAATTGGGTACGACGAGGATGCCGTGTAAGGAACGAGCAAATTCCGGCGGGTCAAGCAGCCCCGCGGTTTCCCTCCTTGTAAAGCAAAACAATATATTCAAATAATCACCTCAGAGAAAGAGACCATTCGGACCTCAAACACCAAGAAACAATTCAGCTATAGCTCAAAAAAGAAGGCAACAAAGACCAGCTCGGTGCTCAAAACAGAAGAGCTTTTAAGGGCACCGAGATGTCGCCAGAAGTCGGAGACGGAGAGAGAGAGACAGGGCGGTTCATTTGAAGGGCCGGAGTCCGTTAACTTGGGTTTGGAAGTTGGAACTCAAGTCAAGAAGGTGGTCGTGGCTTTTGTCCACCGATGCTATGGAGGCACAGTAAAAGAACAGTCCGCACTCTTAAACTATGTACAAGGTATGGCCTACATTTTTCAATTGCGATCACAATGGCTAATACTTCTGAACGGTCAATGATTTCCGACTACAACGCATATTGCGACCGGAAAAAGTGGCCGGAAACGGCTAGGGGGAGTAAGTACAAAGGGGGAAAAAAGAGTACAATCCATGACAGAAAGAAGGAAAATAAGGAATAAGCATGTAAATGTTCCTAAGTCTAATCTGGGTCACTACTTTTGCTGGTCTCAATCGTCAACCAGACAAAGTCCCTCTTCTTGAAATGATCTTCACAAGTCGAACGGAAGAAACAAAAAAGTTATACACTTAAAGCAAGTTTTTAAAATAGTTTTAAAAAATACCAACGAGTTTATCACTGCATAATTATATTTGGAACCAAGCAAGAGGAAAGCGTTCTTTTGATTATCTTCTGCTTTGTGACATACGGTTTCTGTGGCTTTTGTGAGGAGTGCTTAGAAATTGATTCCTTTTATTTTGTTTTTTCCCTTTTTTGATCAAAACATTGGGGTTAAAGCCTGTATAGAGCAATCGTGTTTGTCTGCATAGTGTTGTCGAAAAATGTCAAATCTACCGCAGTTTGTCTGCATAGTTTACGAAAGTTACAGTCATGCTATCTTCTTTGGTTGGAAAGAAAAGGAAAGTAAAGAAATTGTTAAAATCATATCCGTTTAGACTACATAAAAGAAATGAAAGTATTGAATTTAAGTTGTTTTACAATGATACCGCTTACACTCTAGAACTTATTATACATCACTCTCTCATCTCTCTACAATTAACAAGTAACCGGAAATAACGAATCAAAATGCAAGAATTCACTATAAATAAAAAATTGGCTGAAGTTACTTGAGCATGCTAGTTATCTGTCAATTATGCATCTTTCAATTGCAGATGGACAAAGTACATTATTCAACAAAAATAGTAGTTGGCAGCAAAAGTATGCAAACTAACTCGATGACATCAAATCGTCACAAGTTGGAAATTTTGAGTTTGTGTGTGTTTTCCCTTCTTGCGCAAATTAAAGTTAGATGAATGCATGAATGTTCTAATGCCTGAAACCCTCTTTGTTAAAGGGTTTTAGAGCTCTCTATTTCACTATTTGAGAAGATTTTAGAGCTCTTCTCTCTCTCTCTCTCTCTCTCTCTCTCTCTCTCTATATATATATATATATATATATATATATATATATATATATATATATATATATATATATATATATATATATATATATATATATATATATATATATATATATGCAGTCACCATTTGCATTTTTTTCAAGTCCAATGGCCACTTTTTCCATCCCCAGTTTGATAAAACAAGGAGGAAATTCAAAAGTTTGAATGTTGTTTCTTCCGTCATAGGAAACCTCTAAGCAATCAAACAGGCCCTAAAAGGTGCGTTTGATGACACCCTCTAAGCAATCAAACAGGCCCTAAAAGGTGCGTTTGATGACACTATCAGCAAACTTGTCAAGTTTTTGAAAACTTGGTTCAAAACTAAGTTTTGTAAACTTGGTTTTGGGTGTTTGGATGACAACTTGTTTAGAGGCAAAAATTCACCTTCCTTGAAAAACTTGGGAGAAAGCAGATTTTTCGGGTTTATATAAAAACTAGCTTTTGTCAGAACCCAGTTTTAATGTCATCCAAACACTTTTGAAATGGTGTTTTGGAACAAAACCAGGTTTTGTCTTCAATAAACCTGATTTTAAATTGCCATACAAACACCCCGAAGAAAATAACAATTTAAGAAAACTCAGGCATGTAAGCGAGTCGAGGACTAACCTTTTTTTCTCTTCAATCCCCTTTTTCCAATGTTCTAAGAAGCTTACCCCTATGCCAAAAAAACCACGAGTCAAGGCATTTTTTTTTAGAGAATGCGCCTCATTTGAGGGAGGCGTACGCCTCGCCCGTTCATGGCACGCTGAGGCGACGCCTCAGAATCGAGCGTTGATCTTTTGATTAAAAATTTTAAAAAAGAAAAAAAGGTAAAACTGGTTCCCCTTCCAGTTCCCGACGGTCACCATTATTCACTATTGACGGTGAATGATGAAAACACGAATCGGGCCTGTTTGGTAAGCCCGCAACCCTCTTTCAATCCCTAATCCCTTTCTCTCAATCCCTGATCTCTATTGCATCCATCACCGGCGAAATTGGAGTCGAGGCTGGAGCTGCCGCCACCAGAATCAGACCGGAATCAACTGCCTCCGAAAACATCCATTGCAGGTCTCTCTCTCTCTCTCTTTCTCGTACCCATACCGGTATGCCTGTACGCCAAAACGGGTGCGCGGGTACGTGGTGGTACGTTTGGATTTGATTTTGGATTGAAACCAGATCCAAACCATGATAAAATGTTAAAAATGTAACCCCGATGGTCGTTCTCCCTTTCGATCTTCTGGTGTCTTCCGGCGGTTGCCCGGGTAGCTGGTGACGGACGTCCGGCGAGAGCTTGGGTAGCCACTGGTGATGGACGGGGACCGGCGACGGACGGCGAGTCGGCAGGTTTCTTCATTTGGCGGTATTTAGGGTTGCTGCAACTGTTGGGGGTTTGACAGATTGGGCAGCTGGCAACGGACGTTCGGCAGGAGCTTGGGCAGCGACTGGCGACAGACGGCGGACGGCGACTGGCGACGTCAGGTGGGTGAAGTTTATCCTAGAGTGTTTGCGCACCGGATTGCTGGCTCCGAGGTATATAAATTTTTTCCCTTTTTTGTCATTATTGTGCTTTCTATTTACTTGCTTCTCTGCTAACTTCACCATGGATACACCATCATTCTTGTTTGTTATCATAGACATCGACCAACCTATGTATTTGTGCTGTTATGGCTTTAGTCTTCTCTGTCTTTCAATTGGTTAATCTAGAAACTTATAGATAGGTGACTGTCGGGTGTCGGCATCGGGGCCCAATGCCGACTGCTGAGTTATTTTTCATGCTGTTACGTATTTGATATTTCTGTTGCTTGATATTCTTCTGACGTTTCTGCTAATCCGTGCTTCAATTGGAAGAGTGCTAGTTAACTTCTTCATAATCCTTCTCCCTTTGTGTTTGTTGATTTGATTCCTCAAGACATTCTATTAATGAGCGCATATCTTCTTCTGAAACACTGTTTTAACAAGTTGGGATAAGGTTATTCCCTGCTATGACTTTGAGGCCTCTATTGAGTTTGAGTTCTTATTCAATAGCATATCGACCAACCATAAGCTGTTTGAGAACAACAAGTTGGGAATAAGCCTGAATTAACTTTGAGGCCGCAAATGGCTTACCTTCATTATGTTGTTTTGTCCCAATTAGGAGTCATGTCTCTTTGATTTTTTTTGCATATGCCCTTGTCGACGACTTTTCAGACATGTTCGTTAATTTGATTATAACTTATAGGTTATGCAGCTTATGCTTGTTGTTGTTATATTTTGTTTTTATGTTTTCCGAGTATATTTAAGTTACTTGCTTGTTTAATTATCTTTGTTATAGTATGGCTGCCTCAAGTAAAGGGAAGGGAACTACGTCTACACCTACAAGTTCAAGTTGTGCATCGAGAACTTCAGCTACATGTAATTTATCACAGTCACAAGAGGACCAGCCATTATGGGGTTATGTGGAAAGGAAAGGAAAAGCTCTTGGAGGTGGTAGGAACATAATCTTTGAATGTTCTTTTTGTAGAAAGGAGTTCAATGGGACGTATACAAGAGTTAAAGCACATCTACTGCATATGAAAAATTATGGTATTCAAAAATGTAAAAAGATCGAACCTAATAGTGTGAATGAGTTGAAGAAGGAGCAAGAACAATATGATATGAAGAAAAGTGAGAAATCACTTGGTTTTATTAACATTCCTTCAGTACTCTTATACAATGATGCATACGAAGGGTAGAGAAAAAGAAAGGTGGTCACATCTAAAAAATCAATTAAGCAAACATTTGCTTTACAAGAAAGGCAGGAATTAGATCGAAAAGTTGGAACATTTTTCTTTTCTAGTTGCATACCATTTAATGCAGCTAGAAATCCATATTGGAAGGATCTAGTTACATCTTTAGTAGATAGCAACATGTCTGGATATGTTACACCAAGCTCTGAAAAACTTCGAACCATCATCCTACAACAAGAGAAGAGTCGAATAGATAAATTGCTACAATATCGAAAGTCAACATGGGAGCGACATGGAGTTTCAATTGTATCTGATGGCTGGACAGATGTTCAAAGACACCCACTTATTAACTTTATTGCAACTTCAGCTAATGGGCCAATCTTTCTAAAAGCAGTAGATGCATTTGGTGAATTAAAAAATGCTGAGTATTTGAAAGGATTATTTGTAGAGTTGATTGAAGAAGTTGGAAAGGATAAGGTTGTCCAGATAATTACAGATAATGCACCTGTATGTAGAGCTGCCGGTCGTCTAGTTTAACATGAATATCCTCACATTTTTTGGACACCTTGTGCAGTCCATAGTTTAAATTTGGCATTGAAAAGTATATGCAATCCACCAAGCAAAGAACAAGATTTTCGTGCTTATGAATTGTGTTCGTGGATTGAAGACTTGGAGAGAGATGTTAAAAACATTTTTAACTTCATAGTTAATCATCAGCATGCGCTTTCCATTTATAATAGATATACTGATTTGAAGTTGTTAAGAATCGCAGAGAAACGTTTTGCTTCTATCATTATTATGATGAGGAGAATCAAGAAGGTTAAAAGTGCATTAATCAATATGGTGACAGATGATGATTGGAACTTCTTTCATGTTGATGATGATGACAAGGCTCAAACCATCAAACGGTTGCTTGTTGATGACGTTTTTTGGGATAAAATCTCTTATTTTCTTGCATTCACAGAGCCTATTTGGGAGATGTTGAGGGCTCTCGATTGTGATAAGCCAATGCTTCATTGTGTTTATGAGATGTGGGACAGTATGATTGAAAAACTAAGGGATGTCATCTTCAATCATGAGAAGAAGGACTTTGCACTTGAAAATTCAGATTTTTTTGATCATGTGCACAATATATTAATAACAAGATGGGATAAGAGCAACTCTCCTTTGCAATGCATGGCATACTCATTGAACCCTAAGTGTTATGGATTAAAGTGGCTCTCTGAAGGTGTTGGAAGAACCCCACCATATATAGATCCTGAATTATCAAGACATAGGTTGACATGTCTTAATAAAATTTTTAGGGATCCATATCAAAATAAACAAGCTCACATTGAATTTGCAAGCTTTTGTATAAGAAATGAAAATATGGCTGCACTG
The DNA here is from genome assembly GCA_011799765.1 of Nymphaea thermarum. NCBI lineage: Eukaryota > Viridiplantae > Streptophyta > Magnoliopsida > Nymphaeales > Nymphaeaceae > Nymphaea > Nymphaea thermarum. The sequence goes on along the minus strand of JAANDH010000165.1, from coordinate 303,800 downwards.
GTAGACAAAGACACATATCTACCTATTCCTTGGTGGGTCAAACATGGACATGCTTATCCCACTCTTCAATGCCTTGCTTTGAGGTTGTTAGTTCAGCCTGCTACATCTTCATGGTCTGAAAGGAATTGGAGCACCTATTCACATATTCACAAGATTAAGAGAAACAAACTTGCAAGCAAGCGTGCAGAAGATTTAGTGTATGTGCATTCTAACCTTCGGTTACTTTCACGAAACAATGATGCGTATAGGTAAACCAACACTTATTGTCTTGTAAATTTTTTGTATCTATTTTCTTGATTACTTGATAATTATATTCTTAATTCTTATCCTTTTATAGGGAAGGAAGCAGTAAAAATTGGGATGTGAATGGTGAGGAATTTAACTTTGAAGGAGAGGATGATCTAGATCATCTTAATTCGGAGTTAAATGAACCATGTACACTACAAGAGATAGAGGTGGATGAGGAGGACATTGTGAAGGTGGACATGGAAGAGGAAGAAGAACCGAAATAATGATCTTAGTCTATTTATGTTTTTTTTATGAGATTGTCTACGAAAGGAACATTTTCTGTTTTTTTTTTATGAGATTATATGTAGGAATTATGAAAGAAACATTGTCTTAATGATGTGATGACATCATTTGTTTTTCAATTTTTTTGAATTAAAAAATATAATTATTGCCGTACCAAGATTGACAAAAATGCCATACCTATACCCGCTTCCCCGTACCCGTACCCCTACCTATGTGACATAGCTTAAATACCATGGAATTATAGGAGCATGAATAGGGCCTGTGATTTCATGCTCCCACAAGCCTATTGGAGACTATCTCCAAGGATTTTTTGAAGCTTCCATTTCTTTTGAGGGATTTCACGTCATTATGTCTTGTTGGACAAATAAAGTTCACATCTAAAATGGTGTTGTTGTGCTTTTTCCTTGTTTGACACATATAATATCGAAAGAAATCTTGTTCTTATAGACGGAATGAAGATCTAAAACATGCTGAATTAACTTTCAGATCCAGAACTTGTATGAAGGATGTGTTGACTGGAAGGTGTGAAGAACTCAGTCCCGTATGGTGGACTACACAGAGAGTTGAGTAGCAACTATCCATACAGGGTAGGGGACGATGTGTTCTGCTGAATTAAGTTTCAGATCTAAAACTTGTATGAAGCATGTATTAACTGAAAGGTTTACAAGAATTTCAATCCAGTATGGTCGTCTACACAAAACGGTGAGTGTCTATTATCCATATGGGGGACAATGTGTTCTGAGTTGGAAACAGTACATGTGAGGGCTACGGCAAAGTACCATTGACAGTGGATCTAAATCTTTGTAGCCCAGAGTCGTACGGCAGTATTTACTTGTATCCTATGTCACACGGACACGGCAAAATAGCCCACGTATCCGTGTCGACACGCGAACACGGGGATACGGGTGCGGACACGGCAACAAATAAAAGTCATTAATTTAATGTTTTTTTTTTTCATTTTATCAATTTTTTATGATGAATCCAATTATTTCCATGAACAATCCTTTCAAATATTCAGTACTTTTGTGATAAAACACATTTTCTAACAAGATTGCAAGAGTGCACTATTAATTTAATTTTTTTTTAATCTTATCATTTTTTATAATATTTAATGTAGCCGTGTCCGTGTATCCAAAAAAAATGAAAATTGCCGTATCCGCACCCGTATCCCCGTATCGCATCCGCACCTGTGCGACATAGCTTGTATCTAGTTGCTATTTCTTTTGATCATTTATGGTATGAAAATTTGTTACTCCTCTTCTTAAGGTCAATATAATTTAGCTTAGAAACCGTCTGTGGAAGGAGACATTTGATACAACGTGTTGCAGGACAAGTGGAAGTAGGCATTTGATATTAAGTGTTACAGCCTTACAGGTACAACTACAAGCAAGCGATCCCAATTTTAGGTTTGTGTCCTGGCACAGAAGACAGAACCAAGAGCACATTTACTAATTTGGAGCCATCGTGTGGGCATAATCTTTGTGATCGATTGGGAGAAATGCCAGAATGTATCACTAAAGTTGAATGTATCACTAAAGTTGAATGTATCACTAAAGTTCATGTCCTTACAAAGAGTTGGTGTCTATGGTTGAGGGTCAGCTAAGTGAATGATTCATTTTATTGACATAGGACATGAACAGGATAAACCCTTAGCATGTTCTACTAGTCATCTTAAGGTTCATTTTAGACTATTTTCTTCTATCGCAAGTTAAGCTCATTCTTTGACAAATCCAAGTGGAAAAGGGTATTAGGCATGGTATGATTGTTATGATTATTTTTTGGAGGTTTCTTTTGGGTGTCCTTCCTGATGAAAAAATGCAGTAGCCTGATTAGGTATCTCCTAGCATTACATTTGTCTGGTTATTCATTATGGACTTTAAATCACTAATGTGGAAGGCCTGTTGCTACTGAACATGATTGGAGGCAGTGTGTACTGGCATGTTCTGGACATTATTGAAGCTTATTTTTACATGACCTACAGTGGCATGGGAAATTGCAATGATTGCTTCCCTGTGGGATGTTACAAAACCATTTAGGCAAGCACCTCAACTAAAGGAATGGCTAAGAATGGGGTTTTCATTATTTTTCCTTTCCCATCAGGAAGTTTTGTCATGTGTTCACATTCTGTTTCATATGATGGTACTGGAATCCTATTTTGTTTCATGCTTATATGTTGTAATGGGGAACAGCTGTTAAAGTTGGTTCAATCTTTACTAATTGTTTAAGCAGCTGTATGTAACCCCTTTCTTCTTTCTTCTCTGGAATCTGGAGCAGATCCTAGAGCTAGCTACCTTCTTGTCTTAGCATGAAAAGGGATATTTCAGTATTATCACCTAGCGTCTTCTCTTCCTCCTGTAAAAAAGAACATCATTTTTCATGTTTGACCACCATTTCTGACACATATACAGGTAAAAGAAGTGGATATCATCACTGGTTGCATCAATCAAGCACGTACCTATTTTTTTTTATTTGGCTGCCATTGTGGAGGTTAGTCTCTTGCACTTTGGGCTCCCTCTCTTTATCTCTTTCATGCAACTGATTTGCTGTGCATTGCAAGTCCAGTGCACTAAAATGGATCGAGGTGCACGCATCTCTCTCAAGGGATGGCAGCAAGCAGCTGTAGCTGTTGGTTCAGCTGTGGGTGCATTATTGAACCCTAGAAGAGCAGACTTGATTGCCAGTTTGGGGGAGACAACAGGAAAACCAGCTTTTGAGAAGATTCTTGAACGTATGAAAAGAAGCCCGGAGGGCAGGGTACCTTCTGCCTGTTACCATAAACTCGGTTCCTTTATGTAACAATAGTTCTTGTTCTTTTTGTTTTATTTTCTGGGATTATTTTGAGAAGTCACTGTTTAAGTCACTATTCCAAAAGTACTTATTTATGACAACTTTCAAGATTCTAGGTCTTAGTTCTTGATAATGGCAGCTCTGGGAGCAATGCAATTTGAGGACAGGAGGTCCATGCACTATCATCTAGCTTCTTTGCTCCTCAACTGTTTTCTCCATCCGCTGAAGCAAAGAATATATTTCCATTTCATTCTGATAAAAAAGTGTAGAAAAAAATACCAATGGAGGTTGACAGAAAAGTGTCATCAAATGTATATAATAAAAACACAAATAAAATGCATGGATTCTTAAGGGTTTCTTCTACAACCAATAGGTGGCGTTCTGTTAGAAGAAAGTTTGCCCATTCCAACTCAGTTGATTTATGGTGAGTGTGTGGCAGCTTACAGTCTGACAACTTATAGACTAAGTTAAACAGTAATTTCTGTTCCCAAACAAGGAAGCCAGTAGCCTTACAAATCACTAATCATATATCATTATTCAACTGTCACCTACATCGCCATGGCCCATTCTTTTATGTCTTGAATCATCTAGAAGCTGCGAGAACACAATAGGTTAAAAAATCATTGTCCACAAGGAGCATTTCCAGTCTTAAAAATTGGAAAAGGCACGGATTATAACGTAATTTTGCTTTGTTCTTTTTTATCAATCCCATACTTATATAGCTATTCTGGAAGCCAATACGATCTCTTTTTAATTTTTATTTATTATAGACTTCAAGTTGAGGCATGCTCATGTTTTCGATTGCAGTCAGTCCATTAGCTGAGATTCTGGAAACAAACAAACTGTTTGCTTGAGAGAGAGAAGAGATTTTACTGAATCCTTGTTATCTATTTTTGCCTATATTTGTTCTTGCAGGAGGTACTTGCAGATAGGCCTCGTGTTTTATATGAAAATGTTGCTTATGCATGGGATTTGCCTCCAAACACATTCGGCGCAGCATATGCAAATTTCATGGGAAAAAGAAACTTCTCACCAGACGACAGACCCCCTGTTCGGTTCATGGAAACTGAGGAGCTAGCATATGTAGCTACACGTGCCCGTGAAGTTCATGACTTCTGGCATGTGTTATTCAAACTTCACACAAACTTGATTGGAGAGACTGCACTCAAGGTGGTGGAGTTTGAGCAGATGTATGTTCCCATGTGTGCACTTTCTGTGATTGGTGGATCAATGAGGTTCAGTGAAAAGCAACGCCATCTTTTCTTCAGTCACTACCTAAGTTGGGCATTACGTGCAGGAATACACTGCACAGATCTGATGTGTATATACTATGAGAAGCATTTTCACGAGGATTTGGAAGAAGTAAGGAGGAAATGGGGCATCATTCCTGCACCAGATCCCATACCTTAACAATGCCTTTTTCATATTACCAAGCTGGGGTTAGGCAGACCCCAACCTGTTGGAGCAGAAGACTGTACAGTCAAAAGAAAGTGAGGAAGTCATTTATGTCATTTCTCCTTCCAGCGACTACCTCTTCTCCAGCAAGTTTAAATAAAATGGAAGCAGTGTTCGTTTTTGGTCTTTCTGACATAGGAACAACTGTTTTGCAGAGATTAGCAGCTTTGAAGCTGATTTATGAACTTATGTGTTGGTAAAATTTTATACTGTTCAAATTGTTGTCACATAATCATGTTTTTTTAGTAGCGTCACTTTGCGACTGGGGAAGTGATATCTTATTCAGGAAAGATGACGTAATTCACACACCTGGAACGACAATATTTTGAAACAAAATGAAATCAGTCTATCATTACTTGCATGTTACAGTTCGTTGCGCGTGCTATATTGGCTAAGCGTTATGACCTTTGTTAGAAGGTATATGTTTTACCAACTTGACCTGTACAATAACAGGAGAAGAAGAAAAGGGATGATCAAATAGGTCACAGTCCCAGACTCCCAAGTATCTTAATTTAGGGAAATATAATGCAAAGGACGTCTTATGAGTAAACAACTTTTAATAGCCTCCCTCAGACTGAACATGGGTTTGAGCTATGGGCAACTTTCTCTTTTCAGAAACCAAAATTTGTTGCTATTAGTCCTTTAGGGGCGTTTGATGGATTGGAGTTTTGATTTTGGAATCAGAATTCCAGAATCAAAATTCGACCTCAAATTGAAAAATTGGAATGAAAATGATAATTCCTTTTTCCCTTTGTATTTGATAATAAGGAATTTTGATTTCAGAATTGAAAATGATTTGCTTGATGAAAGGAGAACTAAAATTTTAGAATTCATGAATCAAATCCTTCATGCCTTGTGCTCCAAGGAGAGATTATTGAATCATAATTCCACCCCCTAAGGTAGGACCAAAATTCCAGGATCAATATAGTTCTAGAATCAAAATTCTTTAATTGACAACACAATTCCCATTTCATCAACAATAAGAACTTAATTCTAGAATTCCACAATTCTGGCTGCACCAAACACCCGTTTTTAGGGAATATGTGAGTTGATGAGGCCCAATATCACCGTTTCCATTTTCCTGTTCAACAAAATGTTGGTCGGTTTCAATATTCTTTTATTTATGGTAGATGAAATGGAATAATATTTTTATAGCACTCTGATTATCGCATGATAAGACTCGAAGCTTTTTTTTTTTTCTATATAGTTAAACAGCATAATTTCTCCAACAAAAGTTGGGTGTGTTTGATAGCCTCTGATTTGAGATTCAAGATATGTGGGACCCATAGTGTAACCAAGCACTGGAAAAACATGATTTAAGATATTCAGTTTATGATCAAAACATTAGGTTTGAGGTCAGATTGGAAGGGGGTGGTCTGACTTTAAATCCGATCTGAAATTCCCAAGGATCGCCAATCACCTATAATTTCAAATCACATTGGATCTCAAAGCCAAGGCTATCAAATGCCCCTAAGATAACTTGTCCAATCTTCGCAGAAATAAGTTGTAACTTCCTTTTAATGACAACACAGTCTATAAAAAGGCCATCTCCAGTATCTTTCGCCTTTATATGACTAATTTTTCTATTTATGCGTGAATTGTGATATTTGATACGTAGGAAAACAGTATCATGTGTAGTAAATGTGAGCCATCTCCTTTACCTCGACGTCTCGTTGGATCATCATTTACATACTCATCTTGAGGGTTAAGCTTGTGATGCAATACCCATGGGTTATTCGAGACAATAAAAATAAAGTTTATCTATGTTTGACTGATCACTTTTTGTAAAAAAAATTATAGGGTTTTGAGTGATCTTTTTAAAACAAATGTTACATTAAAATGAAGAAAACAAGAAGGACAAAGTTCAAGTTGCAACATATGTATGCCGTTCAACAATTTCCACAGTATATTTGATCCTTCACAACAGCACTGTAAGAGTCTTCTGACAGCTTAATGATCGACCACTTATAGTTGGGCGACGTAGGAAAGTGGAACAAGTGATGACCTGACTTACCTCCCTCCCTTTATCTTCTATGTTTCATAAAAACGGCACTTAATTTCTTTACAGACAGAAGCTGGTTCCTATTTAGTTTTTATTTTCACTTTCCTGTATTACTTCTCTTCTAAGAGTTCTTCTTCTTCTTCCTTTTTCTTATTATTGTTATTCATTTCCCTTTTGCTTCCACACTATCCGGTCTTAATTCGATTTTGGATTTGCTTATCATGAATTTTTTATCTTTTTCATTTCCTGGACTTTTAAAATTGTTTTTCTTCTTGCTTTCTTTTCTATATATATATATATATTGGATTTGCTTATCATGAATTTTTTATCTTTTTCATTTCCTGGACTTTTAAAATTGTTTTTCTTCTCGCTTTCTTTTCTATATATATATATATATATATATATATATATATAGAGGGAGAGAGAGAGAGAGAGATCTCCCCCTATTGACGTAAGGGGAGTACGACACTAAGGCGAGGTGTCGCCTCCCCTAGCGGCTTTGGAGACACTTGCCGGGGCGTTGTCGGTGGCTAGGCATCCTCTGGCAACTTCAAAAACCAGTTCATGACATTATTATGTTCAGGTCGCCTACGTTATTGCAGTTTATGATCTTCGTGTTTGGAGACATTGCCATGTACCTTTCGCTAGAACATGTTGTGCATTTTGGAGCGTTTGACAACAAATAGCAGTATGTTATTGTTTTATATTTCCGTCTTAAAACACTGTGATAGATTCATGAAATCCTTTGTAAAGTGTTGCATGAATCTTCCCTGATGTACAATGCATATACATGAAACAATTATATACCATCTCTACTGCCAAACGACTCTTTAGGGGCTGTGAAAGTAATACATTGTTATTGTCCCATGAACCTACTCAAAAAATTGGAATAAGTTTAAAACATTTGTTCCAGTATTTTATGAATCAGTTTCATTTTTTAGGCAGATTCATGAGACAGTAATAATGTGTTACTACTGCCAAACAACACCTTAGAATACTTTTTCCTTATTTTCAGTAAAAGTGTTGGATTCAAGAAGTTGCATAACGAGAAGGAATAACATAAAAGGACCATATCAAGCCATTATTTATATACAACTAAGTCACATAGGTACGGGTATGGTTTGGGTATGGACACAAAGATATGGGTACAAACACTATAACTTGAAAAAATGTGGGTACAAGGGTAAGACAGGATATATGTATGTAACATGTGGATATGCAAAATAACACAAAAAAATCAAAATGAAATCAATATTTTAATTAGCAAGGGATATAAATAAAAACATTATATGTTAAAAAACAATAACTCTAAGAATAGAATGAAAAGTAAAGTGAAAAAAATTAAATGAAAGTAAAATTAAGCAATTTGAATCTAAGAGTACTCAAGTGTGTCCAAGTAACCATTTTGGGTGCAGGTAAGTGGACCGGTTTCTGAAGTACCCATGTGACTTAGATATAGAAGCATAGTGGATCATGAAGTACCCATGTAAATTAGATATAGAAGCATAGTGGTTGGGTTAACATCTGGATCTACCAATTTCGTGTGCATATATCTAAGTTCCCATGATTAACGCTTCTAGGAAGCAAACTGATTGCTTGGTGCGCATCAGAACCCAGCACGTCCTTCTGACTATGGAGACTTTGATCAGCATCGTTAATTAGTTCCTGCAAAACCTGGTGAAGCTTGGCTCAATTAGATTAACTGACTCTGCAAAATCGGATGACTTGCCAGAAAAGCATCCTAAAGATGCAGAACACTCACCTTACCATGCAACGGCAATATATATATATATATATATATATATATATATATATATATATATATATATATATATATATATATATATATAGTCCTTGATTACTGACTCAAATCACATGGATGTGGAAGAAGGGAGATAATTGAGTTTATTCCGATTTTATAAGATTATAATGTTACAACAATTACAAGAGATTAGCAAGAAACAGATCACTGGTCCCCGATAACTGCACAGGCACCGATTTGGCGAGCAGGTCTATGATGACTTTGACGGGCCAGCATCAAATAAGCTCCTGACTGCAACCTTCACTGCACCAATGGCGCCTAATTGTCTCATTTCTGGGGTCAATCCATCAGCCTCATTTAATGAACTCTCGTCCAACTGAGCCTCAACGTAGAATGCTATCTGCATGAAACAGTGGAGGTAAAGGTTACTTTATGGTGATAAGAGCAGATTAGGGGCAAGAAACAGATAAGATGATATATGCAAGTACCGCCGTGAAACATCAGTTATTCCAGAAAATAAAATTTTAAAAATACTTCTAACAAAGAGGACAAAAAGTCAGATGCCAGTCGCAGGGTAAATACGATATAGCTAGTGTTTCGTCTTCATCAGATCTAACATAGATGGCAGTTAGCAAAGAAAAGCTTATTACATGGAAGAAACTTTTTAGAAGCCCGCTTTGAAGATTCACTATTCTTTATCAAATTACATTAAAAGTCTAAAGCAGTGGCCAAAAACTGATACAAAGTATTCTGATCCGTTGTGCTCTTCATTTTGGCATCCAAAGAGGGTTACTAGCCATGACATAAGGTAGCAAAGGCTCACCTGTATATGACCACCAATATATCTCAAAACTTTTAACCTGACTGTTTGTTACCAAATCCCATGCTTGAAATGCTATAATCTAATCCCTTTAAGAAAAGAACATAACCTTGTGTAGTTGTGTTGGACCCTTGTTGGAGAACGAAATATAATTCCAATATCAACAGCAAATGATCTGGCTCAAGAATGACTAGACAGCTATTTGACAAATCCCAGAGGCAAACAATGTACATTCATTAGTCTTTTCCAAGGCTTTTCAGAATAGAGTTATTCCCAAGCCACCTCCAAACTTGCAATATTACAAAATGACCCATTTCAAATTTATTGTAACTCGTCATAAAAAAATAATGGTTCAGAAGGGAGGAAAAGAGGATCAACATTTTGCTGAAAGGCATGTCAAGGACTCAAGGGTTCATCAACGAAAAGAGGCTAAAAGCTACTTCCTCGCAGACTCTCTCTCTCTATCTCTCTCTCTCACACAGACAGAGACCTGGATGTCATATTTCTAGTGATAATGACACATCGTGGAATTCACAAGGTTTTCTCAATATTCCATGGTTTCTTAACTTCATTCACACTAAAGAGCTCGTTGCTAGCATCTTGAATGTCTTCAAGCATCACACAAGCATGTGTGGACAGAGAGATCATTTCCCTCATTCCAGCACTGAAGGCACTTGTAATGCAGAGATCGCTATTTTCTGCATTCTTTCAACATCAGCCATTTTTAAGAGAAGTTCTTGAAAGCTGCAATGCTTGAATTCAATGTTCAGAACTAAAATTTATCATTTTTCATAAGCTATCTTCTGATTAATTTATTCAAGTTCTCGTACATTAAGCTACGGTAAGAAAGCTTGCACCTACTTTCAGATAAAAGCAAGAAAGAATCTATCCATCCTGCTGTAGACTATAATGGAAATTGGAAACTGCTTTCCCATTTATTTCAGAAGCGGAGAAAAGAAAGGAGGTGAGTATTCTTTTACTTTTTGAATGTTTTCTCAGCAGTATTCTTGAGATTACTTATTTAGAACAATGAATAGCTCACAAGGACGTTTGAAGCTTTGAATGATATGGTAGAATACATGTTATGATTATCGGGTTTTCTGATATGAAACTAACTCTGATACTAGTTTGATGAGTGTAACTATAGAAGATCGTGTTTAACTTATGATGCAACCCCTATCTTCACACAAGTTGCACCTTTGAAACACAAAATAGTGGTACTTTTTTCAAACGTGCAGTTTCGTAATTTTCTTATGTCTAAATTTGACATAGCTTCTTGTTCCAAATTATTCTTTGGACCATGATTTTTTGAAATAAAAGTATGTTCTTGTCAAATCAATCAAGTTTTGATGCATTATGGGACTTTGATTTTTGTTTCCCTTGATTTTCCTTTTTTCTGCTTCGGAAGAATGCATTTCAAAGGTTCTTATTTGTTAAGTAAACTATGTAGATTATATCCATCAAATTATTTTAGTCGCAATATATATATATATATATATATATATATATATATATATATATATGTATGTATGTATTATAATGTACACCCACACACACACACATATTTATATGGCATACACATCCTAAGTAGTCAAATCACCAGCCAGTCTAAGTTACACGGCCTCTAAAAAGCCCACACCACACCAGACCAGACCATGAATGACTAGTTGTGGTCCTGTTGTAGTTCAAAGATGTTAAAAAATGAACATCAGAAAAGTTAAATAACATTTGGAATTTGAAAAAATGAAACTTTCATAAAGCTATTGTACTTTTTCTTTTACATATAAAAGAAAGAGGGGAAAAATACTTCCAAACTACTTCATTCCCTGCTGCTATTGAGATGCCTCAAAGAGGGGAAAAATACTTCCAAACTACTTCGTTCCCTGCTGCTATTGAGATGCCTCACATTGGACTCATGCGTAGGTAGCACTGGTGGCCTAGATTGGTCCTTGTCACAACCTTTCACTGGACACTGTATATCTGTGTCCATGTGTCTGTTTATGATGGCAAGCGAGTGAGAGAGAATGGTGCTTGAATGTGCCTCCAATAGAAGGAATAGATGATCTAATATTGCTTCATCATTTCTTACTAGTTCTATTCAAAACTTGAGGAAAAGAACCATGCAAAGGAAGCTGAAAGGAGTTCCCTGCAAGCCAAATGCAAGGTTATATTTTGATTTTTCTGATGAGATTTTGGTCACCTTGAGTAATCACGTATTTTCTGTAGCCACTATATGCATTATCCTGTGTGCAGGAGACTCAGGAAGCAGAGATTAAGATGCTTAGGAAGAGCATGATATTCAAAGCAACTCCCATGCCAACTTTCTACCAGGAACCACCTCCTCCAAAAGTTGAACTAAAGAAGGCATACGCTTACATACAACAACCCTGAAAGGGCTGTCACATATCCTATTAGTAAGAAATAACATCATGGCCATCGCTTAGAGCCTCATTTTCCTATTAACACTGACACTCTCCTGTTCTACATTTCTACTCTGTACCTATTTCCTCCTCCTTGACTTAAGAAGGCTCTCTAACCTCCAAAGAGACCAGAACCAGTATCTTGCTAAAAATAACCCCAGTTTTACCACTTTTTCCAACAAAGGTACTGTAATGAGATGTTAAACCTGTGATCTTAAACCACAACCAGCATTTTTCCTTGAAAAAGTTTCAGGTTTATGATTTTTCTCTATTGTTACAGAAATGAGTGTAAGGAGATGTTGATCTGTGGTCTCAGTTTGATCTGATGTGTCCATCGATGAGATTAACCTTTGGTTATCATCAATATATGATTGTATGTGGATAGTTATGAAACTTGACATTTCTCCATGACATTGTTTTGCATTAGTAATTTCCAACAAGCACGACAGCCATTACACTGGATCTCCATTTACTATGGTTGAAATGCAAGGCTTATGCAGGTACATGGGTATCAAATTAGAACATGGTATCCTTCTGAAACAAATGATAGTTTTGGTGTGATACATACAAGAGGCAACAGTGCCTTATCACATTATCCCAGATAAACTTGCCACACCAAAGCTTTGTTTGAAGCTCACACCCTTTTGCATTAGTCATAGATTTGATCATATGAACTATACAATATTACGTCTCATGGTCCATATCCTTTGTAATCATCCAGCCTTACAAGCCAAGATAGAGAGGAATTGCAGAGATAGGAGGGGCTAGTGAAAGTGACACAATATCATACGAATTCAAGAGCTGGAAATTAAAGGGACATGGGTCTTAATTTTTTGTTCACTTGTGATACAAAAGATGGTGGAGCAGATGAACATATCCCTGGCAGGAATAGAAGCTGATAAAATTGAGATAAGCTAGTAGTTTGTCTTATGATAAAAATGGGAAATCCACAATTAAAAGGATGTTTTGGACCTTCTGTATTTTGAAGGTATCTTGCTAGTTTAAGCCTATATGCCAGTAGATCCAGAAGGAATTTCTCAGAAAAAAAACTTGATTTTTAATATGTTATATTTTTAGGTTCTCTTTTGGACATTTTAAATTTTGATCAATGTTTTTGTAAAGTTTAAACTTTCATATTCTCTATTATTTTTATTTTTTACAATTCCTGCATCCCTAAGATCTTCCTGACAAAAACAAACTTTCTTCCCAATTAATATCCAAGAAAAGACATGCCTACAGAAACTAAAGAACCATTTCCCTGACAATGCATAAAAAATCAGTTAGCAAACCTGGAAGGTCTCAGCGACAAGTATGAAGGTTGAAGATTCAATCATCCACATAATTCATTGAGGTTAATTGATAGTTGTATTGCATATTTCTGCTTTTTATTTATTTTTTCCCCTCCTCCTATTTTGTATAAGCAGGATCCTGAAAGAAGACTTGACATTCAACCACCTAAAAGCCAAAACACTACAAAATCAAGAACCAAAACAAGATTGGCGATGTGAATTGATATCTATGTTGCCTAACTTCAACATGCACCAGAAACTAGGCCACGGTATACATGAAACTTCTCCTCGGATGTCAGCTACCTAGCTTTGGGTAAGCTCCTTTAAAATAAACTCATTTTGAACATGCTACTCTGCCTCAGGAAACACTCTAGCTGCCAACTACAAAACTTTTTTGCACAAACCAAAAGTTATTTGGCATCCCTAGTTGCAATCAGAATGTTTTCTCGTCTAAAGCTTTCAAGGGTCGGAGAAATGAACTAGTTTATTTTTAAATCATTACAGAAAGTCTTGACATTCTACAAGAAGCAAGCAAAATTAGCATTTGCAAAAGGTATAAACATGGTCTGCCTACCAACAATCTAGTTTCAACCAACTAGGACTAACACACATGCCTGGGAAATATTTTATTTGCAATAATCCATGATCACTTATTTGATAAAAAATCACAAGTCCCTAAATACATTGAGCCAAAACTTTCACACGAAATTGAATAATTTGCTGAACACCATGCAGCAGCCTTTAAGTTCAAATGCTATCATATCCTAAGCTATTTACTCAAACATACATAATAATTCAGTTATTTTGTCATTCTAATCCAGTTATTCTATCATTCTTCATTTGGCGTTTTTCCAGTAACTCTGAATTCTACATACCTACAGAGAAGATTGTCAAGCTTCCTCAAATTTGCAAATGTTTGAAAACCAACCACCAGCATTGCAGATGCATTTTCCCTTCTTTAATTTCATTCATACCAATAATGATTTTTGTTAACCTTGACCTCTATAAATACAAGTGGTTGCTCCTGAGATTGAATGCACGCAACACAACACAATGCAGTGAAGGCAGTAACTGAGACATCTGTCACCTGCTAATACCTGCACGACTGCACATGCTTCATTCAACCTGCCTTTAACGATCCTTGCCCTAGGTCAATTCCTACTGGCTCCATGCAATTATATTACAATTAGACGTTCAAACCATACAATTGAACTTGTGGATAATGCAAGCTGTGGCACTCAACACAAAGATCACCTATGGTAAGTACATCACGTTGAAGCCTTTTGGAAGCCTCAAAATGTGAAGCCCACAAATTGGTGAATCCCCACTGAGTGTACCAGGGTCAATTGCTTGTCACTATGTCAATTTGAAACAATACTAATACAGATTGGACCTAAATCAGATTCATGGGCACAGTGGACCCAGTAGGTCAAGATTCAAGATCATATGGGTAAATTCATCCATGTTATGTTTATAATTTAAAATCTTCATGTTGTCCCTACTTTCCTTTTTGTGTACCGACAACTTACATTGTTTAGCATATGCTTGGAGCTTTTTTCTTCTTCTTCAGATTGTCCCTACTAACCTGTTTGTGTACTGACAACTTATACTCTTTGGCATATGCTTGGAGTGTTTTTTTGATCAACCTATTTTATCATATGTATTGTCACAATCTAAGAAACATTATAACTTATTTTTAGTCCAATTGACATCTCTATTCACATACACTTCCATGTATAAATGACACATGGACATCAATTATATCATACCATTAGGACAAAATTATTATGAAGATACACATCATGCATACAAGTTCTGACGATGAGCAATAAAACTGGCTGCAGTAACCTTTGACTTACAAAAAGCTAAGAGGTACTAATTATCAACTCAATAAACATCCATCACATTTAGGGTACGGGGACATTATGAAAGACATAAACATGGATTTTTCTTCCCTGAAATGATTATTCCTCCTCACCTAGACTGAGAGTGATCTCATCTACATCTTTATGATGAAAAGCAACCAAATATTTCTTTGGACCATGTGGATGACCAACTAGTAGAAAATCCATCTAAGTTTAATGTACTGAATAATTTCAGTAACATTTCAGACAGGTACTCTAATCAAATAGTACCTAATTAACTTCAAATACAAACCAAGACAAACAAATGCAGCAGACAAACAAAATCATATAACTTGCAATATTATAAAAACATGAAGATGGGAAGCTATGCCACCTTTCCTGAAGCATTCCGAGCAGGTGACACTTGCAGACAGTTCCAAAATGAGCTGCCATCTTTTCTGAACAAGAGTATCAGAAAAGGTTATTTTTTGTACAGAAGACTATCCATAAATTTTGAATTTTAAACAGTTTCAGCTTTCCTGTCTAAGTACTGCATAAGAGGGGTATTTTTTTCACAAGCACCTGTAATTCAAAATACGAGCATGAAATGTCTTCCAACTCTGCATATTTTCTCGAATCTGCAAACACAGATGCCCCCTATGATTAATAAAATCGTAAAAAGATTTCTGTCTAAGAAATATTAGAATTTACAACAAGAAACAGAAAGTAAGGTTTTAGTCATTCGCCTGAGCAACAGTGTCTGGATCTGTGTCAGGTCCATGTAAAAATCTGCAGTTGCGTCCCAACACGTCATGCCTAGAGTAGCCTAAAAACGGAAAAAGACTAGATAAATTTACAAAAATTCTCTCCATAAATTAGTCAACGAGCTTAGCGGATTCAAATTTCCACTTGCATCCATTCTACAATGAGATGAGGTCTTTACACACTAAATCAAATAGTGATTTCTGCATGTATTAAATCAGCAAGCAGAAGTGATTCACTGCTATAAAGTCTAAAAGCTGGAGGCTTGAGGTATCATAATTCATAAAATGTCGAGTATATAAAGAATGATTTCTTTAATCTGTTGACACAAAATTTTGACTTAACAAGCTGTACAGAGCCTACAGAATCCTGCTCAACTAATTGCCAGGCTGTGTGGAGCACAAACAACCATAACAATCCTGAAGAACTAGTGCCACTGGCACTTGAGCCTTGCAGCAAGCACCAACATGAGGTCATAACTGAAGCACAACAGTGCAAACCTGTCAAATTTAGGAACCCGTCACTTGCATAGACGATGGGCATATCAGGCAAATATGGATCAGTTCTGCAAGAAGAACGACAAAAAGCTCTATAAGAAAAATTCAATATCGAGAACCCTAGAACCAACTCTATGATTAAATGATCAATTAAGAACTTGCAACAACTCACAATACAAAGCTTTGTTTGATTCTACCAAGAGATATGTTCAAGGATGAAGTGATCCGAGTTAGTCTAGGATGGACTGAAGAACATCTTCTGCCACAGACAGATTTCCCCATCAGCTTGCTGTAGTGAGCCAATGTAGAAAGTATGCTGTCAATTGCAGCTGCAGCCTTCTTTTTCTCACGATTGATATCTTCACAAGAGTCCTCACACTGCAGTTCTGTACTAATTACAAGTTTATACACCCACAAAAGATAGCGAATAAACAAAGAAACAGGTTATCCAGTTGTGCTAACGAAAACTTTTTTGTAGCTTATTTTTCCAAAACTAGGGCATTCAATCGCTAACCTCTGCTATCAGGTTCAGGAGAAGCGTCAGGTACCAAAGATTTGTTTAAGCCCCTAACTGAATCTTTGAGAATCTCTCTTCGACAAGAACCGAAACATATCTCCAGCTTTGGACAATCTGCCTTGATATCAGGGTTTCCTACGTCAGGAGAGTGCCTACTCCATGTGCATGAATTTGAGGCTCTCGAGTCCGCGCCACTCACTGGTTCCAAATTTCGAACGCCAGACTGTGATATACTAGCTTTTCTTGAGATAGGAACCTGAACTGCAACGAAGTGAATAACCCTTCCATCATCTTCTGAAAATACAGGGCTTAAATGGAAAACAATCCAAATGGGTGCTCCATCCTTTCTGTAGTTCAACAGCTTTATCTGAATGCCTCTCTCCTCTCTAATTGCTTCTCGAATTTCGAAAACTGATCGCCTATCTGTATCCGGTCCCTGGAAGATGCGCCCATTCTTTCCGATAACTTCTTCTCTAGAATATCCTGACATTTTCAGGAAACCTCTGCTCGCGAAAACAATAGGGTGTCCAGAGAGGCATGGATCTGTGATGAGGAAGTTTTCCTGTATTTCATCCAAAACCTCACTTATCCAGGTGGAGTAACGGCTTCCTAGTGACTGATCAATCTGTTGATTATTGCTCAGTTGAGCTGCCATCTTACGTTTTCTGATCAAAATTCTCAATTCCATAACAGGCATTCAAATCGATTGAGAATTCAGTTCCATATAATTTAGTTTTGGTTACTCGAAAGGAGCTCAATAAGTAAATCAGAAAAAAGCTAAAAGCAAAGGACCAATCGACCATGAAGTGGTTGCTCCTTTATATAGGTCTCTCTTCTCCTTCCTTTAACCAAATCCTGAGTCCTAACAGGCTAACATCAACCATCAACTGTAAAACCAACAACAGTGATTTTCGTGTACCTGAAATTTCAATATCAACAGAATCGGAACTGAGTAATCGAGTCACTGAACCATAAGATGCATTAAAAGAAAACGAGGCCATGATAACACCTGATTATGGCTCCATCGTTGAAGGAAAAAGAAAAAAAAGGAAAAAAAAAAAGGTCCAGACAAATGAATTCGTAGAGGATAACCAGAAGGCCCCAAGGGACATCAACAACCACCAAAAAAGCATGCCACCCACCATCATGAAACTTAAAAAGATCTGCGCCAAACGATTATCCACCAATCATTTCCATAGAAAAAGGATGCGACCACGTTCCTGATTTTAGTCCTCGTGAAGATGTTCGAACAAAACCACCACGCAAGCAAATGAAAGCGACACCGCGGAAGATCAAAGAGAATAAGGGGAGGACAACATCTAACAAAAGAGGAAGGAAACGGCGGTGAGATACTAAGCGAGCGAGAAAGAGAGGATGGGAATGCGTCCAACATAAGTTGAATCGAACGAAGGGAGGAGGAATGCGGCGAGCCGATTGGAGATGCCGTCCAGAGAGCCGAGAGAGTGTTAGGTTCCAAGTGAGCAGTTGTCGGCGTACGCGCTTATGATCCATGAAAGTACGTATTTCTACAACGTACAGAGTGATAAAGAAAGAGGGACGGGGATCTTTGAATGCATCCTTATCCATCCACGTCTCTCTTCCTTTCTCTTTTTAATTCATCGTTAAAATAGCCGGAATTAGCATGAAGTGGCCGACTCCGATTGATTCATTGACGTCGACAGATGCAAAAGTACCATGCCCAATACATCATTCTACTGCTGTTAGTAATTGATGGGGTTCTGATACCCATCAACACATCAATTAAAACACGAATCAATTTATTTTTCTTAACTGAATTATTTGTTAAGGTTGATCGAGTCGAATGATAAAAGTAACTCATTGATTCAATTTCTGATTTCTGCAACTGTTGCAACGCATTTACTGACGGCAGACATGGTCCTGCATTGCCAAGTGCTTCTGTTGTGAAAAGGTTGGCGTTACGGCATGTAAAGAATTCAAGATCAGAGACTCACCTCGACCAACTTACGCACCTTCTGCAATAAAAATGGAGACTGGTCTAGAATAGGCTCGATTATTCAAGGATTTTTCAAGTTTGGATATTAGATTAATGGGGAGCAACGACGCACCTTGGGTGAAGGTAGGATGTCAACATATCTGATCGAACATCCGACTGAATTATGATATAGAAAATAATTTAGTTAGCTGATTAAAAATCGGATTGGATTCAAATTTGAAAAGTGACATATAAAAGGATTCAGATTTTGGATTCAGCTATACATAAATATTTGTTTTGATTTGGATTTGGATTCAGATCAGGTTCAGTTTTAAACAAATATCCTACATCCAACGCCCTTACAATTTTTGTAAATTGGTAAGATTTGGTTCAAAATTTGGATTTCGGATTGGATGTAAATGTAAAAGACGGATGCACATAAGATTTGGATATGACTTTTCTTTGTATTTAAATAAAAAGTTGACTCCAGGCAATTGAATTTCCGAGGTCCTTGGTTTTTTTTTTTTTATTGTGGTTTCTTGTCTCCCGGCTCCTGATATTTTTTTTGTAACGCTTACTTTTCTATAACTTGATAAACTGTATCACAAGTGGGCCTTTGATGGTCCACAAAAGGTTTTTCGAAAGAGAAGTTCCAGCTAAAACATGGAATTGGAATTTCAGCAAAATCGCACAATTTATACGCATCACCAAACAGTAAAAGTTTTGGGATAATTTTTCACGGTACTGTTTGATTAATAAAATTAATTTTTCTAAAAGTTTGATAAAAATTAGGAAGTTCTAATTGTCAAAACACTCTCCATGTTACTTTCTCTTTTTCTTGAGGCGGCAACATATAATTTGAAAGTTGGTTTCTCTTATTGTCCATATATATATTGTATTGCATGTAAAACAAATTAGACCTTATAAATACATTTTTCTTGGTTCTTTTAGGAATAGGCTCATGTATCACACTTTCATGGAAAATTGTAATCTTTTTAGATTTTAAAACATATGGTTTTGAGTTTTTTTTTTTTTTTAATTTTTGACCAAGACACTTATTCAATTGTAACCTTTTTTTTTTGTTATTTGGGACACACGTTCTTCTACTTAGCCTCTCAAATTCCCCGTATCCTATATATAAGAAAAAATGGTACCTTTCTTAAAATTCTTGTTCTTCTTTACTAGATAAATGTAAATGACAAAATCTATATTACACACACGCTTACATGTGTACAAGTAGATTAGGGTATGCCTTTGCGAATTTCATTTTCTTTTGCAATATTTTTATCATTTTTAACTCTTAGCATGCAATATTTTTTGTGGGTGAGCGAGAGGTTAATAATCTACTGTTTACAAAATAAACAGAGACTTGAAGGCTCTCGCTTCTCTTGATTCCGCATGCCTTTGGGATATGGGGCTGCATTGTCGCCAATGATGGCAAAAGTGCACTCTTCAACTCAAATACTGCATTCCACTATTTACGAAGTAGTTGAGCAAGGAACATGCTTCTTTACATCTCGACCATCTACGCTATAACCCTTGAGCCTACACGCAGTATCTTCCTAAGAGTACAACAATTATTTGGCCTTTGGCAATCATTGTATTTATTTCTTATTTCAATAAATAGGAATTTTTGAGGAAAGAAAGAAGTAAGCACAATGGTCAGTAAAATTCAAAACCTAATGCTCTCTCTCTCTCTCATATATATATATGTATATATAACATGGATGATTAAAACAACAACAAAGAGGCAAAGAAAGAGAATATTTTATATTAGTGACCACCTTTTTCTCCTTATTGAACATAGAATATTTAGTTATTCAACATCAGTTGGCAACTTTTTCTATTTGTTTTTGTCTTGCCACATAAGATGAGTAGCCAAATCATTCGCATTTTAAAAAGAGATTACCTTTTGCAGGTATCTATATAAGAGCTATAATTTTTTATTAAAGCTGCCAAACAAGAAGTTTGAGCAAATGTTCTTTAATCTGAAAAGTGTAAAAAATATTAATTGAAATTTCTTCAATATTAACCTCTATCAAAAATTTACATTCTTATTCATTTTAGCTGACAAGATGTAGCTCTTTTTCAGAAAAAAATCATAAAATGTGGTTATTTTAAATTTATAGACAAAAGATATGTCCCAAAAAGAAAATTTCCTTAAGAAGTGAGCAGCTGATTCTCTCTATGGTGATGGCCCGATCGTTGGTTTATTTATCTTGAATATATTATATTTCAACTCTGGTAAAGATTTTTTGAGTGAGCGAGAGGTATTATCCCACCGTTCGGAAAAGGCCCGAAGGCCCCCCCATTCCCCTTGCCTCCGGGGTTTTGAGCTGCGTCAGTGTCAGCGATAGCAACGGTGCACCCTTCAACTTGGATGTCGCGCCCTACCGCCTTAAGACACATGAACATAGCGCCCACGGGAATCGAACTAGAGACCTGCTTTAATATAGGCCCCTAAGGCCCTAACTCGACCAGTTATGCTATGCCCCTTGAGGCAACTCTAGTAAAGATTTTGAAAAATATAATTTGGCCCTTATAAAAAAAAATATATTTTTGCCCTTTTTCATGGGGACACCCATGTCCCAGATATTGAGCTGCTACTGATGAACTGGTGTGGGCAAGCTTTTCAAGATTTTTTATTTTTAATTAATATTTTTAAATATTTGGTCTGTTTTTTTTACATGAATGCCTCTTCAAATATAAAAATTTGTGAATGTCGCTGTCTTTAGACGGCAAACAGTGGATTGCAATACTTAGTTGATGGGTATCATGTTTTCCACCTAGTTTTCAAAAGAGTTGTTTGAGTCTTTGACAGTTGAAATACGATGTGAGTGTTTTATAAATCTATTTCAAAGATTATAATCTATTCATAAAATCTATTTCAAAGATTATAATCTATTCATAAAACATTAAAACTAGTGTTCTTGAATCTATCTTAAGGAGGACAGATGCATAAAACATTCACACCATGTTCCATTTCCTAAATGACCCAAAAACAGCCTTGAACTATGGAGGCAGAAACAAAGTAGAGGCTTCTTCAATATCTTTCTTGACAAAATCAATTTTTGGATCTCCACAACAGAAACCTGCCACGGAACTTGCTTTTTACCTACAACTGAAAAAAAAAAACTAGTTTCTGTGTTTTTTAATAAAACCTTCCTTTTTATGAACATTACCAAACAGTGATCTGAAATAAAATTGGGTCAACTCAATAATTTAGCAGAAATTTTTTTAACACTATCATTGTTTGAGCGACTATTTTTTTTAATTAACCGAAACTTATTCTAGGCCCTATTTCACAGTTTTTATGAAAGTGTAGTCTTTATTAAAAAGTTATAAAGATTGAGCCTTTTAAATTATAAAAAGGTAATATTGTAAAATATAAATTTTCTTAATTTAAAAAAATCCTGATATTATTAATTCGGAAAAAGACGAGCTTCTGAAACTCATTAAAAAGCCAATTTTGGTAAAGTCCAGTACCTTCATTTTTTTCAACTCAAACCAAAGATGCTTTTCTGGCAACCATGAGTAGGAATTGCGATGGAATTGGTAATCATGTCTGGGAGTCATATCCTTGCCTTCAGGTTTTGAGGATGCTTGAGAATTTGGATTAAAAGAGCTTTTTTAGTAATTATGTTTAGGAATAGCTTTTCTGGTAATTAAGTTTAAGAATTGAGATGGGAATTGGTGATCAAGTTTGAGAGTTGGGGTGAGTCGGAGCAGGTCATCTGATGGAACCTAGGAGACGAAACCATCCTCCTGTTCCAGATTCTAAGATGCTTTTCGATCTGGCTGGTCTTCAACTCCAGTGTGCTGCCGATTGTAATATAAAAAAATAACATCCATGGATTTCGAGCTCTACACGTCAACCGACCAGAGCTATGCGGTGACGAAGCAGGTTATATACGACCCCATCGTTGTAGTAGAGTCCACTTGATGGTGCACGCGTGTTGTGTACAAAAGGTGGCGGGGCACAGAACTCGCGGTCATGCCATGACAGCATCAGAAAACTAGGCCTCTCCTAGGATTTACGAGAACACCAGAATGAGCGACGGAAGAGGCCTTCCCACCGCCATAGCCCCAGGGGAGAACCTGCTGCTTGTATTCCTCTATTCTTCGACGTGGGTACTACACCCTTGCCAACGAAATTAACGACAAAGCGGGTCTTCTTCCGCCTGATACTTCAACAGACGGAAGGAAAGGTGGGGAGGCGTATCCTCTCTGAGCGTTGAAGAAGAAGAAGAAGATCTGGCCGGACCGTCGGTGTTGTCTTCTAGGGGAAGCTCTGAGTAAGCGCTTTTTCTGTTGCTCTCCCCCATTGTTCCTTTCTTTGTGCTCCTTTAGTTTGGGCGCTGTTTGGGGACGAGGTATTGGTGGAAAGAGGAAGTGCTTCGTGGTTTTCCAACAATGCTTTCCGGCGTTTGGATTCCCCAATTAGGCCAACAATTTCATTGAAGATGGAGTAGGTAATGCAACTACGTTGCATTTGAATACGTTCTTAGTTAGGTTTTCTGTGGTAATTGCCCACGAAATGTTTCAACGCGGTTACAATTCACTGTTCGGTGATCGCAGGTAGTTAGAGACTATCTCTCTCTCCCCTGCTCGCTTTTCCTTTTATTTCATTCTTGCGTATCTCATCTGGGAAGAGGACTAAGCAATTTGAATGAGATTAGTGCAAAGTGAGGTTTGATTTGGTTAATACCTAATTATTGGTGATTTCTAGTTTTATTTTTCTGCTTTTCCAAGTTTTGAAGCTAAAGTTGCCAATGGAAAAGGGTGAATTGGGGCTCTTCCTAGTGTTTTGCTGTTTCAGTTTCATTAGCTGCTCGAATCTCTGCTTCAGCAAGCGAAAATAGAGTATTTTGTGTTCTCTTTTGTTGGTCATTTGCTCTGGAGGAGCGAAAAGAAAGTTGTTCTTAGTTTTCTACTAAGGCGTTGGCATGGATATTGCAAGTTTATGCTTTCCTTGATGCAAGATTTCATGTTTAGCTTGAAAGCTAGTAAATGTAGAAACATCTTCCTGTCAACAGCTGTTGGCTGTTGCCTATGATGCCTTATTAGGAGAGTTCTATACGCGTTCTCTTCTGGGTGGTTCTGTGTTCTCCACATTAATTAGGAATATCTAGAATGCACTCCCTGAGATTTCTTATGCATCCAAACTCTGTTTGAACTTTTAGATTAAAGTTTAAGCTAGTGAACTGGGTTAG
Organism: Nymphaea thermarum; assembly: GCA_011799765.1. Lineage (NCBI taxonomy): Eukaryota > Viridiplantae > Streptophyta > Magnoliopsida > Nymphaeales > Nymphaeaceae > Nymphaea > Nymphaea thermarum. The sequence goes on along the minus strand of JAANDH010000165.1, from coordinate 279,947 downwards.
AAAGAAATTTTTGAAATCCAAACGCAGTGAAATGCGAGTGCTTTGACGCCTGGGGCAAGATCGTTGGGAAACTGTACCATGAGAAGCAAGCAGAGTTCAGATAGCAGCGGAGATACATGTTGAATCATTTGAGTTAGAAGTCCTTAACCTCTGAGATATGTCCTTTCTTGATTCTGATGCTTTGTACGTTAATTGTGTTATGGTCATACTGCACAAGTTCCCATATTATTTGGTCCTTTCATAGTTGTGTGTTGCTTACCTATCACTTGTAAGAAGATCTCATGATTAGATTGTTTTTTTCTTTTTAGTTTTCTTGCCATTCCAGTGGAGGAAAATATCTCTGAAGAAGTCTTTCTTACTGTCATAAGCTGGTGGAACAATTTGAATCTCCAAAAAAACAAATTTACGACAAGAACATGTTACAATGCTTCTGTCTCAGAAAGACCATTCCTGAAATACCAGAACAACCTAAAAGACAAAAGAGTTTCGCAACAATTATAGAGTGCTCAGCTCCATAAATTTTGTTTCTTACATAAGGAATCCTCACCAAGGCAATGAGATTTGTCATGCTACTAGCATTATAAAATCTTAAAGCCAGTGCCCTTGTCCCAAGGTCCTATTTCTGCTTTGTCTTTTCCGAAAACTATGTATGCTTTGTCTTTCGAGAGGGTGTTTATCATGGTTTTTGGACTCATACTGCTTCCATGTCAGCCAAGGCCCTAGCAACCACACCACTGGAGGGGTTTCTTCAATTCCATAAATTTCATAACCATGTTTTGGTAAGTAAAACAATGTCTCTATCTCAAGCTCAAACTCCCAAGCAGAGCCTTACATGATAGATGAGCCTCTTCACAAACTGATCAATCTATGATTAACGAAAAGACCCTCTTTGGTTTTTATTGTGGCACTGACCTTCTGTCTCAGGCGCTCACTTTTTAATGCTTTGGGGAAGTCAAGACGAACGGACCATATTATGCAGTTCATTTCCTGTATGCCACCTGTTTAAGTATTCCCTCCATAATTTAGTGTTTAATTAAATGACCAGTGCAAGAAGATTTCTGTGTGTTGTGCACACCTGCATACCTGATAGAGCTTCTGAAATGGATCTATACATAGCCACAAGGAAGCCCGTAGTCTAGTAATGATGATGATGATGTCTTATGGAGTTGTTAACAAAAAATAGAGGTTCTGCATACCTGCATGCCTGATGTGTTTTGATTTCAGGAAGAGAACACAATTGACCATTGGAAAGGCAAACTTTTTCAAATGCTTTGTCTCAATATGATTATCCATGTGAAAGGCTGGTGATATAGGAGGTCCAAAACAGCTACCTGTATGTCCTTATATGTTTTGAACCTTTGACTTAAGGGAAAAGAACACCATTACAAAGATAAACTTTTTCAAATGTCTCAGTATGTTTATCCATCCGAAAGATTGGTGACATAAAAGTTACCTAATATCTTCTAGGCAAAGACAATCAGCGGTGGGGCCCATGTGGTCAAGAATACAAGTATACAACGCAGGTCTTTCTTTTTCAAAATATCTTTATTTTATACTCTCTATGAATTAAAGATATATGAATATACCTAACTACAAGACTTAGCTTTTATGACATCTCTGCAAGCTGTTCACAGAATGGCTTGGTGGCATCTCTTTGGACACACCTCTTTTCAAAAGGGTAATGTGTCTGGTTTATTTGTCGCCAAGGTGAAATGGTAAATTCAACAGTACTTGTGCTATATGTGATTATGTGTCTTCTTCAGTAGCTTATGGTTAGTAGGATCTGCAAGGTATTGAATAACTAAGAGTTAGTTATATTAAAAAATTGGAAGACAAGAAAGTAAACCTATGTGAAATAGATGGAGTTTCTTCTACCAACAAAATATTGTCCCTGGATAGTAATTCTATAAAGTTAAGATGTTAGCAGTCATCCACGTTGTGGAAAGTTATACTAGAGTCAGAAATTAAAATATTTATATTCTTTTGTGTGTTTATATGGATATATGGGTTTCATATATGTATATGTACATATCATTGTACATATGCATGTTACATAATTTATATATACGTCTATATATGCTGTTGTGTTTTTAATTTTCTTTGTTTTCCTGATTTTTATGTGTACATATATTCTTTTACACAGTGACTATATGCCTGTTTGAGCTAGCCCTTGGCCAGGCCCAATGAAAGGGTTCTAGCTGTTGGAGCTAGCCTGATAGCAGGCGTTTCTTTCCTTTGTATATATTTTCCTCTGTATATATTGAGGCAGAGCTTTGTTGATAAGGTTGAGCTTTTGTTCCTTGTTTTCTATCAATGAAGTTCGGTTTCATCTTTTTCTTCTGTTGTTTGGGGTTATTAATTGTTTGAGACCTTGAAGGCTTTTCGTTGTAATTTTGGCTCTTATGAACAAAAATTTTCGTCTTGGATTCATGTTGGGTCCAGTTGCAATCAATTGACACTGTTTTCTTACACTTATTAGCTCCCATGTTCTACTAATCTGCATATATATACACAAATACATACACACACATGTGTGTGTGAGAAACACTCCTAAGGAAGTTCTTCAGTTCAGATTCTTCCAACCAAAACAATATCGTTTTAAACACACCAATAAATTGCATTTTCCCAAGAATCCTCATGTTTAGTGTCTTATCTAGAAAATTCAACTTAGTATCTTCAATAGGAACGGCGATAACCGTAAAGATGCAGTAAGTTTTCTCTTTATTACTTTACATGAGGGCATGTAATTTGCTATGGTTGTCAGCTCTATCGAGTCTGCTAGATATCTTTTCTGAATTGACGTTTCTTCTCAATAATAAGTGGTGAGATCACTTGTGTGCTTTGTCAACCACAGATTGCCCAAAATGTGGCTTTAAACCTCCTGCTTTGCTTAGGCTGGATATGGGGTGACAAACAGAATGGATGGAATGTGGAGGCTTGCATTACCTCTTCTGGTCTGAATCTGGCTACCAACAGCTGATCCATGTCCAATCATTTTGGAACTGCTGATCCTAGTTTTACTGCTTACTGTTCGAACATGAAGATTATCTTGTTGGTGAAAACGTTACAAGTCTTATAGGCCTTTTATTATAAACTATTTCTGAACTCTCGTTTGATTTTACAGGATATACTGGAAAGGTACTATTTGAAGATGGCTGCCCTTTATTGAATTAGAACATCCTTGATAATGGACCACAAAGACAAGTCTGAACAAGGTTTGCACTTTCTAGTTAATCATTTTCATTGCTTTTCTTTTCTGTAATAACAGATTGATAGAAATTACCTTGCAGGGGAAATTACTCAAGTTCTGATTGAGTTTTTGGAGATTGCTATCAACTCTATTGTCTTCCTTAAAGGGATTTATCCTCCTGGTATTTTTTTTTCTGTGACTGAACTATCATGTCAGTTTAACGTTTCCATTATTCTTCCTATGTAATGTTTCTGTGGAGCTGGCTTAAGATTGCACCATATTTTCTTGCAGGTGCATTTGAGAGGCATCGCTACATGAATGTTGTTGTTCAAAGGGCTCGTCATCCTCAACTCCATGAGTACATCCATTTTGCAGTGTCCAGCTTACGACCTTTTTTACAAAAGGTGCTTGTCAAATTCTCAGAGTGAAAGAATCTCTTCAGACATTTGCATCCTGCTTGTCCTTGCATATTCTTTAGCATTCGCCTGCTTAGTCCACATCTTGACTCTTCTGATGTACCAATGACAAGTGGCCTCATCCACTACATCAACAAACACAGCAAACTACTTGGCGATATACCCTGCCACCAGTTAGAAGCACACCAAAAACTGTACAACCTAGAAGACACGAACACTATATCAGAAATATCAGATTCATTGCACCTCTTAAAAGTGACCTTAATGCATATCTTTTGCATCAAATAGCCGGAAACTGAAGCAGAACTGACCAATTTCTTAAACTTGAGTACATTATTGTGGAACATTATCGCAAATGTTGTTTTTGGGTTTTTCTTCGTGAGTTTCTCAGGTATTACTTGGAAAGTTTGTCTCTGAGAATTTTTAGAATCCAAAAAAATTGAATTCTTGGTATTTTCTCTAGAAGAACAAACTTTCCGAATGATACCTGAGAAGAACCTTGCTGATCTGCCCAATGATATTTGTGCATTGGACCTTTAAGATATATTAAAAAAGATTTCACATAAATATTTTGTTAAAATACGGCAGCATTATTGCAATGTTTGCTTCTGGGGGAATTTTAAATCACTGATATTTTCAGATATAGGGCCCAGTTTTTTTTTTTGGCGATATTATCATCTGATATTTTGAAAATATTGGTACTTTTGTGGCATGGTGTGGAATCAGAAAATATGACCATACTTTATATAAAAATCAAATTTCATTCCAGATCTGATGCTTTTTATTTGTAAATCTCCTTGAAGTGAAAGCTAACATGTTTCTGGAAAAACGTAAAAGTTTAACCTCTAAGCAAAGTGTGAGTTCCTATGCATATGTAGGTAAAAGAACTAGGCGGGCCTAAGTGGGAGACCTCTAAAAAAGCAAGGCAGGGCCCTTCCTATTTGACAGAAATGTTGGGAAAGAGACAAGGAAGAAGAAAGGTGAGGGTTTCAAAATCTTCCCTCTCAAACAAGATAGTAGAAGATAGAACAAACAAACAAAATCAGTTTTGCAATATTAAACATTAAAAAATTGTTGTTTTTTGTTTGAGTTACTTAAAGTGCCTTGGCCTTATGCGTTTAGGCTGCTGAATAATGAATAGTTCCCATGCTTTCTACTACATGGCCTCCGCCATCCTGGTTGCTCTCACACCATCTTCAATAACATGGAAAATGATAATGATCACCAAATCTAAAGATACGGTTGCCAGGACAATAAGGTTGTACGGTTTCTTATTGAGGTTGACTTCCTTTCCTTGGGGAAGAAAAAATCCACTGAGGTGCTCCTGTACGTTGTAAAGGACTACCACATTACGTATAACCACAAAATAGCGACAAAATGGTCCCAAAGAAAGTTCTAAACAACAAATGTGCCCCGAATCTATGTGCATTGAGAAATATGTTGGTACACGAATTCTCCTAAAAAATTTGGGTACATGGCAGGGCATAATTTAAAATTTAGTTTCATCGGACTCTTACTTTAATATCACTTGTTTTCTTTCGTGCTAGCATATCCTGTTCCTTATCTTGATTGTTCATGTTTTCTGGTGTTGTAAAGTTCAGTGTCTGACTCACCAGCGTCAAAGAGTCCTTCAAATGTTGTATTCATTTTATTAGTTTTTCTTTGTCATGCTTGAAAATGATGATGTAGAATATAAGGTGATATTTATATAGAATAGGCAAGCTTGTAAGACGTCATATATGAACACCGTATTGTTGGGTTCCTTTTAGGGATTGGTGGAGAGACTTGTTGTCATCTTTTACAATAAGGATCATGTGCCTGCCGAGAAATTTGTTTTCAAGCCCTCTTTCAACCAATCGTCCAATTTGGGGGAATCAACAGGTCTAGGGTTTGCTCTGAGGTCCTTTCTGGTAAAACTTTCAGTGGCTGAACCAGTTACAAGGGCTCTCCCAGTTGGTGAGTGCTACCTCCTCTAGGTCAACCTTTTATCAGCATGTTGCATCTGTATATGGTTTCACTTGCACATTCTTTATCTTCTTTCATCGATACGGCATCTTCATCCTGTGGTTGTTATGAAGCTGGGTTATATATGACATCCTTGTTTTGTTCTTATCAGATTGCCGGTGGGAAATAACTGCCTACTTTCATTCCCTACCTTGTGTTGAGAACGATAGTAAGGAAGCACAGATGTGGGTTCCTACGGACACGAAGCACTGGCAACATCCACCAATTATTACACCGATCAAGTCAATGAACAGTGAACTGATGAGCTTACAGCTATACTTAGAGCATCCACAGCCGACAGAATGATAAAAACTTAGTTTTAATTCCCCGTAAGCTCATCCGCTAATGTTTCCGATGTTGGCAAAAGTTATGAACTTGAGAAAGCCAGCAAGCAAACACCAACCAGGTTGGTCTGAGCTCGAATCCAAATTAGTCGTGAATGAAGCCTTTATGTATATGTGAAAGAATCTATGATAATCGAATGATTCTGCTTCCAAATCTCTCATGCTTCAAACTTTCATTTTAGATCAAGCAAACAGTACCATCGTCTTTGATGAAACTTGGGTACTAAGTTGCTGGATAATTTGCTACCAACAGAAGCAGCTAGATGCCTAGCGGTTTTCAACTAAAAGAGAAAATGTACACCATCTCTCTCCATTGATGCCTCTCCCACTCTCTCTTTGCCATTTAATTGTTTGTCTCCCTTGTTTCTCTCTATTATCTAATTCACCTTTTCTCTCTCATTAATTACACACTTATTCTCTTTTAACTCATCGTTTCTTTTTTTTCTCTTCTTTAATTGTACACCATCTCTCTCAACCGTTTTCTTTTTTTAAGAGAAATAAAATAAGTGAGTAATTAATGAGGAGAGAGAAAATGTGAGTTAAATAATAGCGAGAAACAAGGGAGAGAAACAGTGAATTCAATGGCAAGGAGAGAGAGAGAGAGGGGGATATTAATGGGGAGGGGAAAAAAAAAATCTGTGATTGACTTAAATAAGAGAGAGAGGGAAAGGGAAATTAATGGAGAGGGATGGTTTGTGATTCAAAAACTGGTATGCTCAAACCAGGTTATCAAACTCGAGCCGAGCAGAGTTCGGTAAACTCGCAACTCGACTCAGTAACATAAACGAGTCTAGTCTTGAATTTGAACTCGATCCGCAAGCTCAAAGTCTCGACTCTAACTCGAGCTTTTATGAGTCGAATCGAGCAAATTCAGCTCGTTGTTCACCCCTACATTCTATAGTCCTTCCTTTGTGCCAAGTCTATTTATAATGTCTAAATCCAAATTCACACAAAATTTATTGTGTTCAGAGACGCTGTCTTTGATGAGCTAGAGCTACTACCTTTTCACACAGCTACAGTGCTACACTATTGATGTAGTTCTCCAGTTGGTTTTTAAGGAGAGCTACTACTTTTAAGAAAGATGAAGTTGATAATGTTAAGAAAGAGGATATGCCAGAAGAGAAAGTGTAACAAGAGAACCAACCTTCCACATGAAATCTGTGACAAAAAACACCAATCCATCATCAATTAAAATCTCTTAAGGAAATTTTAGTACCATCGGATGTTATGACTGAATTTGAGCATATATGGCAAGATGGAAGTTCGTGCTGAAGCTGCAAATGGAAATGAAGTAGCAGCAGTTGCAGAAGTTGGTAGAACATGGACCGATGAATTCAAAAGATCCAGCTAAGAAGACAAGTTCTGTCCTTCTTTGATCAATGCCCAACAAACTTGTCTCTGATGTTATTAAGAACATGGAAAGCCAATTCATCTTGCCATGTGATTATTAATGAGTCTGAAGGCAAGTGCAACCCTTCACTGCAACTGAACTAGCAGGTTAATGGAGAGGTTGGCATTTTTGAAACAGCTGGCCTGATAACTGCTAGTTTCATATTTATGCAAATACTCCTAATTTGAATCGATTCGGAAGGCAAGTTCCATCCGGAGCTATCCAATTCTCCGTCAAGTATCAGTATTTGAATCAAGAAGCATTAATAGGTATAACTGAATCAGCGGCGGAGGGAAGGGGGGCCAGCAGGGGCCTTGCTCCCCCTCCCCCGGTCAGATCTTAAAAACTTCAAAAAATTTATTCATAAATCCTAAAAAATTTAGTTTAATACACACACACACACACACACACACACACACTAGACATTGCAGATGGGATATGCTAAGGAAGATCCGAGGCACTACTAGGCAAAAATCATGTTTATTAGATTGTGGAACACTGGTTTAATAAAAAATTGGGTCTGTGACCCCAACTGTAATTTCCTATGCCTTCAAACAAAGAATTTGAAATCCTTGCTAAGAACTTTGATCTTAGATGCAAGGATGTTGGATCACAGGATCTCAATCACCCCAGCCCTATGATCTTATGAAATCAAATGTTAGGGGTGATTAATTACATTGAGTCTCAAATTTGAAGGTTTGCTTTAACATATATAAATGTTACCTTATATCCTTAGTTATATTGAACTCTGGATTTGAGGCCTACTGATTTAAGATCTCATTTTGTTTCAAATCCATGGATCTGACTTGAGATCCATGGATATCAGGATGCAAAGTTTAAAAATCGGTTTGGGGTAATATTCTTTGTATCCTTCAAACAAATTAATGATCCCGGATCAATATTATTAGAAATCGAGGATACAAAACCTTAGGCAATGTTTGCTTCCGCTTGGATTAGATCCGGGGGGATCTCAAATCTACAATGCATGAACTTCAGTGTTTAAACAAATAGTAGATTTCAACTTCTCACAGCAACATGGATCATGCTGTTTAGGGTTGAACCTCAATATCCACGGAGTTGAGATGTATGGTGATCCGAGGTCATCCTCGATCTCAAGCCCATGGTAAACAAACGTAGCCTTAAGACGGAAGATCCTAGAATGTTAGATTACCTCTAAATTTAAAAAGTGGCACAATCCCATGCCCTTTAAAAAGTGCTCATTATTGCATTAATTCCAATGTTTGCACAAGTCAATATGTTAAAAAAAAAAAAGAAAATTATTGTTCTTGAGACTTAAGCTTGGCAGCTTCCCTTTGATTGCTTTATAATCATTAAAATGTTAAGCAAGCTTTCCCAAGTGGGGCTGCTGATTTTAGGTGACTCATTATAATGTGGTTTTTGGGTTCATTTGAAAATTCATTCATTGAATCAAATCAGTAAGCCATTGAATTGGATTTGATTGAATAGTATCAGCAGAGCAGAAGATGGGCGAAGGAATTGCTCTAGAAAGACAGGTGCCAGGCGAGAGATGAAAGCCACCCTTTTCTCCCCCACTATTAAAAGGTTCAAAACTAAAGCCTTCACCTTATTTATAGTGTACTGCAATGAAGTTGAGTGCACACCTTTGTATGTATGCACCAAAGGGTTTGAGGGTATTTTCAAAATTTTATAAAATAATATACAATTTAAACATTTTAATTTTGCAAAGTGTTTTTTTTTTTTTTTAACAAAGACATTTTAGTTATTGCATACAAACTGTGTACAAAAAATCATGGACGTTTTTTTTTAATTATTATTATTTTAACAAAGATATTTTAGTTGTTGCATACAAACTGTGTACAGTGTTCATGGCATGGGGATGCCGGCAAGATGAAAAAGCCACCCTTCTTCTCTGGGGGTCGAGGCCGCACTATTTATAGTCTCATCCTACGCCGATGGCTGTTTCTACCTCCTATCTTCCTGTCTTCTCCTTTCCCATTTTGTTTCTCTCTCTCCCGTCTCCGTCTCCCCCTTTGTTTCCCTCTGATCCCTCGGTGGCACAGTGATGCAGGACGGACTGCTCCGTCGGCGAGGTGGTAGGACGGGAAAAGGGAGGCCCTATGAAAAGAATTATCCTAGGCCATCGGCTCACGCTCAACGGCGAAATCTAGCGGAAAAAAAGGTTTCTTCGGTGATTCATTTCATTTTCCTTATACTAGGATGTCATGTCTGTTAACGATACGGCTCAAGCCAGAAATGAGGAAAATTAGAAAGTGCCCGACCGAAAACCAAGTGTTAGCTGAGTGCAATTGATAAGGAACAGACTTGTTGGTTGTCGAACAAATTTTGAGCCCAAACCATAAGATCGCTAATGATTGGTAGGCTCAAGCCAGACATTTTTAAAACCGGAGCCGGCTTGAATCATAAAACCGACCTCCTCTCCTGCTGCAAAACAGGAAAAACATGGCATCACTGATTTTTGTCCCTGTTCAATCGACTGGCGTTATCAACACGAGCCATCTTTCTTTGTGAGATTTTACAAGGAGGACCACCTCTCTGTTGCGGTTCCAACGCCCCCAAACTCGACCTGATTGGTGACTCGACTAGGCAGATATCATCTGATTTTCAATCTCCTCTCTTGCTGCAACTTCTCTCTTTTGTAGAAACTGAACATTAACGTGAATTTTCTGCCGCAACGCCTTTCTCTGCACTGACTATTATCGTGCATTTTTTACTCATACAACAGAATATGGAAGCCTCCAGAGAAGCTAAGTACCTGTACCCCTATAATCTGAATGTTGCAAATTTAGTTTCATTAAAGCTGACTCAATCGAACTTCCTACTATGAAAGACTCAGCTCCTTGGCCTTATTGAAAGTCAGAACATGCATGGTTTTATTAATGGGAATCATCCCAAGCCTGTTGAATTTAAAACTAGGAATAATGAGTTTATTGCAGATGTTGATTTTCTTGAATGGAAGAAATCAAACTGTTTATTGAGGGGATAAATCACCGAAACTCTCTCTGAAGGGGTTCTTGGTTTAATAGTTGGTTTGGAGACTTCAAAAGAAGTTTGGGATGCCCTTATTACTGTCTTTGCTCATGAATCAAGAGAGCATGAATTCCTATTGACCCAACGATTACAGCTTCATCAAAAAAATGATTTATCCGTTTCTCAGTATCTAAGAGAGTTCAAGGCTATTTGTGATGAGTTGGCTGCCATAGGTAAACCCAAGTGTTCTGGTTATTAAATGGCTTAGGCAATGGTCATGAAGTGTTCGCCACCTCCACGCTCACACGGGCTCCCACCATGCAATACACAGAAGTTGTTGCTTTATTGCAGGCGCATGAAACCATGTGAGCACTTCATGCTAAAGAGGTTGAAATCAATAATCATTCAGCCTTTGTTGTATACCAAAATCAGTAGTCACACACATACAATAAAAACAATAGGCATCATTTCAATTCAATAGGAAGAGACTTCCCTCAAGATAAAAATAATATGAGCAGAAATTCTCAAAACGAACGTAATCCAAAGATGGAGAAACAATATGCAAATCCTTATAAGGGAATGACGCGTCAAATTTGCAATAAACTGAATCATGTGGCATTGAATTGCTGGCACAGGTTTAATCAAGCTTTCCAGGTTGAGGATGTTCCAATGGCTCTTGCTGCCCTAAAAATTTCATTGGTTATTCCATAAATAAAAAAGAATCTTCTCTAGTTAGTAAATTAACATCCGATATGTCATACTCTGTTATGTTTGATGCTAACGGCTTTGTCATAAAGGACCAAGTGAGCAACAAAATGGTGCAATGGGAACTAGAGTTGGCGATCTCTATGGACTCCAACGTGAAGGACATCTACCTCTCTTTTCAAGCCGATTCAAGTTTGCAGATAGAAGTACGTGGCATGAGAGACTTGGGCATACACATTCGCAAGTAATAAGTTTCTTAGAGAAACAAAATAAGATTTAATGTTTCCTCTAAAAATGCTATTATGCATGTTTGTGAGAGTTGTCAATTAGGAAAAATGAGTACACTTTCTTTTCTTGATGTTGAAGAACATTCTCAAGTGCATTTTGAAAGAATTCACTATGATTTGTGGGGACCAACATTGATTTCTTCTCATCAAAAGTTTTGTTATTATGATATTTTTGTAGATGAATGCACAAGATTTATATGGTTCTATCCCTTGAAAAACAAATCAGACCTGTTTAAGAGTTTTTGTGAACTCCATGCTATGATTAAAAATCAATTTGATGGGAAGATTAAAATCTTTCAAACAGATGAAAGAGGGAAATTTAATGGTGAAAATTTAGTATTTAAAGGTTGATGGTATTACTCATTATAAGGCTTGCCCAAAAATGCGTGAACAAAATGAGATGGCAAGAGAGGCTTCATCGATCTATTACTGAACTTGGCCTCACTCTCTTAGTTCATAGCTATCTTCCAATGTGCTTTTGGGTAGAAGCATTCTCTATTGCAGCATGGTTGATAAATAGGCTTCCCTCGCCTACACTTGACATGCCCTCGCCTTATGAGACATTATTTCACAGATAACCTTATTATTCCAGATTTCGCAGCTTCGGATGTAAGTGTTTTTCTTTTCTTGGTGAATACGCCAAGACCAAGTTTGAACAAAAAAGCTTACCATGTATTTTTGTTGGCTATTCAGAACAATACAAGGGATATCAGTGTCTATACCCACTAACTCGAAGAATCTTCATCTCACGACATATTGTATTTGATGAGAAGAATTTTTTGTACAAACCGCCAGACAAATTATTTCTCCCCATGAACTCGACTCAAGCTGTAACAACTTTTAGTGAGCATGCAGATGACCAATACAACGATCCAAGAAAGCTCACAGCAGATGACAACACTCACAGTTCTATTCAGCCAAATGATACTCATGAGGAAACCACCATGGGCACTATCCTAGATGCACAGAATGACACTATCACAAGTGGTCAAGACGAAGAAAATATGTCCAACAATGATGACTGCAACAACGACATTGCTAGACATATGAATGCCACAACAAGCAGAGACACTATCTCACAAGGAGACGAAAATATGTCAAACAATGATCGCGCTGAAAATACGCTGGAAATCATCACCAACAATAGAGCAACCAACTCTCATTCCATGACGACTTGTTCTAAGGATGAGATTGTGAAACCTAATCCCAAATATTTCATTGCTTGTTTTATTTGTCAAGAGCCTTGCTCCATCAAAGAGGCCCTCAAAGACCCTAACTGGAAGAGAGCCATGCAAGAAGAAATACAAGCCCTTCATGATAACAATACATAGGATTTGGTTCCATATTCCAAGGACATGCATGTTATAGGCAGCAAATGGGTCTTCAAAACAAAACCACGAAGTTATGGAACAGTAGAGGATCTTAAGGCTCGGCTTGTTGCTAAAGGATTTTCCCAAATTCCTGGAACAAATTTTCTTGAAACTTTTTCACTAGTGATAACGCCTGCTACTATTGTTTTATCTATTGCTCTTCATCACGCGTGGGATATTCGTCATCTTGACGTAAAAAATGTCTTTTTGCATGGACTTCTACAAGAACCAGTCTATCTAGAACAACCTCTAGGATTTTGTGATTCTCTCAAACCAGATCATGTATGCACGCTCAAGCGAGCTCTTCATGGTTTAAAACAAGCTCCTCGAGCTTGGTATGACCAAGTGGGTACATTTCTTTTGTCATTGGGATTGTTTGCAAGTGTTGCTGATCCGTCTCTCTTTGTGTGGCAAAATACACATGGAATCCTTATTTTACTACTATATGTCGATGATAGTATTCTTATCGAAAACAAACAAGGCAGATACAAGATTTTATTTCACAAGTCAACTCAGAATTCACCATGAAGGACTTAGGCTTTCTTCATTATTTCCTTGGCATAGAGGCTCACTTCCAAGATCAATATCTGAACCTCAATAAAAAGAAATATGCATATGAGTTGCTTGCTAAGGCTCACCTATTGAATGTCAAAGATATGCCGACACCCATGGTCACGGACTTTCGTCTGTCCTCAACTCAAGATGCAGTGGAAATTGATGCTACCATGTATAAAAGCATGATTAATCTCACAATGACAAGGCCAGATGTGTCATATAGTGTGAATTATGTAAGCCAATTTATGCAAAATCCCACTTCATCTTATCTATCTCTGGTTAAAAGAATATTGAGATACGTCATGGAACTCTTGAATATGGGATTAGACTCATAAAGAATTCAGCCATTGAACTGTTGGCCTACTCAGATGCAGATTGGGTAGGATGTCCTCTCACTAGACGTTCCACAACAGGATTTTGCACTTTTCTTGGGGTTAATCCTATTTCCTGGAGTGCGAAAAAGCAAAATTTTGTCGCTCGCTCAAGTATAGAAGCTGAATATAGATATATGGCATCTGTCACTGCCGAACTCATATGGATCACATACATATTGCGGGATATTGGAATATATCTCTCTCAACCTCTAACATTACATTGTGACAATATCTCTGCCCTTCAGGTTTCCATCAAACCAGCATTGCATTCATAGATGAAACATGTTGATATTGATTGTCATTTCGTTCGGGAGAAAGTTGCCATTGGCTCCCTCATCACTAAATATATCCCCTCTACGAAGCAAGTTGCTGATATCTATACAAAATCAATGCCTCGACTTCAACTTGAAGATTTATGCGACAAACTTAGTGTATGGATTGCATGCCCCACTAGTTTAAGGGGCAATGTTAACAATAAGACTCAAGCCAGACATGAGGAAAATCAGAAAGTGATTGAAGCTGAAAATCAGGAAGAGATTGGCACTACCAAAATTATCAACGTGCAGGCTGGCAAGCAAAGATAACGTTCCAGCTAAAATCGTTACTCAAATGTGCCAAAATTCCTTTCCTAAAATCTCTCAAGATGATATAATCCCTAATACTGAAATCAAGGAGATTGATATGATAAATATGACATGTAAATCTCCTTGCAAAAAATATGTATTATTTAAAGGATGAAGATAGTGTATCTCTCATACTTTTGAGAGCTATTGTGTAAGCAGAGTACCAAACCACGTTAAATTTGAGTTTGTCTCTTTTGCTCTTAATGTCACCCAGCATTAGTTTGTTAATCAGGTTTAGATATTACTTTTTCATGCTTAGTTCGATGCCATCATCCAGATTTGTGATACCCAGCATTAGTTTGTTAATCAGGTTTAGATATTACTTTTTCATGCTTAGTTCGATGCCATCATCCAGCTTTGCATCACAAATTCATGCCAAAAACTTCATTGACGACCATTACCCATACAGAGCAGCTTGAATCACTTCTGTGACGTTAGAAAATTGTTTGAGCTTACAATGCGAAAGCACATTCTGAACAAAGTAGCTATAACGACGACAAGCAAAAGCTCCATTTTGTGTCACGGGAATACAATAGGACGATACAACAGAAACTGCGGCAAAGCCGGAGCTATGGTATCGTCCGCACTGTTTCTTGATGCATGAAAGTGCCCACGCCAGTCTTTTAAACTATGTCACATATACAAATACGGAAAAGTGGGTATAGATATGGTGGTTCTATAAGTCTTGATATGGCGATCCGACAATAATTATATATTTGTAATTAAATGACAAAGAATGAACCAAGAAAGAACATAATTTGATCGACTGCATTGTAAACAAGGCACAATATTTATACAAGAGTACAATACAAGAGTGCACATAACGTCCAAGCGTTATCTTATTCTTAAAAAAAAAGGAAACAATAGAGGGATTTTATGTCTAACACCAAAAATCAAAATTGACATCAATTACAAGTTTATTTCATCGGAACTGCTGTACTGGGCACTCCGAGTATGGGTACGTCGGGTTTAATTTTTTTGTTTTTAAATAGTTATTTTTAAAAGATCCTCACCATCACAAACGTCCCTCCAGCCATGTGGGTTGTCGGCTGCACCAATAGTGCCTTATCTCACCGAGGAGGTGCAGCGAGAAGCTGTGAGCGAATGAAGAAGAAAGAAAGTGCTGCTGACATGGGGAGGAAGGAGGCCCAAAGGACTGTGTTGCTAGAGGCCGGAGGGAGAATCATCCAAGCCCTGAACAAAAAGGCGGCGGCTATTAGAAGGAAAAGGCCGATGAGAAGGGGAAGGGATGTTCGCTTTTGTTTCTCATTCAAGGACTGTGCGCACATGACAGAGCCCACGGAGACGACGAAAGTCGCGAAAACGGCGACGGAGAAGGCGGACTCAAGGGGGTCGCCGTTGGCTATAACCTGCACATAGGCACTATAACCAAAAAAACCGAAGCCTAGAAGGGGGGCAACATTGACTGCCTTCTTCAGCAGCAGGTCTGAAAAGTTCTTCATGGATGAAAGGTGCTACCAAAATTAAAGTGGCAAGCTGTCATTACAAGTTGAAAAAAAAAAAAAAAAAAAACACGAAGTATCGAATACGAAGAAGCAGCAGGGAGGAGTGATTGGGAGAAGGGCCCAAAAGGGAGCAGCGGCCTGCGGGATGCCGTCTGAGAGAGAGGACGGTTTTCGGAACCGAAAGAGGGTTTACCTATATAGAATCCGAGAGGGATTGGGCCCACCAACCTAATTTTGAGTAACTCAACGGAACCAGAACGGCCCCATTCCCTCTTCCTAGTGAGCCCAACCAGCCTCAATGTCGGTGTCCGAGAGGAGGAAATCGATACGAACGTCGATGGAAGTTTCGCGGAAAGAGCTCTACAATAAATAAAGTCGATGTCTCTATGAATGGGAGAGCGTTTGGTGAGCGGTGACCCCAAAAATGTCTTGACACTTGGTCCCTCCAATGAACAAGTCCTGCCCCATTACAGCCTTTTGAATTGACGGGGCAGACAATCGGAACAAGTCTTCCTCCATCCAAATCCTCTCCCTCTCCCACACTCAATGTGCAACGACAAGATGCGATGACCCAAATATTTTATTAAAATAAAACGAACTTTTCTTAACAAAGTTTAAAATGTCCGTTATTTTATATATATTTAAAAAAAAATATCCTATCGGTTGCGCAAACAACGGTTCAATCTCGTTCCACTTGTGTTTTTTTATTTTTTCAGGTTCAATCTTTTTCATTTTTATCGCTTTCCGCAATAAAAGCGGGAGTCAGACACCAGCCAGAGCCTCTCCGGAAGCTGCGCCACAAGTTTTCCATCATTAATTTTTGTACTTGAAAGGCGGAGCGCGTTGCCGTAACGCGTAAGGTAGTCACGTCATTAATAGGTTGTTTCACGTTCTAGTGGGGCCCACAAATTTATTTTCCAACCATTCGGCGGCTTGACTTGGTGGAGGCCGGGACGGAGGTTGTATTCTTCGTAACGTTACACCAACCAGCTAATAATGAACGTGCAATAAGCCAATAAGTGAAAAGGAGAAGATTTCCGGAGAAGAAGCTCCTTTAAGTTTTTAAGTACAACTTTTTAAATAGCCGTTTTGTATAAAAAATTTATTAAATTGATAACCCAACATATACAATTACCCACCCCCCTTTATTCAAAAATATTTGAAAAACCCCAAAATTATCGCCTCGCCTGTAATAAAACAATTTTTACATTGTCTAAACCAAAAAAATAGTACTAACTTTTCTCTCTCTCTTTTTTTTTTTTACTGAAAAAATAATGAAGAATAACAAAAGAAAACCACGTAAGATTTTCTATGTTCCAACTTTTAAAAGCCGGTGACATATAGGCATTTTAAATCTAAGGATGGATAAACTTTTGTATTTTTATCACGGGCTATGTAATAAGATGATAAAATTAAAGAACAACTTTAGTATTAATTAGTATATTACTGGCAGAATAAAAAAAATGTTTTGTAAAAATTTGTCCATAAGGAAAATTTAAAGTATATCAATCCGGATCCTTTTGTGGAAAAAAAAAAAATGAAAGAGAGGAAGGATTTCTTGAAAAAGAGGCGTGAGGCACTAAGGTTTACCGGAAGATGATGGTTTACAAAAAGAAAAATACTTGTGAACGCTATCTACAACAGGTCGTAGTCGCGTGGAGAGAGAAAGAAAACGACTGGTGACATTTGGAACAAGTCCTGTCACATTTATTTTGGTCTTTGTGTAATTGCGTTTCTTAGGGGCAAGCAAAATCAAGATTTCGTTTAGGAACCGACTAAATAATTCAACCATAAATTTAGAACTTAAATAATAAAAATACATTAAACAATTAATTTTTTTTTAATATAAAGTTTTTTTTCCAACTAATTCGAGCCGGCCTAGGCGGCCCCCCTCCCTCCGCCTCAGCATATGGTTGTACTATGCCTTGCGTTAAGTTTTTGTAATGCCATTATGTCCACTAAACTCAAAGAAAATCATCAAAGAAATATCTGATGATGGAAATAAAATTTAAATTTTCAGAAAAAAAAAAATTGGGGTGATTCCTGAAAAGATATTTTTAGAAATTTAATCCCAACCCAAAGGGTA
Organism: Nymphaea thermarum; assembly: GCA_011799765.1. Classification (NCBI taxonomy): domain Eukaryota; kingdom Viridiplantae; phylum Streptophyta; class Magnoliopsida; order Nymphaeales; family Nymphaeaceae; genus Nymphaea; species Nymphaea thermarum. The sequence goes on along the minus strand of JAANDH010000165.1, from coordinate 262,167 downwards.
AAAAAAATGACCATTGAATTGAAGGCTGCACAGAGAATGTTTGTTTGTTTGTTTTTTTTTTTTTTTTAAGTTTGTTGCTTTTTATCTACTTCCTTTCCAATTTCATACCATGCTATCAAACTAAGAAGAATGTTTTTAGGAAACATCTTTCAATTCTATCACACACTCAGCAAAAATGGAATGAGAAGGAAACTTTTCATTCCATTTTTCCTGATCTTATTTCTCATTCCATATTTCTAATCTATCAAACAGCTTTTTTGTATAGAAATGTGTACCTCATGACGACAGTCTCAAGAAGGAAAAATTCACAACTGAAGAGGTGCAGCGAGAAGCCTTTGAGCGAATGAAGAAGAAAGAAAGTGCTGTGCAAATGGGGAGCAGGGAGGCCAAAAGGACTCCGCTGCTAGAGGCGGGAGGGAGAATCATCAAGGCCCTGAACAAGAAACCGACCGCTATCAGAAGGAAAAGGCCAATGAGAAGAGGAAGGGATGTTCGTCTCTGTTTCTCGTTCAACGACTGAGCGCACATGACAGATCCCACGGAGACGACGAAAGTCGCGAAAACGGTAACGGAGAAGGAGGATTCAGGGAGAAGGAGAATTCAAGGGTGTCGCTGTTGGTTATAACCTGCAGATGGGCACTATAACCAAAAAAACGAAGCCTAGAAAGGGAGCAAGATTGACTGTCTTCTTCAGCAGCATGTCCGAAAAGTTCTTCATGGACGAAAGCTGCTTCCAAAATTAAAGAGACACGAAACATCAATAAAAAAAGCAAGGAGAGTGATGGAGTGGGCTGGACGCTTGGTGGCCAGATATATATATATATATATATATATATATATATATATATATATATATATATATATATATATAAACTAATAAAAGGTTTGTAACTGGAAAACCGCCCGTGGGGCTGGGGCCACTGAACCACCATCGCTCAGCGGCCCACCATGTGGCTGGGGCCACTGAGTGATTGGGAAATAGGCCAACAGGAAAGAAGCAGGATGATCCGAACGAGTCGCAACTATTAAGTTGAAAGATACATCTCCGTTTTAAACTTTTGGTGGGCCCCACAAAGTTATTTTCCAACCAGTCGGTACGATTGGTGTTTTGGGTTGGTTTTGGCTTGGTGGAGGGGCCCAGCCCTGCCGCTTGTCTGTTTCTTTGTAACGTTACATCAACCAGCTAATAATAATGAACCGAAAACATTTCCGGAAAAGAAGCTCTTTAATTTTTTAAGTACAACTTTTTAAAAGGCCGTTTCATAAAAAAAAATTATTAAATTGATAATCTAACATATACAATTACCCCTCCCTTATTTTTATTTTTTGAAAGTGAAAAAATTAAAATTCGCCGTGAGGTCATTGGCAGTCTGCAGATCGCATCGACGCAACCTGACCTTCCCTGCTTTTTGACAAAAAAAAAATCAAAAATATTAAAAAAACCACAAAATTATCGCCTCGTCGGCAGGGTCCCCGGTTACCGTCGAGGCTCGTCGGTTGCCGTAGACCCTCGCCGTCAATTGGGGGGCGACGGCGAATGTCGCTTCTTCCTCTCCAGCGAGAGCGTCCGTGATCTATCGCCGTCGAGCACTAGGGTATGGAGGGGAAGACTACGGTGGTCACTCACCTCGGCGCCGGCAGGCAGAGCACCGGTGGCAGAAGAAACCAAAAAGGCAAATGCCCACAGATCGGCTTTGCAAGAGACTGTGCCGGGGGCATGTGGTGATCACCGAGCAAGCGGAAGTAAGCTTCTTCAGGTTACAGAGGCCTACGACTACGAGCAAGCAAAGTCGTAGGAGCGACTTTTTTTCTTTGTTCTTCCTTCTACTGATTATGATTTGGGAAGCCGTCAGGACAATATAAATAGGGTCAGCAGAAAGAAAACGCCTGGTCAGTGGTGACACCAAAAATGTCTCGATATTTGGACCCTCCATTCAATTACCGCCTTTTCACTTGAGGGAGCATAGGTGAGGGTGTCAAAAGTCGGTTTCTTTCTTTCTGATACGGTGCTTTGAGGGATGTTTCGCTTCGGGGGGGGGGGGGGGAAGTTTCGCGGAAAGAGCAGCCAAATAAAGGACGGGGCAGGAGTCGACGTAGTCGATCAAAGTCATCGTCTCTAACGTTACAATAGAACTGGGATTGGACAGATAGATATACGATGCACTCACAAACATTCCATTTACCAGAGGATAGCGTAGTGGTTGATAAGACATCATCCTTATCTTTTAATTAATAGCCGATTTGGGTTTTAATAGAAATAATGTGCATACATCTGTTGGTTAAGAATAATAACGGATTTGGGATAAATTCACAAGACACTTACAAAAATGTTGGTAACTACCAAACAGAATATAGAAGTGAAAATAAGTAACTGGGTCATTCTTTTTGTAGCTACGTCTGCAAGTTAGGCGGGGGCTTCCGCCTACATCTACTTTCAAAGAAGTCGGGTCTCCTTCTAAGATCCTACCCTTTGCAAATTGCAAGTGAAGAAAGAAACACAAAAAACTTTTATCTACCACCAAGGAACACGCTAAGTTTCTTTGACTTTATTGAAATCCCAAATATGTTAGCATTGATTATTCAAACTTCTGCTGTATCTATCAATGTTCGTTTTTCTAATTATTCGCGTGCAAAGTTTGAATTTGCAATGCAACCTCCTACCAGAGCCGTGGCGGAACTCACCACTCTCTATTGATGGAATGAATCGGCAATGCCGGGAGTTGGGACCATCGGTCCAGAGACAACGACAGTGACTGGCCATACCCAAAAGGTAAGAGAACAAAGTTGTACGAATTGGCACTGGCTTGTTATCTTAAGATGTTGTCATATTCTAATTCCAATTTGGATTCAAATATAAAAGACCAAAAGTTTAGGCTAAATAAAAGATGTTTCTCTCTCTCTCTCACATCTAAAAGGGGAGCCCAGCCCGCTTCCCCTGGCCGTCTGGCAGGCTCTTTGGCGATGGCGTGAAGAGCAACCTAGCAGCAAGTGGAGGTACTCGAGCTTGACTCATGAGCAGAGTCATTTGCTTAACCAGTCGAGCTCAAGTTCATGAGTCGACATGTCCAAATAATCGAGTTGAGTTTAAGCTCAACACATAACTACCGAGTCGAGCTCGAGTCTTAATCAATTTGATATATTTAAACAAGTTTCCAAGTTTGTCGAGCCTTAATCGAGTCAAGCTCGAGTTCGACCTCAACACGTAACGATAAATATCAATTCTATTCAAACGAGTTTGTCGAGTCTTAATCGAGTTGAGCTCGAGCTCAACACATAACAATGAATAACAATTTTATTCTAACGAGTTTGTCAAGCTTTTATTGAGTTGAACTCGAGTTCAACAAGTAACTGCCGAGTTGAGCTCGAGCTGCTTCCGTCGAGCTATTCTCGAGTTTGAGCCAAGCTTGAGCTAACTAAACTCGGGCTTGACTCGGCTCGTGTTCACCTCTACTAGTAGCGTTCTTTTGCAGAGGAGAGATAGTGAGAGGGAGAAAGAAGAGGGAGAGGGAGGGGGGAATGAGAAAATTGGGTCTCGATTATATTTGATGTCCATGAATAGGACTATCTAATAAAAAAGTTAAAATTTGAACATATGGATGTGATCTTTTTGAATAAAAATTTAACAGTTAGATCACTTGATTATAGTGCATAAATAATTAGTTCCCATAAAAGTTAAGCACAACATCCTAAACTTTTCATAAATATTTAGCTTATAAAAATGCAATTTTTTCTTCCAGAAAATTTTAATTTACCTTCCCGAGTTAATTCTAAGCGAAAACTCTGATGCCATTGGAAATCATGTGAAGACAATTCATGTAAAGAACTAAGCTCTCTCTCTCTGTTGTATATATAGACATAAAGAGGGACTTGTCTCTCTTGTACATAGACATAAAGAGGGAGTTGTGGAGTGAGTAGGCTCTAACGAAGAGAGAGTGAGAGAGATGAGTTGTAGTGAGAACCACATGGTTTCCCTCGATATGAGGGAAATAGTACATGAGCTCATTATAGACTTTTTGCAATCCTTTTATTTTGTGTTATTATGTTATTGTCTTGTACATTTTGTTCCTATATTTTGTTTTTGCTGTTTATTTTTACATTTTGTTCCTGTATTTTGTTTTTGCTGTTTATTTTTGTATTTAGGAGACTTCTTATCATCAAATTTGTTATCCACTTTTATTTCATCGGCCCTCTCTCTCTGTTGATTTTCTTCAAATTTCTTAGACCCATATGCTTGACAAACATAAAGACCAAAAGAAATGTGACAGGACTTGTTAATTGAATGGAGGGAGCAAATGTGAAGACATTTTTGGTGACACCAGTCGTTTTCTTTCTCTCTGCCACGCGACTACGACCTGTTGTTCATACAAACAAGTATTTTTCTTTTTATAAAACCATCATCTTCCGTAAACCTTAGTGCCTCACGCTTCTTTTTCAAGAAATCCTTCCTCTCTTTCATTTTTTTTTTTCCACAAAAGGATCGGGATTAATATATTTTAAATTTGCCTTATGGACCAATTTTTATAAAACATTTTTTTTTTATTTTTCCAGTAATACACTAATTAATACTAAAATTATTCTTATTTTTATCATTTTATTATTTTGCCCGTGATAAAAATACAAAAATTTATCCATCCTTAGATTGACAATGCCTATATTTACTCTATATGTCACTAATTGTCATTTAAAGGTTGTAACAGAGAAAATCTTACAAGTTTTACCTTGTTATTCTTCATTAATTTTTCCAAAAAGAGAAAAGAAAAGTTACTACTCTTTTTTGGTTTAACAAGTAGTTGACTATGAAAATTACTTGTAATAAGACTCACACTTAAGCTATTAGACAAGGGCGGAAGTAAATTTTTTGTCGCTCTGCTTCTCAAAGCGCAATCTGTCTCTCTAGTGGTCTGACATGTATATATATATATATATATATATATATATATATATATATATATATATATATATATATATATATATATTTGTCCCGTCAAAATTGGGCTTCGACCATTTGGGCTGGAATTGTTGTCTATGCTTTTGCCGAGCATAGAGCCGAACGATAAGGATCTATTGTCTATGCTCTGTGCCACAGGACACTTGTGCTTTGTCAGTGTGTAAGTTGTTTCAGTCACATTTGTGTGACAATCTGTCTCATTAAGCTAATTGAGATTTCTTCCTTTTGACTTGATTATTGTGAAGATACTATTAAAGTGAGAAGATAACGGGAGAGCAACTACACAATCAGCAGGGAACAAAGAATATTGCATGGTTCCGCATTCACAGCCTACATCCACGGTAGAAAAGGGAAGCGTTTCTGCTTCTTAGCATCTGTCAGATACATCAATATTATATATTGAGGCTACAAGAACAAAAAAAGAATATCTTTTATGACAACAGTACATTACAACGGTAGGAAGAGAGAATGTAGTAGGTGATACTTCCTAAGAAGGTCAGCCTTCCAAAAGAATTTCCAACCTCTCTCTCTCAACAACATAACAACATGAGTGAGCACAACACCTCCTAAGGTTGCATAACAATCTCCCCCTCAAGTCAATCTACCCTAACTTGTAAGAACTCCTTGAGCAGCCGCATTCTCAACAAAATATGAGTGAGCACAACACCTCCAAGGTTGCAGAACAATCTCCCCCTCAAGTTGGTTGGTACTTGGTATGCAGATGTCAATCTACTTCAACTTGTAAGAACTCTTTGAACAGCCGCGTTGGGGAGAGAGAGAAAAAAGAAAGAGAGGGAGAGAGATGACGACATGGTACACATTTCCATAAATGCTAAGACCTTGTTAAGCATCTCGTCTTGAACCACTTATTCTATTGTTTAATTATGACAAAAGTCCTTCCCCTCACACTGCCCTGGTTTCCCATAATTTTCCAACAATCATGCCAGCCAGCAAATTACAAGGAAAAAGAACCCTTTGAAATATATTAGTCCGCATCCTTTCGTGGAAAAAAAAGAAGAAAGACAAGTAGTTGTTGAAACACACCAACAGGTCGTAGTCGCGTGCCAGACAGAAAGGAAACGACTGAATTGAGGTCTTCGCATTTGCTACCTCCATTCAATGGGTGAATTGAGGGTGCAAATGCCAAGACAGTACAAAAGTCGTTGTCTTTCTCTCTGGCGCGGAAAGAGCAAGGACTATCTGTAATGTTCGTTTTTCTAATTATTTGAGTGCGAGAGCTGTTGGATGTTTCACCCAGGATCTCTACTCACACAACCCTCAACAACAACAAAACGGAACAGAAAGGAAGAGAGAAAGGGATTATGTTGAAAAACCACGGCGTTTTAGGGTTTGCTTCAAATGGTCCTCTGTCGTCATCAAAATTCACCCTTCATAGTAGACACTTACTTACAAAATAGGCTTTCTTCGACTCTCCATATGCAGGTTGTAATTAATTACCATAACAAATGAGCATGTTGCGGGCCGACCTTTTTAAGCCTTATTTGGCTCGCGCAGCGCCAAAGGCATTGTCCAAATCCTTCGGCCAGCCTGACTTTTTCTTAATTTAGCAGAAGCGTTCATCAATTTTTTGAGACTATAGACTAGACGAGGAGTGCTACGCACTCGGCACACCATCACCTAGGTTTATCCTATAGTAGACCATCGGCAAGCCGTGACCATGAGGCCATGTCAGAACGTCGTCATTCCTTCAAGTGTCTATCTACTACCATACAAAATTTGGGTGGGGGTAGACTTTCCTTGGAAGGAAGCCCCCAACCGAAGCCAGTTGACGACTATATATCATTAAACAATGCGGCCGACCATCGCCTTACTCGACGACGAGTATTTACTTACTCACCCCCACGTGACTCTACGTTGTTGTGGATGCAACATATGCATCCACTGGGAGAATTACCTCTAACCAATGCGCACCCCCTTGCACATCCAAACGCTGCGCTTGGATAACCTACTTGATTCTCTAACGACAGACTTAAACTTCCAAATGGATCGATGATCTTGACGCATTTATACGCTTCGTCGTCGCACCACCGCGCTGCACATTCCACGTGCATTGCTTTCTTGTTGATTCAACGTCCGATTGAATCCTACATGCCTTTTGATATATGTCTAAGCTGGCCAAGTAGCATAACCTTTTACTGGTTTGGTCGAGCCATACATAGTCGGCCGGCAATAGAGCAGGCCATTGTTATAATATTGTAGGTTAGACACATGGCCACAACCCAACACTCCGACTTGCCATGAGACTGCAAGTTTGCTTCCATTATTAACTCAACTTGCCATGAAAATGCAAGTTTGCTTCCATTATTATGGTTTCCTTTTAACAGTTACATGGTTCCTTTATATTAGCTTTATAAAACCGCTGAAAATCATGGAGCGGATGATGGTTCCTGTGAAGATTGCGAAAACATCAATAATGCAAGCTTGGAGATTTGGAATAGGGCAATGATATCACCATGGATACGGTTGGGATTGACAAAGCCGGGGTAGAGCCAAGCCCCCCGAAGCTCTTTAGTTATTGAGGCAAACTCAACCGTCAACTTTTTAACTGGTCTGATATTTGTCCCTCTCTCTCTCTCTTTTTGCAATCTAACCTTGATATGATCTTAAGAATCCATTGAAAACATATATTAAGTTAATCATTTATTAGACTTTAAAAGTGTTTTAATAATAAAAAAAAAGAATTGCGGTCATTCAAAAAATTATCATAAATATTAAAAAAACCCCAAAATTATCGCCTCGTCGGCAGGGTCGACGATGCCGATGGACCATCGCCGGTTACTGTCGAGGCTCGACGGTTGCCCTCGCCATCAATTGTGGGGCGACGGCGAATGTCGGTTCTTCCTCTCCAGAGAGAGGGTCCGTGATATACCGCCGTCGAGCACTAGGGTATGGAGGGGAAGACTACGGTGTCACTCACCTCGCCGCCGGCAGGCAGAGCACCGGCGGCAGAAGAAACCAATAAGGCAAATGCCGACGGATCGGCTTTGCAAGAGACTGTGCCTGGGGCATGTGGTGATCACCGAGCGAGCGGAAGTAAGCTTGTTTACATTGCAGAGGCCTCCGAGCCAGCACAGTTGTAGGAGAGACTTTCTTTTTCCTTCTCCTTCTCCGAGTGATCGAATCTACTGCAACGAATAATTTGAAAAGCCGTCAGGGAGGAGGGGCCATATAAATAGGGCCGGCAGAAAGAAAACCACTGGTGACACCAAAAATGTCTTCATACTTGGTCCCTCCATTCAATTACCGCCTTTTGAATTGAGGGAGCAAAGGTGAAGGTAGTATGGGTGTCAAGTGTCGTTTTCTTTCTCTCTGGTAAGTGCTTCGTGGGAAGTTTCACGGAAAGAGCAGCGGCAGAAGTCACGTAAACCATGTATACCATCAAGTCAATTGCTCACTTATATTTAATCTAATGTGTCTCAGTTGTTATTACATCTATAATGAATGATTTAAATGTTTGAAATCACAAGTTTGTATCACAATGAATGTGATTCATCTCATTCATATGTTCCCTTTTTGTTATCTAATATGTCTCAAGTGTTATAATGTCCATAACGAATGATTTAAATTATCAAAATCTCTAGTTTACATGGGTAGAACTTGTAGTTACATCCCTAACGAATGATCTAAGAGATTGAAATTACAAGTTCGTACCAACACGAGAGGGATTTAATTGATTCATTTGATCACACATAATTAATTGAACGTGGTTAACTTGTTGTTATATTCACATTCAATGATTTAGTGGATCGAAATAACAAGTTTGTTTGAGAACGAATGAGATTCAACTTATTCATATGGTCCATTATTGTTAATCTAATATGTTTAACTTGTTATAATGTCTATAATGAATGATTNAGAGATTTAATTGCTCCATTTGATCACACATATTTTGTTGAATGTGGTTAACTTGTTGTTACATTCAGATTGAATGATTTTGTGGATTTATATCACAAGATTGCATGAAAATTAATGAGATTCAACTCATTCATATGATCCCTTTTAGTTAATCTAATATGTTTCACTTGTTACAATGTCCACAACAAATGATTTAAATTAATAACACAACCTTTTTCAAATATGATACTTCGAGAGTATAACAAAAATTTGGGTCATTCGCATTTCTCGGAACGCGGTTTATCCGGATAACCCACGCCCCAATGGGACACCGCCCAGGCGAGCCCTAAAATCATTCAATTGAACAGCCGTCCAATCTTGACCAGTCGGCAAACACCGAACTATATACTGCAAAACAAACAATACAAAAATCTGAAATGCCTCTTGTCAGGCTGGATTTTTGAAGAAGAAGTCTCTTCTTGAGTTGAGATCGTTTCAGCTTCAATTTTTTGGCTTCCAAATGTGAGCTTGCACAGGCTTTGGTTATTATTCTTAATGAAAAAAATGTATATATATTATTTCTACTAAAACCCAAATTGGCTATTAATTAAAAGATAAGGATGTCTTGTCAACCACTAAGCTGTGTCCTCTGGTAAATGGAATGTTTGTGAGTGTTTCATATATCTATTGTCCAATTCCAGTTTTATTGTTACAAGACTGTCTTAATTTTTGAGATAAATTCATAAGACACTAACAAGATGTTTCAACCACCAAACAGAATACAAAACTAAAAACAAGCAACTAGGTCTTTCTTTCTGTAGACGTCTGCAAGTTAGGCGGGCTTCCGCAAAGAAAAACGAGGTAGAAATTTAGATCACCTACGTCTACCTTCAAAGAAGTCGGCTCTCTTCCACCAAGGAACACGTTAAGTTTCTTTGACTTTATTGAAATCCCAAATATGTTAGCATTGATTATTCAAACTTCTCGGTGCGAAGTTTGAATTTGCAAAGCAACCTCCTACCAGAGACGTGGCCGAACTCACCACTCTCTATTGATGGAATGAATCGGCAATGGGGGGAGTTGGAACCATTGCCCTAGAGACAACGACATTGACTGGCCATACCCGAAAGGTAAGAGAACGAAGCTGTAAGAACTTGCACTAGCTTTTTATTTTAAGATGTTCTCATATTTGAATTCGAATTTGGATTCAAATATAAACAAAGAAAAGTTTATGCTAAATAAAAAGATGTTTCTCTCTCCCCCTCTCTCTCTCTCTCTCATCTAAAAGGGAAGCCCAACCGGCTTCCCCTGCAATCATTGGTATTCCTCGATGCTGTCTGGCAGGTTGGGGTGAACAATGAGTCGAGTTACTCGAGCTAGACTTGTTAAAGCTCGACTAGTGAACGAGTTCGAGCCGAGTCATTTACTTAACAAGTCGAGCTCGAGTTCATGAGTCAACTCATTTAAATATCTGAGTTGAGTTCGAGCTCAACTCGTAACTGCCGAGTCGAGCTCGAGCCTTAATCGAGTTTGTCGAGCCTTAATCAAATTGATATATTAAAACGAGTTTACGAGCCTTAATCAAATTGATATATTAAAACGAGTTTACGAGCCTTACTCGAGTCGAGCCTTAATCGAGTTTGTCGAGCCTTAATCAAGTTGATATATTAAAACGAGTTTACGAGCCTTAATCAAATTAATATATTAAAACGAGTTTACGAGCCTTACTCGAGTCGAGTTCGAGCTCGAGCTCAACATGTAACGATGAATATCAATTCTATTCAAACGAGTTTGTCGGGCCTTAATAGCGTTGAACTCATGCTCAACACCTAACGATGAATATCAATTATATTCAAACGAGTTTGTTGAACTTTAATAGAGTTGAGCTCGAGCTCAACACCTAACAATGAATATCAATTCTATTCAAACAAGTTTGTCGAGCCTTAATCAAGTTGAGTTCAACCTCAACATGTAATGACGAGTCTTAATCAAGTTGAACTCGAGCTCAACATGTACACAATGGATAATCAATTTTATTCAAACGAGTTTATCAAAGCTTTAATCGAGTCCAGCTCGAGCTCAACACGTAATTGCCAAGTTGAGCTCAAGATGCTTCCATCAAGCTATTCTCAAGTCGAGCCGAGGGCAGTGTTAGTGGATGGACTTTTGTCATAATTAAATAATAGAATAAGCGGTTCAAGATGAGGTGCTTAACAAGCCTTAGCATTTATAGAAATGTTTACCCATGGTGTCAACTTGCCATCTCTCTCCCCTCTCCCCCTCTCTCTTTCTTTCTCCCTCTCTCTTCTCTCTTTCTCTCTCTTGGTTACAGCCTACCCACTCCACAACTTCCTCAGATCCTCTACCCCAGGTTGGGGACCCCTACTTCTCTTCTTTGTTGATTTTCTTCGAGTTTCTTAGACATGAAGGCATTACAAAAAACTTACACAATTACACGAAGACAAATGGAAATGTGACAGGACTTGTTCCAATTGAATGGAGGGACCAAATGTGAACACATTTTAGGTGTCACCGGTCGTTTTCTCTCTCTGCCACGCGACTACGACCTGTTGTTGTCGTTGATAGTGTTCCAATAAGTATTTTTCTTTTTATAAAACTGAGGTCTTACGTAACTTAGTGCCTCACGCTTCTTTTTTTTTTTTAAGATATCTACGAAGAAGACTTGCAGATGGGCAAGTTGCTGAGAAAGATGTAAGGAAACACAAAGTCTTGCCATTGGGGGGCTGTGTGGGTGGGTACCCAGTATTTAACCTGACTTGGGCTCCATCTAAAAAAAGAAAAAAGGCATTTGGACCCGATTAACCCGGGTGAGCCCGATAATAATTTTTTAATATATGTATTATTATTATATACATAATCATAGTATTTTTTATGATTTTTAATATTTATATATTATTTCATATTAAAATATGTATTTTATATTTTAATCAGGCTAGGCCTGGGTTGTGGGTGTCGGGTCAGGCCCGCCCGATACTCGGGCTTACTGAAAAACTTGGAGCGGATTATGGTTTCTAGGTTGCCATTTGTGGCTATTGTGATACCAGCTGTTTGGAGATTTGAAATAACAATACATCCAAGGGCAATGACATCACCAGGGATAGGACTGAACTTCACAAAACTAACGATGACATGCCAAGAGTTTTTAAGGGAGTCATCGACAATACAAAAAGAGTTTATAGAAGAGCTATCAACAAGGTGTTGAGAGTTTTTATCTCTTATTTAGTTGGTATATATATATATATATATATATATATATATATAGTATGTTTTTTGACAAAAACAATCTTCTTTTTGCTGATTTAATGTAGTTCGTGATAAGTATTTCCCACGTAGTGGTATTGAATTATGAAGAAAAGAAGTTCTTTCATTTGAATGGTGAAGCTTCAATCTCTAGTTGAACGGTGCGAAAAATGAAACGCTTCTTCGACTTTCCAACTAATAATTCTCAACCTTACGATGGTACGCGTTATATCAGGCACGTCAGGTATTTCTTCAATTCGGCATCAATCGGGCGTGACTTTTCGCGATCAGAAGTTTGCGACCGTGCAAATCAAAGTCATCTCCACGTCAATCTTTAGCTGCCACTTTCAAATAATGTTTTAAGACGACGAAGAGAAGGAGGCAAAACCATGAAGGAAGATCGCTTCCACACCATCGAGACATGGAATGGACCACAGCCTCCAGCTGAATCGCGGCCGTCTATCTCCAGGATGAACGGCCGGCCTGAAGTCTTCCATTCGATTTTTCGGGGCAGTAACTTGATGTCCTTGGCTTCTTGGGGAGAGAGGGAGACATCTTATCGCTTGTTGGTTCCTCAAGGATTTGGGGGTCTCACAACGATCTGCCGTTGTCTTTATAGGCGGAGTCAGAATTTTCTTTAGGGGCAGATCGACAATCCAACCTCTGGATCTAGGTAGGGTCAAATTGAATTCAAATTAAAAAAATACATAGTGCAATTAAAAAATTTTATTTTTTTCAATGGCTAAGGTTAGGGCCATGGCCTAGGCAGGCCCCCCTCCCTCCGCCCCTAGTTGTCTCAATGGTCACAACCAGTACAAAATATCCATCCGCCTTATCTTTTATCTTTCTCCCTCTTGGAGACCACTAAAGAGAAAGGGAAGCAGACGTGGATCCTAAACTTGCAAAATTAAAATGATGCAGGTCCCGTAAAAGGAGAAACCAAATCCACATGCAACCCTACGTCACTTAAAAAACGAAGAATAAGTTTTACCAAATAAAAATATTTTAATGCATGGATCTAACACCCAACTAAGCAGTTGGATTCAAGAGCTTGGAAGTTAAAAGAGATTTAAACAGCTCAAAAGTCTTATTAAATCCATTGAATGTGCAGAGAAGCAAAAAGGCAAATGTGTGTCTAGGGTTCGATTCTCGTGGGTGTCATCCAAATGTGTGTCCTAGGAGGTTTGATTCTAGTAAGCGTTATCTATCTCTTCATCTCAAGATTCTCAACCACGGCATGGGTGATAAAAAGTGGTGGAAGACGGAATTAGCAACCTTCTTTTTTTCTCTTCCTTTTGGGTATCCATCGCTTCTTCTCCCCAACCCTACCTTGTTCTTATATATATATATATATATAAAAGAAATTGGTAGAAACCAAATGCCTAGGCCAGAGATAAAAATTAGACGATTTAATTTTGATGTTTAATCCTCCTGTTTTTTTGCAATCTAACCTTAATATGATCTTAAGAATGAGTTGATGTGAAACATATATTAGACTTTAATAGTGTTTTAATAAAAAAAAAAAAGAATTGCGCTCATAGCATCAATATTTTGAGAATAAAAAAATAAATTTTTCATAGTGACAATTTGAATAAAAGCATGTTTTTTTACATCAAAACAGTTTTTATAAGTATATGAAGATGTTTATATTTTAATTAAAATATTTTTTTAACAAGAAAATCAAACGATCTGGTTTTTATCTGTCTTAAGTGCCTGCAGTGTGTGTACGTATATTTATAAATATTTTTCTTCTTCCACCTCCCTCCTTTTACATCCCCATCTTCCTCTCCTCCTGTTCCTGAAAACTGCGTCACCTTGTCGCCTGCAGTTGCCGTTCACGATTGTCCCCTTGGGAGCTTCAGGTAGGGTTTTCTAGTTTCTCCCTCTCTCACTCCCATGTAAATCGATCATGAAGATCGAGAGAGGGGAGGGGATGCTGTGGCATGCACCAGGTAGAGTTTCTGTGCATTTGATCCGACACGCATGGAAAGGGGCTGCTCTGCAGCAGTGGCGGAGCAACGTTGTAGCTGAGGCAATTGCCCACAACATGTAAACAGCCTACAAAATTTACTTTATTTATACATAAAAACTTCACTAATTGTCAACAACAAGAACCATGGAGCTCCTGATTTGAGCATTCGAACTTTGCGGAAGAACCAAAATGCAAAGTCGAGTTCCTAAAATCTTGTACAAGAGCCTGTGTGCTGATCTAGGACTTGAGATGGGTTGATGGAACAGTTTCTCATTTCTCTGCTCGTTGAATAATTTATGCATATTATTGATAAACCTTATTCTTTCATGAGGTCACCCTTGTACTGCCTTGCAGGCTGCACAATCAAATGATATCAAAAATTTCAGGTGCAAAACAACCAATTGCCAGGCTGCAGCCATGTCTCTTTCTTTTTTGTATTGCTTAGTGCATTGGCAGACCTTTGGCCGCCATCTCTATAGGCAAGGTTGTCAAATGTATGACCCACACATGCGTAGTTGGCCTATTATGTAGCCTTCTGTGCACAAGATCTTGTTCCAGTTGTTCACTTTAGTTTTTTCCATTATAGCCATCTGATCTCTTAAGGAATATGAGGAGGGAGAAGCTTCAGTAGAACAGGGAAAAAGCTTGGTAGCACAACAAGGTTAAGTTTAGATTACTAACTGGTCAGATCTGGCACAGTATCATAGATTTGACATACACCAACCATAATCTGATGAAGCAAATCAAATCTGACTTATGGGCACAGTGATCCCTTAATTTATGATCCTCATCTGAAAATACGTGAGATTCAGATTGCATATTCAACCAAGTTGAACAAGAACTGTCAAAGAATGTGGCCAAATTATAAAAAAACGGAACATATCGAGATGTATCAGTCTTTTCGATTATGTGTTAAGTGACATTCGATTGATTGACACCACCCATGCACAACTATTAGCAGGGACCCAGGCCCTGGCATCAAGAGAGGCCACTGGATGCTGCCACTGATGGTGGTGTAGTTGTGGGAGGGAGGGAGAGGGACAAGTGCCCACAACAGCCCAAATTGGGCTTCCGACCATTTGGGCTGGAACTGTTGACAAGTTCCATAGCTAGAATTCTAGCCACTCGGACCGGCTCAGCAGTTATATTTCAGCCCCTCTTTGTTGTACATAATGAAGGGATGGGTCCCTCTTGTTGTCTGTGCTTTTGCTGAGCATAGAGCCGAACGATGAGGATCTATTCTCTACGCTTTGTGCCAGAGGACACTTATGCTTTGTCAGTGTGTAAGCTGGTTCAGTCACATTTGTGTGCCAATCTGTGAAGAAGCTAATTGAGAGACCTTCCTTTTGACTTGATTATTGTGAAGATAAAGGGAGAGCAACTGCACAATCAGCAGGGAGCAAAGAATATTGCACGGTTCGGCATTTACAGCCTACATCCATGGTAGAGAAGGGAAGTGTGTCCGCTTCTTAGAATCTGTCAGGGATACATCGATATTATATGTTGAGGCTACAAGAACATAAAAAAAATATCTTTTATGACAACGGTACATTCTAACGGTAGAAAGAGAGAATGAAGCAGGTGGTACTTCCTAAGAAGGTCAGCTTTCCAAAAGAATTTCCAACGTCTCTATCTCAACAACTTTAGATCCTGATATTTGGAGTGAACACAACACCTCTTAAGATTGCATAACAATCTCCCCCTCAAGTTGGTATGCAGATGTTAATCTGCCCCAACTTGCTATATATGTTGTTTTGCTTTCCATTTCTGAGGGCCTTTGTGAATATGTCAACTATTTGGTTTTCATTTTTAACATGAGGAGTCTCAATAATTTCATCTTGAATTTCTTTCTTACAAAATGACAGTCAACTTCTATATGTTTATTTCTTTCATGAAAAACTGAATTGGGACTGATGGGAATTGCTGCCATATTATCACACATGAATTTCATGGTCTTTTAATTTCAACTTTCATATGTTTCGATAAAATAAATAATTCAACCATACTAGTTCATATGTGCAGGATGTCATCGCCCTGCACCCAGCCTCTGTACCTAATCGAGCCAAAACGGACTGTTTTTCACTTTTTTATAAGACCAGATTTCCACCTACAAATGTGCCTTATCTAGTCTGTGTATGCATAGCCGACAATATTAAGGTAGTCATTTCGCCTCATTAGAATTCCTTTTCCAAGGGTCCCATTGAGATATTTCAAGATTATGTGAGCTGCCTCTATATGAGTGGACCTAAGCTTGTGCATGATATGGCTGATAAAGTTCACACCATGTGTAATGTCTGATATGGTGACAATGGGATAAATCATCCGACAAAAGCTGTGAATATTTTCAACAATGTCACATTCTTCCTTTGTTAGCTTGCAATTCATTTTCTTCGGAGTGTCAACAACCCTGGTTCCCATGTAGCCGGTTTTTTTTAGAAGATCCAAAGAGTAAAATCTAACGGCCTGAATTTCAAAATGTTGTTTTTAAAGTTTTAACAAAATCTTAAAAACCCTTTAGGAGTCATAGGGTCGAGTTAAGTGCCTCTAGAAAAGAGAGGGAAAAGGAAATAAAAAAACGAAATCTAGGGAGAAATGGTAAAGAAAGGGAATGAATTAATGTAAAAGACTGTTTTTGGATAGAAAGGAAAAAAGATAATTAATAAAAAGTTATTTTATACGTTGCTTAATTTTTATGTTTTTTACTTTTGCATATTTTGTTAATTTGTTTAAAAAAATGATTTTTAAATAACACAAGAATACTCCCGCCAGACCAACAACACCAACGGCCAGCTTGAATCCAAAATGTGCACCTCAACAAATGCTAACTGATTGTAACATAAGAGACCACATCCTCTAACATTCATGTGTTGCTACATTTTATGATTTTTTGTTTTTTTTTTTCAACAAATTATTTAAAGTCTTTGGTACTGAACCAGATCAAGAAAGCTCCGTTGACGTTAATTTGGAACCCATATTAACCCAGACATTTGAACATGAAATCTGAAATCTCCAGCGCGATAATCCTATTGAAGCAATCACATAGCTTTGTCGTTCATTAGACCTTCACAACGGTTGCTATAATGTGCTTATAATCAATTGCAAGAAAATATGGATGGATATTGCAGCAAATGGACATCAACAATGCAAAATTTTTGGCTGGGGAAGTTTACATGGACTTGCCTCCCATGTATGGAAGAGAGGGGAAGCTGCATATGCAAGCTGATCCAATTAAATTGTTGATTGAAACAGAACCCGAGAAAGAAAAGCAATTTTCAGATTGAGGGGAAGAAAAGCAAAGTAAAAAATAAAGATAAAGACCAGGCTGCATGCTGACAATTACAATTGAGTTGTAGCCCTCATTGAGTGAGTGGGTCTGTCAATCACCACCACCACCACAACCACATTATCGTCTTGCCAGTGGTAGAGACTGTCTCCTTTCATATAATCTATAGAAAACAGTAGTAACGTGAAAATGACATCCAGCTACCTTCACACACCCAACTAATTTAGCCATCAATTTGGTTGGTTAGTCTTTAATGGCCTGGACATATGTATACATGATTTAGCCATCGGAATGCTTTTTACCATAGTCACTGAAAACTGGTTTTTTTTTGGAAGAAACGTGACAACTTAAATGGTCATTTAACCTTAAAAATGAAAAAATGCATTTTTAACACGTTTTTAGTGTTCTCTGTTCAAGAGACAGAACAGAGAGAACCGCCGACAATGCGGCGGAACTCTATTAGCGAAGCCGGAGACTATGGTCGCTAGAGACGGAAAAGCCGGAGAAGCCAGTTGCGGGCAAAGGCAGCTGACCGAGGGTCGCGAAGGGAAAAACATCTTTTATTTTATTTACTAAAAATATGGTAAAAAAACAATGGTCGGGTTAAGTTCCTGTAAAAAAAAAAAGAGAAAAAAAATTGATGAAAAGGAAATAAAAAAGTAGAAAACTAAAAGGAAATGTGAGAAAAGGTAAAGAAAGATAATGAATTAATGTAAAAGATTGTTTTTTGATAAAAAGGGAAAAAATGAATTAATAAAAAATTATTTTATACGTTGCTTATTTTTTTTTTATTTACTTATGCATATTTTGTTGATTTTTTTAAAAATAATTTTTAAATAACACAAGAATACTCTTGCCAGACCAACAACACCAACGGCCGGCTTACTTTGAGGCCCTGTTTAAGGGTAGAGAAGATTTTGGAATGGTAATTTTACCATAAAAAAAACTTCTAAAAAAAATACAAAAGAAAAAATTTCATTTTTCCTATTTGAGGCTTAGTTTGATGGTTGGGTAGTTTTTTGCAAAGATTAGCTGTGTTTTGTGCACAAGATCAAATAAACCAGAGACCTTTTAGGTGACCGTTGTGTGCCTTTAACCTAAGTCGTCGTCAATACATTATTCATATCAACATTTTTCAAAATTTATCGTGATTTTTTTCTTATGACAAACAAAAAATATGACTGTTAGAAAACATGTTTATGATCCTTAAAACATAAAATTATCCTAGAGACTGCTCACGATCTTTGAAAGCACAACTGATTCTCTTCGCCAAGTGACCTTTTTCCAAACTGGCAGTCTCCAAGCTACGGTGGATAGATCATTTTAAAATGCTATTTCAGTATAACTTTTGGAGACTGTAATTTGGTCAGGAGATCTGAGAAAATAGAGAAACGTGATACCATCAAAATCATAACCGAACACCCAAAATAGTTAGTAACAGAAACAAATGCGAACTCGCGAAACTGAACCCCAAAAATGAATGCAACAAAAAATGCGAATAGCATAGAATAAGATGCGGACCATATCCAAAATAAATCAAACAAAAAAAACATCAAAATGCATAAATTTGAACGCTCAAAACTGAACCCCCCAAAACGCCGAAGGGCTGAAAGATGGAGAAAATAGAAGTGGAAGAATTGACTTGCTGCGGAGGAGAGAAGGGAGAAGCAGGACTTGGAGCTGATGCTGAAGGCTAACTGTGAGTAGGGGAGGAGCGCGCTGCGATGTAATGAGGAGACTTGCAAAGGGGAGAAGAGCTATGAAGCGCTGCGAAGGGGAGGAGTGTTGCGAAGCACTGCAGAGAAGAAGCACCGCGAAAAGGTGTTCAGCGTGGAGAAAGAGAGGGCTTCGACAAAGGGAAAAAATCAGCGGAAAAAAGTCGGACTTCTAGAGGTCCTACTTTTTTCCACGTTAACTTTACTACTCTCGTCGTACCATTTTTTCGCGTTAAAAACTTCAGCGTTCGATACACAGGAAAAGAACCGTACAAAAATATGAACTTTACCCCATGCACAGGATGCATCAAACACTACCTTATGGGATGCTTATCACAAAACATCTAATATTCGTTGGATCCTGATAGCACCGTGAACAACCCCTAGATGAAATCTCATTCCGCAATATATGTGCCCCACCAACGTAAGCGAGACGCCAGAGCCAGACCTCAGTGGTTTAAATCCTCCGACTAGCGGCGAAGAGCTTTCCCTCTTCCATTCAGATATTTGCCAGAATCAGCTGTGGGCGACGGCGACTGTTTGAGCGTCGAAGACAGGAGGGGGAAAACGAGCTGTGACGATGGGGACAAGCTGCAGAGCCGCTCAAGAGGGAGAACAGAGCGAGCCGCCGACAATGCGGCCGAACTCTATTACCGAAGCCGGAGACAGAAGGAACGATGGGCACTAGAGACGGAAAAGCCGGAGAAGCTAGTTGCGGGCAAAGGCAGCTGACCGACGGTCGCGGAGGGAAAAACATGTTTTATTCGTTTTTTTTTTCCTCCTGTTTTTCTTCTTTTTTGCGTTTTCTTCACGTTGTTGTTACATTTATAATTATCTGCTTATATTTTCACATTTTTTTGCAATTCTTTTAGTTTTTTAAAATTTTTTAAATTTACAAAGATTTTCCCAAAAAATTACTTTGTTGTATCATACTTCAAAAACCTGACCGTTTGATACCCATAAACCAGGTGGCCACCACAAAGGTTTTGAGGACTCGCTTTTTTAAATACATGAAAAACATGATAAACAAATCAGCTATTTAAAAATTCAAAAAATGTTATTTTTTAAATGTAAATAACTAGTGTTTTTTCATGTTTCCTTTTATTTTTAATTATTTTTTCACGTTTTTAAATGTTAAAGAGCTTGTTTTTGTTTTCTAATTTTATTTGTTGCAATAAGTATGCAGCTTGGCACTTTCAGTGTGCTCATTTTATTTTGCCAAATCTCGATATCATGGAGGAAAAGGAATATACCTTCCCACGCTCAAGGGGTCAAGTTGACTTTTACCAACGATGTTGCATGGGCCACAACAAAGGTTTTGAGGACTGACTTAGAGTGACTGAGGACTGACTTAGAGTGACGGGGTCAACTCACTCAGTTAAGTGAAGTCAATTTGATTGACTTGACTTGGTTTTTTAGTTGCACCACGAGACTGGAAAAGGTTTTTCGGGTTTCTCGGATGGTTGGTTCTGGGAAAGGAAAGGAGTGTCAATTTCTACCAACCAAAATCCCATAAGGAAAACTATGTTCCGCAAGCTCTCCCCACCTTCCTCTTCGCTCGAGCTCTCTCTTCTTCCTTCTTCCTTCTCCATCCCCCCCCCCCCCCCCCCCCCCCCCCCCCCCCCCCCCCCCCCCCCCCCCCCCCCCCCCCCCCCCCCCCCCCCCCCCCCCCCCCCCCCCCCCCCCCATCGGCCATCTACCTCTCCTCACCTTGCCTCCCGTGGTTGCTGTCCACCATTGTCACTGTTGAATCTTCAGGTAAGGTTTTTTTAGTCTCTGCCTCTCTCACTCCTATATGAATTAATCATGAAGATGGAGAGTGGGGATGCTCTGGCATGTTCAAACACATATAATGATGAAACAGAGGATGCAGATAAGAAAGGGGCAGAGGAAGACATCATGTTACGTGGTTCGGCTTGTGGCCTACATCCACGAGAGAAAAGGGGCTTTCTTCTTCATATTGTTTCTCACACTTTTACAGTAGGGATTCACACTTTATATAGAGTTACAAACATCTTTAGATGGAAACAACTTTATGAGGAAGCTACAAAAAATCCTAGAGCCGATATCGTTGGGATTGATTCCAACAATCATGGAGAAGATGGCATCGATATAAGGAAACACCCAAATCTGTGCTGATTGAGGAAACAAACAAATCTATAGATATCTCCTTCCCAAATATGGTGGATCACCTCCTTATCTCTTTGTAACGGACAGTCTCCCCCTCAAGTTGGTGAGCAGATGTCGATTTGCCCCCAACTTGCGCATGATACATATAAGGCGATCCCTTCCAAGAGATTTTGTAACGATATCTGCAAGTTGAAATTCGGTTTTGACGTGTGGTGTGTTAATAGTTTCATCTTATATTTTTTCTCTAATAAAGTGACAATCAACTTCGATGTGCTAAGTGTGTTCATGAAAAACAGGATTAGCTCCAATTTAGATTGCTGCCATGTTGTCACACATAAGCTTCATAGACCCCCTTATTTCAACCTTCATATCTTTGACCATTGTTTTTATCCATATCAACTCACATGTACATGAAGCCATGGCCCTATATTCAGCCTCTGCGCTCGATCGAGCCACAACTGACTGTTTTTTGCTCTTCCAAGTTACCAAGTTTCCTCTGACAACTGTACAATATCCTGATGTAGACTTTCGGTTGTTTGGATCCCCTGTCCAGTCAGCATCGCAATATCCAGTTACATCTATTTTTTGATCGCGTTTCATCAAGATTCCTTGCCATGGAGTTCCTTTTAAATATGTCAAGATCCTGTGAACAGCTTCAACATGTCTTGGCCTCGAGTTGTGCATAAATTGACTTACTACGCTGACAACATAAATGATATCCGGTCGAGTGACGGTCATGTATATGAGCTTTCCAACCAACTTTTGAAAACTTTGAATGTTTTCGATGTCTTCCCCTTCTTCTTTCTTCAATTTGCAGTTCATTTCAAGGGGCGTGTCTGCAATCTTGGCACCCAGGCAACCAGTTTCCTTCAAAAGGTCGAGAGTGTATTTCCTTTGGCATATAAAGTTTTTATTTTTGGAATGCGCCACTTCTATACCCAAGAAGTATCGTAGGATCCCGAGATCTTTGATTTCAAATTGCTGATTTAGATAAGTTTTGACTTGGGCCATGAAATCTTTGTCATCACCTGTCAATATGATGTCATCTACATAAACAAACAAAATAGTTACTTTTGAAGATCGAATAGCAACAAACATTTTATAATCAACCCTACTAGGCTTGAACCCAATTTTAACCAATGCTTCACTTAGGCGTGAAAACCAAGCCTGGGGGAACTACTTAAAGTCATAAAGGGCCTTTTTTAGTTTGCACACATACCCTTTCTCATGATGTTTGCCTTGAGGAACTGGCATGTAAACTTTTTCATTGAGCTCTCCATGAAAAAATGCATTCTTGACATCAAGTTGTACTAGTTTCCACCGCTTGATTGGTGCTACTGATAGAAGAATCCTTGTTGTATACATCTTAGCGACAAGAGCGAAGGTCTCATTGTAGTCTACTCCTTCGGTTTAAGTAAAATTCTTAGCAACGAGTCGAGCTTTGTATCGTTCTATAGAACCATCACTATGATATTTTATCTTGTATACCCACTTACATCCGATGACTCGCTTCCCTTCGGGCAACGGCACTAGCTCCCAAGTTTTGTTATTCTTTAATGCGGACAACTCTTCTTGCATAGCAACCTGCCAATTTTGATTCACGCTTGCTTCCTCATAGTTTTTTGGCTCATGATGAGAGTAGGTATTGAGAATATGGGGCTGGTATGGTTTGGATAAGGTATCAAATGTAGTGTAGTTGTCTATGGAATGAACGTGTTGGATTGATAGATAGGTATATAACACTTTTAGTATTGGCGGTGGTCTAGAGGGTCGAGTTGATCTTCTAAGTATCGGGTTCAAGAGTTTGGTTTCGGAGTGACACCGGTGGCTGGGAATTGCTATCTTGGTTTGGATTACTATCTCGATTTCGATTTTCTAAGTGGTAGGTTCACTAGATTGCTGGTTTTGGTTCTGGCTTTGAATAATTGGAGCTTGAAAAACATCAACAAGGGGAAGGGAAGCAGCAGGATCGGCGGATGCAATAGAGGAAGTGGGTGTAGTAAGAGTGGTACCTTGATCTTGCCTGTGAGTCTTCCCCAGACTCGGTGCCTCATAGAAAGGCACTTTCAAAAAATTTCGTATCCTGAGTCACAAAAAACTTTCTTGATCTTAGTTAAAAACATCTATAGCCTCTCTTCTTGCTAGAAAACCCAAGAAAAACACATTTCAAGGCTCGTTTCTCAAGTTTATTTCAGAATTTTTCTTGTATATGCACAAAACATTTGCACAAAAAAATTCTTAAATGCTTAACAGAAATCGATTTTGAAGTAAAACTTGAAGGGGAACTTGATTTTCAATGTTAGAACTTCAACTCTATTGGCAAGACAACAAGCAGTACCAATCGCTTCTGCCCAAAACATTTGAGGTACATTCAAGTGAATCATGGGAGTGCAAGCGATAGTAAAAGCTGTCTATTTTTCTTTCCTAACACCTCGTTTTGTTGTGGAGTACCCGAACATGTAAGTTGTGGTTGAATCCCCTTTTTGTTCATGAATTCCTCAAACTGTTGATTCACATATCCCCCCCTCCCAATTATTATATCAGAGCTTCTCAATTTTTGCACCATACTGAGTGTAAACAAGATTGTAATAGTCTTGAAAGATCATAAAAACTTCACTTTTATTTTTAAGAAAACATATCCATGACATGTGAGATTTATCTTCAATGAAAGACACATAGTACCTGTATCTCATATAGGATTCCACAGGAGTTGGTACCCACACGTCAGAATGCACTAAATCAAAAAAATTTGTGGATCGTTCAGTAGATGATTGAAACGACAGTCTAGTAGACTTGGAATATTCGCAAGCATCACAAGAGTGTTCATCAGTAGTGATATTAGGAACACACATGTTCAAGCTTCTGTCCGAAATATGTCCAAGTCGTGCATGCCACATTTGGTTTTTTTGCCTCTTCTTTTCCATACTAGTATGTATGAGAAAGCTAGCGCCGGGTGTTTCCATCACATACAGCCAGTTTTGTTCTCGTCCTCTACCAATCTCCCTCTTTGTTTCGAGATCCTGAAATATCAGAGAAAAAACGGCCTAACAATTATAAGTCTTTGTCAACTTACTAACTGACATCAAGCTAGTGGAGAGATTAGGAACATAAAGGACTGAAGATGATTTGTTTTTAAATAATGAAAATTTTTCAGTTCCATCAATAGCAATATGTGATCCGTTGGCTGTGAATGCCATCTTTTTGTTCATGCAATCAATCACAGTTAACCTTGATGCATCATTTGTCATATGATCAGTTGCACCTGTATCAACAACCCATATAGAATTACTTGAATGAGTGTAGAGAGCAAGGTTGTTACCTTCATTGGTGTTGCCCATTGGATGAGTAGATACTAGATTTGTTTTAGAGAATTTTTGGAAAAATTTCTCTAAATCATCTTTTGTAACAAGATGAGCGAGATCAGCTTGAGGAGAATGAGAAGGGACAACCGATTTTTCTCTTACAGGTCTACCGACGAGCTACCAACATCTTTCTCGAAGGTGTCCGATTTTTTTGCAATAAGTACATTGGAGCTTGCTGCGAATCTGTTGGAGATTGTTCCCACCGCTTTGATTTTTTGAATCGACTTTCCACGTATTTTATTCGGACTGAGCTATGCACGCCATCTTTTCCGGACCCTCTTCATATAACTCTGATTTGGATATCGGGTTCATGACCTTTTTTCAAGTGTCTTCTCTTTGAATTGTTTGACAAACTTGATTAAAGCATGACAATGGTTTAGTCATGAGAATCTGGCTGCGGAGATTCTCATAATCAGGTCCAAGATCAGCAAGAACTTCGAATATTTGTCCTCCTCGAATCTTTTTTGATAGACGTTGGCATCTACAGTGGCCGGTCTGTATTGTACAAGCTCATCATACAAGCTGCGGAGCTTGTTTAAATAAAGGCTGGTTTGTTTGTCGTCTTTGATGAGAATGGCAATATCAAGTTGAAGTTGGTTACACGAGCAAGATTGTTTTGCTTGTTGTACATCTCCTTCAAAGTATCCCATATTTTCGTCGATGCTTCTTTATACAGAAATAAACTGGAAATATGAGGTTCCATAGAATTCATAAGCCATACATTACCATATCGTTTTCGGATTCCCAATCCTCATAGTTAGGATCGTTCTTGGCAGGAGGTGTGATTCGACCACTCATGTATCCCACTTTGGATTGTCCACTCAGGAAAAGACGGGCAGCTTTTGCCCAGCTAAGATAGTTGGTGTCGTTGAGGAGAATGGAGGTGATCTTCAACGTCTCATGACTTTGATCGGTTGAGAAAGGGAAAAACCAATCTTATATCAAAACAAAGAAAGAAGGTAACCAGTCCCTTGGGTAA
Source organism: Nymphaea thermarum (assembly GCA_011799765.1). Lineage (NCBI taxonomy): Eukaryota > Viridiplantae > Streptophyta > Magnoliopsida > Nymphaeales > Nymphaeaceae > Nymphaea > Nymphaea thermarum. The sequence continues at coordinate 236,662 of JAANDH010000165.1, read as the reverse complement.
GGCACAAGACTTGCGGCCGAAAAGAAGATTGACGTCCTCTCCAAATATGTGTGAATCCCAGAGAGAATGGTCTAAAAAAACCAAAAAATTAGCAACCACAGGCACAGGCAGATTTTTCTTGCTATGAACAGTCGATATATTCCAGTGGATCTCATACCTTTTTCCTCCTTGGTAAATGTGCTCTCCTTTTCCCTCTCGATTAAGTGGCAGAAAATTGGGGGCTTCTTGCGTTCCAGAGAGTGTGATGGCGCATCAGAAGGGCAGGGGACCAGAGAGGAGGTTCGACCGAAGGCTCCCGATGAGTTCGACGACGGGGAGGTGCAGACAACGTCGACCCACAAGCAAGGAGTGGAGGAGGAGGCGTTCCACTGGACTCGCGCAGGAGGGCAGAGAGTACTCGGAGTTCGAAGGAACCGGTCTCTTCCGCACTCAGGCGGAAGCTCGGAATTTTTGCCGCTCCAGGTTGCTGACACCGTCGCCTTCTACAAAGTGAATTTCAGTGCTGAGGTGGCTGAGCTCTCCAACCACCTACAGCGGAAGGCTGAACAAGAGATCCCTCTCATTGGGGGTTTTGGCATATGCTAAGGAAGAACCTGGCTTTGATACCATGTCCAAACACATAATATAATGAAGATGATAACGCACCAACAGGAGATGCTAAGGCAAGATATCAGAAACCGACGCCAGGACTTTTCTTTCTTCACAAACCAGCTCATCAGCAATTATTGGTGCCTCCTCCAACGGTTGTCGCTCCTTCCATCAATAAGGCACCAGCTCATGCTCAAGAGGAATTGACGCCCTCCACATCTCACGCACAAGAGAAACCGTCAGTTACCACATCATTATGTGCAAGAAATAAAGATGATGACAATGGAATAAAAATCAGTCAATCTCAACGAGAGAGAGATCTAAGGAATCAAAGGAGCACAGAAAATGGCATGTGCATTGAATTCAAATTCCTTTGTACAATCTGTATAAATCTCATATGAAAGGGAACCAGTCCATTGAGAGAATATATTCAAGGACTGAGATCGTGGAGTAGGATCTTTTCCGAACCACGTTAAAACTTTCCTTCTAATTCTCTTTCTTTCTCATGGTATCAGAGCCATAGAAGCTTTCACCAGCATTTTCCAAACTCGTGAGAGAGGGTCTTCCAGGCGTGACTTGCTTGGAGGCGAGTTCTTTGACCAGAAACAATTCACGGGGTGAGCTACGCAGCGTTTGACTTGGGTTTCAATATGTCGACGACCACAACAAATTCTGCAGCTAAGTATCCCTATCCCTCCACGGTGAATGTGGCTAACTTTGTTTCTATTAAGCTATCACACAAGAATTTCTTGTTGTGGAAAACACAAATTCTTGGACTCATAGAGAGTCAAGATTTGTTTGGATTTATCGATGGGTCGATTCCCACACCAGCTTCTACCATAGAAACTACTGAAAATGGTGAAGTCGTGAGACGACTAAATCCTGATTTTTCTGCTTGGAAAAAATCAGATTGTCTTTTAAGGGGATGGATAACTGGTTCTCTCACGGAAGAAGTCTTAGGACTAGTCATGGGACATGATACCACGGCACAGGTGTGGAAAACTCTGACGGGAGCCTTTGCTCGAGAGTCAAAAGATAGAGAAATTATGTTGACACAGAAATTACAACTTTTTCGCAAACAAGACAAACCTGTCACTGAATATGTCATAGGGTTCAAGGCAATATGTGATGAACTTGCGGCAATAGGAAAACCTCTGACTGATGATGACAAGGTTTTCTGGCTAGTCAATGGACTAGGACCAGGATACGAGTCATTTATGACTTCCATCCTCAAGCCGCCGGTACCACCCTACCTCGATGTTGTATCCCTACTGCAAGGACATGAAACAATGAGAGATCTACATGCAGGAGAAACTAGACTAAATAGTCAAATGGCTTTCTTTACACAACAGTCTAACAACCAGAACAACAAAAGACACTACAACAACAACTGGCGGAACAACAATACCAATCCTTGATTCAATTCTAAGGGTCGTGGGTTCAATCCGGCAACTCAGACTCGAAATATGCAAGGGCCGACTAATGGAGAGGCCACCAAATCCAAGGTATCATGTCAGATTTGTGGATTAAATAATCATAATGCCTTCAAATGTTACCACAGATTTGATCATGCATATCAGCCTCATGATACGCCCCAAGCCTTCGCTGCAATGAAAGTCTCCGATCCAACCGATCAAGACTGGTTTCCCGATACTGGTGCAAGTTTTCATGTGACCGATGATCTAGGTAAACTTAAGAGTTGCATTCCCTATGATGGAACTGAAAAAATTATGGTAGGAAATGGTCAACATCTTAATATTACTCATATCGGCACTATAGATATTCATGTGGGAAATCGCACGATACCTCTAGACAATGTTCTAGCTGTGCCCGATATTAAGAAGAATCTTATTTTATTTCTGTCGGTCAACTTACATCTTCTATGCCCTATGTGTTTGAATTCTCTTCAAATTGCTTCTTTGTTAAGGACAAGGTGACCAAGGAGGTGATTGCAACGGGATCTAGAGAAGGTGATTTATATGCGTTCAAGACTAAACCAAAGACTGTGTTCTTCTCAACAAGGTTCCGCTCAGCTCCCTTTGAAGTTTGGCATGGACGTCTTGGGCATCCACACCATAGAATATTAGACTTTATGACTACAAATAAGTTGATTGCTATGACAAATCATCCGTCTGAATCTTTTATCTGTGCTAGTTGTCAGATGGGGAAAGCATGCAGACTTCCATTTATTTCTGTTGATGATGATTGTGACTCTTTATTTGCTAAAGTTCATTGTGATTTATGGGGACCTGCCCTTGTTCCTTCGTGTCAAAATATCAGGTTTTATACCTTATTTGTGGATCAATTTTCTAGATACTCTTGGATATATCCTCTAAAAAGAAAATCTGATTTTTTTGCCAAATTCCTTGAGTTTCACAAAATGATCCAAAATCAGTTTGATGCCAAGTTGAAAATTTTTCAAAGTGATGAAGGAGAAGAGTTTAATAGTATGGCTCTTCTAGATTACTTAAAAGAAAATGGCATAAAACATCAAAAATCTTGCCCCAAGACTCCTGAGCAAAATGGAATAGTAGAGCGCAAGCATAGATCAGTTACAGAATTGGGTCTCACTATGTTATTTCATAGCAATCTTCCAGCTCAGTATTGGGTTGAAGCATTCTTAACTGTTGTATGGCTTATCAATCGGCTTCCTTCACAGGTTTTACAAATGCAAAGTCCATATGAGATCTTGTTTAAAAAACGACCAGATTATTCGTGTCTTCGTGCTTTTGGATCTAGATGTTACCCTTATCTTCGTGGTTATGCAGATCACAAGTTTCAACCTAAATCTATGCCATGTGTGTTTGTTGGATATAGCAATCATCATAAGGGGTATCGATGCCTTTATCCTCCTACTGGACGGGTATGCATATCTCACCATGTTGTCTTTGATGAAACTGTCTTTCCCTACCAAACTCCCACACCAAGTCATAGGGTCATCACTACTAATGCTGACTTTGTCTCTTTTTCTGACTCCTCCAAGGATCCTCATCTTGAGTCCCAACGCCTAGCGCAAATGCATAATATTAAAGATCCATCCACTATAGACCATACAATACCCATCGTCATATCAAACACTCCCTCACTTGACCAATCGAGCCCATCACCATCACCATTACCATCACCACCCTCGTCATCCTCTCATCCTATGGTCACTCGTTCCAAAGCCGGCGTCATAAAACCTAATCCTAAGTATGCCCTCACTACCACAACCATTCCTAAAGAACCGTCCCACTACTCCCTTGCCCTCAAACACCCGGGTTGGCATCAAGCTATGAAAGATGAAATCGCTGCTTTACAGGATAATCACACTTGGGATCTTGTACCTCGTACGCCCAATATTTATGTGATTGGAAGCCGTTGGGTCTTCAAAACTAAACTCAAAGGAGATGGGCAGCTTGAAAGACTCAAAGCGCGACTTGTAGCACAAGGTTACACTCAAATTCAAGGTCTGGATTTCTTAGAAACCTTCTCTCTAGTGGTTAAGTTTGCTACTATTCTGTTAGTACTTAGCCTAGCGCTTGCATTTGATTGGCCTCTCAAACAATTAGACGTCAAGAATGCCTTTCTTAATGGTTATCTACGAAAGCTAGTATATATCGAGCAACCTCCTGGCTTTCAAGATTCTTCGAAGCCACACCATGTATGCCGTCTAAATCGAGCTCTCTATGGATTAAAACAGGCGCCCAGGGCATGGTAAGACAGATTTGCTTAGTTCTTATCCTCTATGGAATTTGTGGCCAGCGTTACTGATCCATCTCTCTATGTTTGACGGCATGATAAAACAGTCACTATTTTACTACTGTATGTTGATGACATCATTCTTACAGGAAATTCTCCCTCGTTTATGACATCATTCCTCGAAACCGTCAGCCAACAGTTTGCCATGACAGATCTTGGCGATCTTAACTACTTCTTGGGGATTCAACTTGACCGGACTTCATCGGGCATATGTATGCATCAGTCCAACTATGCTCTCGACATTCTCTCTCGAGCACAAATGCAAACATGTAACCCTACAAGCACGCCCATTTCAGCTCATTCTAAATCTGACAATACTCAAGATCCACCTTACTCAGACCCGAAAGAATATCGAAGTCTTGCAGGGGCTCTTCAGTATCTCACTCTCACCAGGCCGGATCTCACTTATGCCATAAATTATGCATGTCAATTCATGCATGCACCAACAATGAAACACTTTCAGCTTTTAAAGCATATTCTTCGATATGTGCGAGGCACTTTAGCATATGGGATTCAATTTTCAAAATCCAAAGATTTGACTTTAAGAATTTTTTCTGATGCTGACTGGGCTGGGTGTCCTACTACTCGACGATCCACTTCTGGATACTGTACGTTCCTTGGTTCAAATTGTATCTCTTGGAGTTCTAAGAAGCAACCCACAGTGGCTTGCTCATCGTGTGAAGCAGAATATCGTGCTCTTGCTAGTGCTGTTGCAGAAATTAAATGGATTACATTTATCCTTCAAGACATTGGTGTATATCTCTCAAAAGCTCCGACTCTACTGTGCGATAATATTTCTGCTTTATATACTACAGTCAAACATGTCTTTCATTCTCGCATGAAGCATTTAGAGCTTGACTATCATTTTGTTCGTGAGCAAGTAGCATTGGGCAACATGAACACTCAATTTGTTACAACCGAAGGCCAGCTTGCTGATCTCTTCACTAAGCCAATGCCACAACATCACCTTCATTTTCTCATTCGGCATTTAGGAGTTCGTCAGCTACCTTCCCTTTGGTTGAGGGGGAATGATAACACACCAACAGGAGATGCTAAGGCAAGATATCAGAAACCGACGCCAAGACTTTCCTTTCTTCACAAACCAGCTCATCAGCAATTATTGGCGCCTCCTCCAACGGTTGTCACTCATTCCATCAATAAGGCACCAGCTCATGCTCAAGAGGAATTGACGCCTTCCACATCTCACGCACAAGAGAAACCGTCAGTTACCACATCATTATGTGCAAGAAATAAAGATGATGACAATGGAATAAAAAACAGTCAATCTCAACGAGAGAGAGATCTAAGGAATCAAAATTGTAGATGGAAAGGAGCACAGAAAATGGCATGTGCATTGAATTCAAATTCCCTTGTACAATCTGTATAAATCTCATATGAAAGGGAACCAGTCCATTGAGAGAATATATTCAAGGACTGAGATCGTGGAGTAGGATCTTTTCCGAACCACGTTAAAACTTTCCTTCTAATTCTCTTTCTTTCTCAGAAGAAACCGATGATGCAAATAAGAAAGGTGCAGAGGAAGACAACATGTTAGGTGGTTCGGCTTGTGGCCTACATCCATAAGAGAAAAGGGGCTTTCTTCTTCATATTGTTTCTGGCACTTTTACAGTAGGATTCACGCTTTATATAGAGTTACAAACATCTTTAGATCGAAAAATCTTTTTGAGGAAGCTACTAAAAATCCTCCAGCCATATCGTTGGGATTGATTCCTAAAATCATGGAGAAGATGGCATCGATACGAGGAAACGCCCAAATATGTGTTGATTGAGGAAACACCCAAATGTGTAGATTTTTCCTTCCCAAATATGGTGGATTGCCTCCTTATCTCTTTGTGCGTTGATCCCATACACAAGCAAAAGGGCTGCTCCGTAGCAGTGGTGGAGCCACATTGTAGCTGAGGCAAATGCCCACAACAGTCTACAAGAATTTACTTTATTTATTTATAAAAACTTCACTAATTTTCAGTTACAATGTGTCTCCCTCCAAAGGGGTGTCTCCTTTTTGGATATTTTTTTATTCTTTCTTTTTGTAAATTCTATCTGTTTAATTTTTTTTTCTCTCTATTTCTTCATCTCACCCAGTGATGGGTAGCTCAGCCCGTCGTCCTTAGTTTGATTATTAGAGGGTGCTATTTTGACGGTATTGAGGAGAAATGTTGATTTTGAGATTCTAAGTGCCGTTATGAATCATGATGTCAAGTGGACCAGTTCTTATTCCCCCTCTTCTTCTTCTTCTTCTTCTTTCCCCCCCAAAAAAAAAAAGCAAAGGCAATAATGCCTATTTTGAAGTCGTATTTTCATCTCCAAGGCTATCACTTTGGTAACTTTAGTTGAACCTTTGATATTTCTTGTTTCTTATGAAATAGATCTCCCTCATGTTTCTTCCTCCTACAAAAGAAGTGGTATCTCTGTTTGGTATCGTACCTTTAATAATTTGTTTCTCCTTTTGATACTTCTGTATAACGTTTCAGACTTTTAAACTTATACTTATGTTGGTTTTAGCTGCAAAGGCAGTTAGCAAAATCCACTTTCGCTTTGTTTCACATTCCATGTCTTAATTTCCATTAATTTGGTTTTAAACAACCAGATTTACATTAAGTTGTTTTTTGGGTGAACATAGGTTTTGAAATACTTCAGAACCTTTAAACATTCCATCTCTTAATTTCCATTAATTTGGTTTTAAAGAACCAGATTTACATTAAATTGTGAAAACATTTTTTTTGTGTGGGGAACATAGGTTTTGAAATACTTCAGAACCTTTAAACATTCCATGTCTTAATTTCCATTAATTTGGTTTTAAAGAACCAGATTTACATTAAATTGTGAAAACTTTTTTTTTTTGGGTGAACATAGGTTTTGAAATACTTCAGAACTTTTAAAGTGGAACAAATGTCACGTAGAGCTAATCGACGCCAGATTACTAACTGGTCAGATTTGGCACACTATCATAGATTTGACATACACCACCCGTAATCTGATGAAGCCAATCAAATCTGACTTACAGGCAGTGATCCCTTAAGTTAGGATCCTTATTTGAAAATACGTGAGATTCAGATTGCATATTCAACCAAGTTGAACAAGATCTGTCAACCTTGAGGGCTATTGCTTAGCAAAGAATGTGTTCAAATTATAAAAAAACGGAACATATCGAGCTGTATCAGTCTGATCGATTATGTATTAATCGACATTCGATTGATTGGCACCATCCATGTACACTATTAGCAGGGTCCCAGGCCCAGGCCCACCACCCCGGTGCGTTGCTGGAGGGCATGCCTGGCTAGCCGGCTAGGCACAGGGCAATTGCAGAATAATGCATATGTCAATGTACCCCAACTTGCTAGATGTGTTGTTGTGCTTCGGTTTTCAGAGGGCCTTTGTGAATATATCAATTAGTTGGTTTTCATTTTTAACATGAGGAGTCTCAATAATTTCCAGTGAATTTTTTTCTCACAAAATGACAATCAACTTCTATATGTTTAGTTCTTTCATGAAAAACTGAATGAGTTCCATTGGTCTTTTCATTTCAATTTTCATATATTTCAATAAATAAATCATCCATACTAGTTTACATTTACAGGATGCCATTGCCATGTACTTTGCCTCTATGCTTAATTGAGCAACAACTAACTGTTTTTACTTTTTTATGAGACCAGATTTTACTTTTTTTTTTTTATGAGACCAGATTTCCACCTACAAATATGCAGTATCCTAAGGTGGACCGTCTATCATTTGGATCATCTGCCTAGTCTGTGTATGCATAGCCGACAATATCAAGGTAGTCATTTCGTGTAATTATAATTCCTTTTCCAAGGGTCCCCTTTAGATATTTCAAGATTTTGTGAGCTGCCTCGATATGAGTGGACCTAAGCTTGTGCATGATATGGCTGATAAGGTTCACACCATGTGTAATGTCTGATTTAGTGACAGTGAGATAAATCATTCAACAAAAGCTGTGAATATTTTCAACAATGTCACATTCTTCTTCTTTTTTATCTTGCAGTTCATTTTCATCGGAGTGTCAACAGCCTTGGTTCCCATGTAGCCAGTTTCTTTTAGAAGATCCAAAGTACACTTTTTCAGACAAATAAAGATTCTCTTTTCTGATTGTGCAACTTTAATGCCTATGAAGTATTGCAGTTTTCCAAGATCCTTTATCTCAAATTGCTTGTTTAGATATTCTTTAACTCGAGACATGTTATCATTGCCATCTTCTGTCATTATAATGTCGTCCGCACAGACAAGCAAGATGGTTATTTTGTAAGCTCGAACTGATGTGAACCTTGTAAAATCTGATGTGCTTCTTTCAAAATCAATCTTAACAAACGCTTTACTGAGACAAGAAAACCATGCACGTGGTGACTGTTAATCCACATAAAGGTTTTTTTTAGCTTGCACACAGAACCTTTTTCATTCTTGACACCCTGAGGAAGTTTCATAATACCTTTTATAACTTTTTTTTGCTAGATACCCAAGGAAAATGCACTTCATAGATCGCTATTGAAGTTTATTCCTAATTTTTTTCTTAAATGTGAACAGAACACATACAACTGAAAACCTTGAGGTGTTTTTTAAAGACCAGTCTGTCAAGAAGAAGCTGAATTGGGACTTGGCTGTCAATACATGAGTTGGGCACTTTATTAACTATGTAGCAAGCAGCACCTATAGCTTCCGACCAGAAGCAAATGGAGACATTCAAGTGCATCATGAGTTATATAAAGTAATTGCTGAATTTCGTGCTTGGCAACTCCATATTTTGTTGTGGTGTATTGGTGCAAGTGAGTTGTGATTAGATCCCTTTTTTTCTCATAAGTTCCTAAAGAGCATGATTAACATATTCTTCTCCATTGTCCAACCTAAGCTGCTTATTTTGCACCATATTGTGTGTGTACAAATTCATAAAAAACTTCAAAAATTTTTGGAACCTCATTTTCATTTTTTAAAAAAATAAAGCCAAGTCATATGGGTTTTGCCATCAATAGATGAAACATAATATCTATAGCCAGAATATGACTCCATGCCCCAATATCGAATTGCACTAAGACAAATGCATCAGTGGATCTTTCACTAGAATTTTGAAAAAAAAAAAGTCTAGTTGACTTAGAGTACTCAACATACATTCACATGAATGATTTTCACGAATAACATTTAGAATGAGAATCTTTATAGATCGACCAGAAATATGATCAAGGAGAGAGTGCCATAACTGATGTTCTGAACTTTTTTTCACTTTCTCAATGCGAGCAAGCAAACTGGTTTCAAAATCGTCACACATATATAGCCTGTTTTGCTCACGACCCCTATGAATCACCCTCTTCATTTTTGTGTCTTGAAAAATCACATCCTTTTTGAAAAAAATAGCTTAGTAATTATGAGAATTAGTAATCCTACTAATAAACTTGAGATTGGTGGAGAGTTTTAGATTATAAAGCATAGAAGATTTTTTATTTGGTTCGAAGAATGATGTCTGTCCAATGCCTTCAACGATCATTGGGAACCCGTCGGCAGTGAACACATGCTTCTTTTTTTTTTTTTTGCCTTTCTTAATTCAAACAATTCTGAGGAGTCGCTGGTCATGTGAACAGTAGCTCCAGAATCTAACCACAATTTTTAGAGCAAACAATAAAAGTTTGATACTTACCTTCAGACTACGTGTTTTCTCTCGTCAATCTTCTTGCAACATGAGCATTTTAATTTGTTCTTCCCCTTTTGAAAATTATTTCCATCACCTTTCTTCTTGATGTCAAATTTTGAAAAAAATTAGACTACATTTGGGAATGTAAATGACATGCCATCTTCTCATAGCATCACTTTTCTTCTCAATGTTCATGACTTTGAGACGAGCAACCTTCCTTTGTATGGCTTGATACACTTGATTAAATTATTCCTGAGTCGGCTAGTCAACCATGTCAGCCGATTCTTAGCCGACTCTTGGAGTGGATCCTTGGTCATAACCCGTGACCCAGTAATTCTCAAGTTGAACCAATTATGAAGAAAAGGAATGCAAAAGAATGATGGAAAGGAAAGAAAAAAAATCGAAAATCAGACAAATGAGGGTCAAGAAAAAGGAACTAGGAAATGAATTAATGTAAAAGATTGTTTGGATAGAAAGAAAAGAAAAAAAAAATATGTAGATTAATTTTTATTTTATTTATTTATGCATATTTTTGTTTATTTTTTAAAGTGACTTTTTAATATTTTTATCACCGCAACTTTTTAGACGGTCTCATATAAGTAATAAAATACGGTTACGGCATAAAATATCTTACCATGTAAATGTTTATTTTTAAATATTTAATTGTGAGAGTCCCATAGAACTAACATAGTGTTAGTAAAAGGTCATGCATATGTGTGTCCATAAAAAAAAAAGTGAAACCTATCAGATTGAATTTCCATGTGTCGTTTTCAAGTTTCAATAATTTAAAAAAATGTTGGTCGTGAAAAAAAAAAAACAAAAACATAAGAAAAGTGAAAAGAGTGAAAAAGTTGGAACAGTGAACACACACAGGGAAAGAGAAAGAGAAAGAGAGAGAGATGATAAAATGATAATTCATAACAAAATTTGAGACAAGAAGTCTCTTAGATATAAAAATAAATTATAAAATCAAAAATAAAAAGATGAAATATACAAGACAATTGCACAACAAAACAGAATAAGAGGGGTGCAGAGGGAGTGAATAGAAGCAGCAACACAGTCATCCAATCGTAGACCGAGCACGGCGCTGCAGTCGAATAGCAAAATGGACATCGCCCTATACAAGATGAGCTACAAAATCTGGCGATAAAAATGTGTCTGTAAAGACCCTGTTGTTGTGTTCTTCTCAAATGAACCACAAAGAGGAAATGAAATACCACCTCCATACGAAAGAGAGAAAGAGAAAGAAAAAGAGAAACCAAATGACCGGTAGTTCAAACCAAAACCAGTTGTTTCTCCCAAGGAACACCCATGGATAGAAGGGTTCCTCAGGTGTATTTGTACAGAAAGAAGCTAAGAATTAGCAGACAGCAATGCATATAAAATCACGGCAGTCTCCAACTTGAACAATGGACTACGAAGGTACCCATGCAGAGCGGCACTTGGAACCATGTACCATTTTCATGTTCCTGATGTAGACTGACAGATGAAATGACAGGAACTGCTTAGAACTTGGAACCCTTAACATGCCCCCTCTGATGTTGGTTCACTACCTCAATTTTTATGCACAATCCAGTTGATAGGAACTAAAAGATGCAACAGTCTTGCCACAAAGATGTGCGAAAATTTCTGATGAAGCAAAACTCTTTGGTCCGGGCTAAACCATTAGAAATTTTCTAGAAAATGTCCTTTTCTTGCTGATCGTGTGAAGTGAATTCATAAGAACCAGCAAACAGCAATAAATATGCAGCCACGACCACAATTGTCACTGAAAACACGTTTCGTTGGAAAACCAAGTGAGAAAAAAAGCTAAAAAGCATGTCGGCTGAAGAAAGAAACAAAAATGTTTTCAAAATAACACCAAAATTAAAAAAGGGGCAGAAAAACATGTTTTATTTGTTTTTTTTGGCATTTTCTACTGTTTCCCTTCTTTTTTTGTGTTTTCTTCACGCTTGTTTTTACATTTTTAATTATCCGCTTGTATTTTCACATTTTTCATAATTTTTTTAGTTTTTTAGTATTTTTTAAATTTACGAAGATTTTTCAAAAAAAAAAAGCCTTATCGTATCATACTTAAGAAAAACCCCACTGTTTGATACACATAAACCATATTTATGACAGGTACCATAGTCACAAAAAAATGTTTTTTTTTTGAAAAAGATGCACGGAAAATAAGATAAACAAATCAGCTATTTAAAACTTAAAAAAATGTCATTTTTAAAATGTAAATAACACGTTTTTTTTCATGTTTCCTTTTTTTTAAATCATTTTTTGACGTTTTTTAATGTTAAAGAGCTTGTTTTTGTTTTCTAATTTTATTTGTTGCAATAAGTATGCAGCTTGGCACTTTCAGTGTGCTCCTTTTTTTATTTTCCCATAACTCGATATCATGGAGGAAAAGAATAGTACCTTCCCACACTCAAGTTGACTTCTACCGACTTGCATGGGCCACCAGGGGGTGGAGGGAGGGGGGGCCCGCCCGGGCCATCGCCCGGGTGAGCAAAAAAATTTTTTTTTATGTAAAAAAATCAAAATTTTTTAGTTTGGCCCGACCCATCGTTTCTTTTGGCCCTACCGTCGCTCCTCTTGGCCCGACCCGCGGATGGTTTGGCCTGTTAGGAACAACACACAAAACACTCCGCTCACACTCTCAAGAGGAGGTTAGAAGTAACAAGAAAGAAGACAACGATTTACGTGGTTCGGAGCAATAATCTCCTACGTCCACGGTCGCACAGAACTCTTGTATTCTCTCTCAGATGAACACACACAGAACAACCCACACAAGCGGCGGCCCTTATCTCAACATAAGGATTAGAGCAAAAACCTGCATTTGTACAAAAGACATATATGCCCTTACATATGAAAAAAAATTTCCTTCGGGGGCTACCGCCCCCGAACCCCCAAGCAAGGGGGCGCTGCCCCCCTGCAACCCCCAACCAACTCGCAACAATGGCACATGAGTGTCCAATATGGATCAAGTTCCATACACCAACATAGCCCGCCCCACAACAAAATCCTGGCTCCGCCCCTGTGGGCCACCACGAAGATTTTAAAACCCAGTGTCCAGTGAATTGAGGACTGACCTAGAGCGACTAAGGGCTGACTTAGAGTGACCGGGTCAACTCACTCAGTCAAGCCAAGTCAATTTGATTGACTCGGCTAGGTTTTTTAGTTTCACTGTGGAGCATCACAAGACTGGAAAAAGGTTTTCCGGGTTTCTCTGATAGTTGGTTCTGGGAAAGGAGTGTCAGTTTATACCAACCAAAATCTCATAAGGAAAACTATGTTCCGCAAGCTCTCCTCACCTTCCTCTTCGCTCGAGCTCTCTCTTCTTCCTTCTCCATCCCCCCCCATCGGCCATCTACCTCTCCTCACCTTGCCTCCCGCGGTTGCTGTCCACAAAATTTACTTTATTTATATATCAAAACGACATGAGTTCTTCTTTAAACTTAAAGCGTCCGCCCTGAAAATTTTTGGCTCCACCACTACTCTGCAGCCCCCTGTTCAACAGCGCGGCCCCCTGTTCAACAGCGCGCACAGAAAGAACCAGCTGCTCTTTGGCCCTCTTGTGCACTAAGAAACGCGTTGCAGCCCCTCCCTTTGTGCTGTGAAGCACCGATGCACACAAGAAACGGGCTATCGCCATCCTCTTTGTCCGTGTGCACTTAATAACGCCTCTAACTTCATTTTCCCTTGTTTTTACCATATCTGTATTTTTCTCTCTCTGCCTTCAAAGAGGTGTCCCCTTTTTAGATCTTTTTTTTTAGTGTTTCTTTTGTAATTTCTATATGTTTAATTCTTTTTTTTTCTCCCTCTTTCTTCATCTCACGAGTGATGGGTAGCTCAGCCCGTCGTCCTTAGTCTGGATGGTGCTATTTTGACGATATTAAGGAGTAATGCTGATCTTGATATTCTGAGTGTCGTTATGAGGTCAAGGACCAGTTCTTTATTAGTGAGAACTAGATTTACATTAAATTGTGAAAACCTTTTTTTTTTTTTGGGTGAACATAGGTTTTGAAATACTTTAGAACTTTTACAGTGGAACAAATGTGACGCACAGCTAATCTACGCCAGATTACTAACTGGTCAGATTTGGCAGACTATCATAGATTTGACATACACCAACCATAATCTGATGAAGCAAACCAAATCTGACTTATTGGAACAGTGATCCCTTAACTTAGGATCCTCATTTGAAAATACGTGAGATTCAGATTGCATATTCGACCAAGTTGAACAAGATACCCTTACTGTCAACCTTGAGTGCCATTGCCTAGCAAAAAAGGTGGCCACATTATAAAAGCCGGAACATATCGAGCTGTATCAGTCTGATTAATTATGTATTAATTGACATTCGATTGATTGGCACCATCCATATACAACTATTAGTAGGGGCCCAGGCCCGCCGACACCGACAGATGCCACTGCATGCCGCCACTGGTGGTGGGAGGGAGGGAGAGGGACAATCCACCCATCTTCGCCCTATAGTCTGCCTCTGTGCTTAATCGAGTAACAACTGACTATTTTTTTCTTTTTTTATAAGACCAGATTTCCACTTACAAATGTGCAGTATCTTAAGATGGACTATCTATCATTTGAATCATCTGCCTAGTCTGTGTATACATAGCAGACAATATCAAGGTAGTCATTTCGTCTCATTAAAATTTCATTTCCAAGGGTCCCCTTTAAATATTTCAAGATTTTGTCAGCTGTCTCGATATGAGCAGACCTAAGCTTGTGCATGATACGGCTGATAAGGTTCACACCATATGCAATGTTTGATTTAGTGACAGTGAGATAAATCATCCGACAAAAGCTGTGAATATTTTCAAAAAGGTTGCATTCTTCTTTTTCTAACTTGCAGTTCATTTTCATCGGACTGCCCACGTTGCCAGTTTCTTTTAAAAGTTCCAAAGTGCACTTTGTCAGACAAATAAAGAGCCCCTTTTTTTTATTGTGCAACTTCAATGCCTATGAAATATTGCATCTTCCTAAGCTCGTTTATCTTAAATTGCTTGCTTAGATATTCTTTGACTCAGACATGTTATCATTGTCATCTCCTGTCATTATAATGTCATCCACATAAACAAGCAAGATGGTTTTTTTTTCAAGCTTGAACTGATGTGAACATAGTAAAATCTGATGTGTTTCTTTCAAAACCAATCTTAACGAGTGCTTCACTAAGACAAGAAAATCACGCAGGCGGTGACTGCTTTAATCCATATAAAGTTTTTTTTAAGCTTACATAGACAACCTTTTTCATTTTTGACACCATGAGGAAATTTCATAAATACCTCTTTGCTTACATCTCCATATAAAAAGACATTTTTGATGTGAAGTTGCATGAGCTCCCCTCTCTTGTATAAGGCCAAAGCGGTAAAAGCTCTAACTGAGGTCATTTTACAAACAAGAGCAAATATTTCATTGTAATCAATGCTCTTGGTTTGCGTGAACCCTCTCGTGACGAGGTGAACTTTGTATCTCTATAGTTCGATCGCTTTGATATTTTATTTTGTAAATTCATTTGCGGACCTTCTCAACTGCTGATCTTGAAACACTTGTATTTCCATCAGGTCGAGATCTAATGGTGGTGTCATTTGCATCAAGTTGATTGAAGAGTGAGCTGGTCATGGTTTTCATTGATATAACATCCACTAGTGGCAGCTTCATCATAAATGCTAATGACTGGTTGACGCACATTGATGCCGTTGAGATTTTTGTGTCATTCTCTCCCTTAAATGTGTTCATTCATAAAAAGGTTCTTGTACGAAAAATTTTAGGTCACAGGTAACAAAAAGCTATTTTAAAAATGGTTCATAGCATTTATGACTTTTTTATGCTAGACCCCCAAGGAAATTGCACTTCATAGATCCCTTTTGAAGTTTATTTCTAATTTTTTCTTGAATGTGAACAGAACGCATACAAATGAAAACCTTGAGGTGTTTTATAAAGACCTAAGACCAGTCTGTCAAGAAGAAGCTGAATTGGGACTTGGCTGTCAATACTTCAGTTGGGCATTCTATTAACTATGTAGCAAGCACCACCTATAGTTTCCGACCAGAAGCAAATGGGGGCATTCAAGTGCATCATGAGTTATATAAAGTAATTGCTGATTTTTGTGCCCGGCAACCCCATTTTGTTGTGATGTATTGGTGCAAGTGAGTTGTGATTGGATCCCTTTTTTTTCTCATAACTTTCTAAAGAGCTTAATTAACATATTCCCCTCTATTGTCCGACCTAAGCTTCTTATTTTTGCACCACATTGTGTGCGTACACATTCATAAAAAACTTCAAAAGTTTTTGGAACATTATTTTCATTTTGTAAAAAAAATAAAGTCATACGGGTTTTGTCATCAACAGATGAAACATAATATCTATGGCCAGAATATGACTAAGACAAATGCATCATTGGATCTTTCACTAGAATTTTGAAAAAAAAGTCGAGTTGACTTAAGAGTACTCACATACATTCACATGACTGATTTTCACAAATAACATTTAGAATGATAAGTTTTATAGATGGATAAGAAATATGATCAAGGCGAGAGTGCCATAGCTGATGTTCTGAACTTTTTTTCACTTTCTCAATGCGAGCAAGCAAACTGGTTTCAAAATCGTCCAACACATATAGCCCGTTTTGCTCACGACCCCTATGAATGAGAATTGGTAATCCTACTAATAAAAATGGGATTGGTAGAGAGTTTTGGATTACAAAAATACAAGATTTTTTATTTGGTTCAAAGAATGATGTCCGTCCAATGCCTTCAACGATCATTGGAGACCCATCAGTGAACATATGTTTTTTTTTTCCTTTTTAAAATTCAAACAATTTTGAGGAGTCGCTGGTCATGTGATCAGTGGCTCCAGAATCTATTATCCAATACTATTTTTAGAACAAGCAATAAAAGTTTGACACTTACCTTCACACGACGTGTTCCGATAGGCTCAGCAGAGACCAGATTTGGCTTTAAAAAATGTTGAAAGAACTTTTCTAGATCAACCCTTGTGACAAAGTTTGCAGCGCTAGAGTTATGGACGAATGTGCTTTCTCCTTTCATGGCCTGCTAACTAACTCCCAACATTTTTCACGTAAATGGCCAGTCTTCTTGCAACATGAGCATTTTAGTTTGCTCTTCTCCTTTTTAAAACTATTTCCACCGCCCTTATTCTTGATGTCAAATTTAAAAAAATTGGACTGCATGCCCGAATGTGAATGACATGCCATCTTCTCATGAGTCTTCCGTAGCATCACTTTTCTTCTCAATGTTCATGACTGTGAGACGAGCAACCTCCCTTTGCATGGCTTGACACACTTGATTAAAGTTTGGTAGAGGTGTCGTCAGAAAGATATGGCTTGTAATAACTTTCGAGTTCAGGACCAAGCCCAGCAAGGAACATGAAAATTTTGTCCTCTTCCAATCACTGTTTATAAACATCGGGATCCAAAGTAGTGGGTCGATACTGCATTCGTTCATCCCAAAAGCTGCGGTATTGACTTGTATAGATGTGTATAGGTTTATCTCCCATTGTGAACTTAGCTTGTTCTAATTGTAGTTGGTACACTTTAGCCACGTTATTTTGTTCCCCATAGACATCTTTCAATGTGTCTCAAATTTCCTTTGCTGTTCCTTTATAGAGAACAATGTTGGATACATATGGCTCCATATACTTTATAAGCCAAGACATAACTAAATCACTCTCAGAGTCCCATTCTTCAAATTTAGGATCAGTAGTTGCTGGAGAAGAAATCTTGCCGTTGATATATCTCATTTTTGAACGCCCACTCAAGAATAGTTTTGCAGCCTTGGCGCAGCCCAGGTAGTTGGTGCGATTGAGAGGGGTGGTTGTTATCTTCAATGTATAATTTTACTGATGAGCAGCAGCATTTTTAGATCTACCGGCAAAATGACAGCTTCGGTCTTCAGCCATGGCACAGTGAGAAATCTGAACTTCAGCGCTAAAAGAAATAATCTGAGACCATATTAAAGTGAGAAGGTAATGGGAGAGCAACCACACAATCAATAGGGAACAAAGAATATTACATGATTCGGCATTCACAGCCTACATCCACGGTAGAAAAAGTGTTTCTTTCATCTTAGAATCTGTCAGGGATACATCAATATTATACATTAAGACTACATGAGCATAGAAAAAAAAATATTCGTTTATGCGAACGGTACATTACAATGGTAGGAAGAAAGAATGAGGCAAGTATAATACTTCTTAAGAATGTTAGCTTTCCAAAAGAATTTCGAACGTCTCTCTCTCAAGGACTTTAGATCTTGATATGAGGAGTGAAGAAAACAGCTCCTAAGATTGCACGACAGATACAACCCATTCTTAAATGGTATCAGAGCAAGGTTTGGCGTTGGTGGCCTCAATTCTTCCAAATGTTGCCTGTGCTAGTTTTCAGATCTGAAAAGATTGTGCTGATGATCGACTGCGTTGGAAAATTGTGAGTCAACATCAACCATGTTGAAGTTTCTTCTGTTGAAAATTGGTAGTTATTATGGTCGATCATCACGAAGCCTCCTTTATTATTGGGTCCAAGCTTATGGACCTAGAAATATCTTGCTTAGGCTGGATTTTAAAAGCACATATGCATTGTGGGGACTGAGCCCGAACTTGCGAAATTGAAAACAGTAAATCGAAGTTGTAGCAGGGAATGAAAGGGACAAACTCTTCAAGGTCTTTGAAAAAGCATGATGATCGGGAGATGAAAATTGCAATGGCACTTTCCTGGATTTTCTACAGTAGAGACTAGTCAAGAACTGCAAAGGTACTTTCCTGGATTTTCTACAGTAGACTAGTCAAGAAAGCATGTGAAGCATTGAAGATGGGACTATCGAAAGGATGTATACCTCTGGAGGTAGTCTTGTAAATTCTTTCTTCAAGGAAATGCTCTTCACTGCGAATAAGAATATATAAGAGATTATTTTACCCAAGCCAAGTGGGGAGGTGAGCTATTGAGATGCAACAAAACCACCCAATCTTGGACAAACAAGGCACCTCTCCTTTCTTCAACTTCTCCTCTGGCAGACATTAGCTAGATTAAATGAAGAAGAAGCCACACTATCAACAAGGAAAAGGAAAGTATGTTTGTAACTTCTACTTCCAATTAAAGCGACAAAAGTGACTATGAAACAGCCTTAGCCATCGCTAGACATGGGTCATATGTGAAAACCCTAAGACCCCTCAGACCAAAATCAAACAATGAAACAACAATTGCATGTTTCAGTTGTAATGAACTGGGCACAAGAAGCCTAAGAGTCTCAAACTCAAGAAAACTCTCTTACCTGCATGTGCCTACACAAACGAGAGAGTGGGAAAGGGGAAGAAGGTGGTCTTTTTTTTTTTTTGGGGGGGGGGGGGGGGGGGGGGTTATCCAATGTACCTAACCCCATCTTGTAGAATCGTTGTTATAAGTTGCATTTGCTCAATCAAAGATCATAGATACGTTCAGCATAGTTTCTTTCATAGTAGTGATGCATTTAGATAACGTTCTCTGAACAAAAAAGTAAGAACTTGAGGCCTGAGGGTAATAAGAAAGATACGATGTTCATGTATGTCATAATTGTTAAGATATGTTTATATTCAGTTTTAGGTTTAAGAGGGTACTTCTGTAAAAACTTTTTTTTTTATGGTTCTCTTGTATTTTCACCCTCTCCTCTAGTCTATATAAAGAGGAGTTAGGGCAGATTTGGAGGTTAATCAAATTTATAGTTCTCTGATTTTATCATTGTATCAGAGCAAGAGTCGAATCCTTCTCCTCAGCGAGTTGTCGCCGCCTGAGCGGCGCCAGCTGCCGCCGCCCATTCATCGTCGCCCCTACCGCCCGTCTCACGTTCGTTGCCTCCACTGCTGCCCGTTGCCACCGTCCGTCTCACGTTCGTCGCCTCCACCCGTTCGTCGCCTCCACTGCTACCCGTTGCCATCGCTCGTCACCCGTCGCCCGCTGCCTGCCGCCCGTCACCTTCTCCTCTGCCTACCAGCGCTCGTTGCCTTCTCCTCTGCCTACCAGCGCCCGTCGCCTTCTCCTCTGCTGGCTATCGTCTGTCTCCTCTCAGCGTCGCCTTCTCCTCTGCTGGCGCCCGTCGCCTGCCGCCTGTTGCCTTCTCCTCTGCTGGCTATCGTCTGCTACCGCCTGTCTCCTCTCAGCGCCGCCTGTCTCCCAGCGACGCCTACCTACCAGCAACGCCTGTCTCCCAGCGTCGCCTGTCTCCCAGCGACGCCTGCCTACCAGCGCCGCCTGTCTCCCAGCGACACCTGCCCGTCGCCTGATCCTCCGCCCGTCTCTGCTCTTTGCTGCTCGTCGATGGTCTGAGTTCATCGCCTACACGCCGGTATTCCTTCCAGCGCCGTATGCCGTCTTCTTTGGTAACATCGCTTGCCATTCTTCTTCGTTCTTCCTCGTGAGCTACGGCGTCATCAGTTTTTTTTTATGAGCATCAGTTTTGTGTCATGTTTGCCGTCTGCCGCCTGAGTTCATCTTAGTTTTATGAGCTTCAGTTCAGATGTACTTCGTTTGACTGCATTTTGGGCAATGTTTGATTGATGATCAGATTGCTGTTTTTACATATGTGACTGTATTTCCTTTCCCTGCACTTCCTATTCTGCGGCTCGGTTTCCTCCTTTGAGTTAGAAGATGTCTGAAATCAGCAGTGACACTAATACCTCTTCCTTTGTATCGTCGGGAGAGATGAAGAGTTT
Source organism: Nymphaea thermarum (assembly GCA_011799765.1). NCBI lineage: Eukaryota > Viridiplantae > Streptophyta > Magnoliopsida > Nymphaeales > Nymphaeaceae > Nymphaea > Nymphaea thermarum. The sequence continues at coordinate 215,970 of JAANDH010000165.1, read as the reverse complement.
CTCGTTTTCTAGCCTTATTACCAAAATGAATGGAGGTAATTACAAGATGTGGGCAATGCAAGTGAAACGAACCTTGATCGCCCATGACAAGGAACATCTTATATTGGAGCCCGAGCCCGTACAGAAGGTAGGCAAATATACTACTTGGTTTAAAGATAATTCTCTGGTTATGGTATGGATTGTTGGTACTCTTTCTCAAGACATTGCCAATGAAGTCTTGCACAAGGAAAGTGCAAAGGATATGTGGGATTCTCTTGCAACCACTTATTCGCAAGCAAGAAATGAAACAAGAATTAAGCAGCTACATCATGATATTCATCAGATGCGACAAGATGGTCGGCCTCTTCATACTTATTATTCTAGTCTCAAGTCCATGTTTGAGAGACTAAACAGCTACTTTCCTGCATGTAAGTGTGAACAACAGAAGACATATAGAGATATGCTTATGGTAGGAGTATTTCTCTCGGGATTAGACTATGTTTATGAATCAGCAAAGAATCAGATGCTTACTAGTCCCTCGATTCCTCCTATTGATGAGGCTTATAGTAGATTGAGCAGAATTCCAATCCCTGCAGCGACTGTTCCTGATACCACTTCTGCTATGCTTGCTACTCGTGGCAGAGGTGAGTCCTTCTTTGCCAGAGGAAGAGGAGGCCGTGGTCGTGGAAGTACGACTTCGCGTCCTGTATGCCAGTTTTGTCATCGCATTGGTCACACTGTGGATAAGTGTTGGCAGAAACATGGTCGTCCCGCTTTTGCAAATCTGCATCTACTGAGTCCCCAGAGCAGCCTAAGGCTCAACATACTGCCCCCTCCAGTGAGTTGTGTGTAGATGATATTATCTCTCAGTTGCGCAACTTGATTGGAGATAGACCTCAGCATGCTCCTGATCCGACCACCTCTACTATCACTACTGTTGCTAGTGCCTCTTCTTCTGGTATGTATTCTGCCTATACAGTTTGCCCTGCTACTGACACTACAGATTGGCTCATTGATTCTGATGCATCGACACATCTATGTGGAGACAAGACACAGTTTACTTCTTATGTCTCTGCTCCACCTGGTCGCTCAGTTATTCTAGCAGATGGAAAATATTCTCCAGTTGTTGGACATGGAGAGGTCCAACTTACTTCGTCATTGCCGTTGGAACATGTTCTTCATGCACCAGAATTCCCACATAGCCTACTTTCTATCAGTCAGATTACCAGAGACTTAAACTGTCGTGCAATCTTTGACTCCTCTTCTCTTGTGTTTCAGGATATACTGACGGGCAGGGTGATTGGCAGTGGCCGTGAACAGGGAGGTCTCTACAGGCTAGTGCACTCCTTTCCATTTGCTGAATCTACTTCTTCGGGGTCATCCTCATCTTCAGCCTATACTTGGCATTTGCGTTTTGGACATCTACCATTTCAGAAACTACTGCATATTCTTCCTCAGCTGTCTCCTATGTCATCCTTTCAATGTGAGTCTTGTCAGTTGGGCAAGCATCATAGGTCATCGTTTCCTCTGCGGCCCGGTAGAAGTAGCCAATCTGTGTTTGAGTTACTTCATTTTGATGTTTGGGGCCCGAGTCGTACACCTGACCTTCAAGGTCATAGGTATTATCTTGTTGCTGTCGATGACCACAGTCGTGTTAGTTGGGTTTTTCTTATGAAGAATAAATCTGAAGTGGGTCATGTAATCAAAAATTTTATCAATGAAATTCTGACTCAGTTTGATACTTGTGTCAAAATTGTGCGCTCTGACAATGCTCTTGAATTTTGTGNGCGATCTTTGTTGGTTATTCCCGCACTCAAAAGGGATATCGATGTTATGATCATTCTACTCGTCGGTATTATGTGAGTGCTGATGTTACATTCTTTGAGTCTACCTCCTTTTTCTCTCTTAATGGAACTCAATTTCGGGCACCTGAATTGAGTGATGAAGTCCATCTTCCTTTACCTCTCCTGAGTTGTCCAAAACCGGTTGATTCACGTTTTGGGGCTGTCTACCAACGTCGTACTAGACCTGTTGCGCCTGCTCCCTGTGCACCTGTGCCTTCACCTAGCATGCCCAAGGTAATTCCTGAACACACCACTGCTGACAATTTTTTATGTGATGATGATGTCACATGAGAATATCACGAGCATGCTCATGCTCCTAATGACCTTGATATGCCCATTGTTCAAAGGAAATGCAAACGCAGTTGCACTTTGCATCCTATCTCTGGTCATTTATCCATGGACATACTCACTCCTACATACCGACAGTTTGTCAAGGGGCTGTCGGTTGTTGCTCTTCCACATACTCATATGGATGCTCTCTTTGATCCAAAATGGGCTGCAGCTATGCAAGAAGAGATGGCTGCTCTTCAGTCTCGAGGTACCTGGACACTTGTTACTCCTTCAGCGGATACAGCTATTGTTGGTTGCCGATGGGTCTTTACTATCAAATACAGAGCGGACGGCAACATTGAGAGATATAAGGCTCGTCTAGTTGCTAAAAGCTATACCCAAACTTATGGGGTTGATTATTATGATACCTTCTCTCCAGTGGCACGACATGCCTCTTTACGGATTTTCCTTGCTGTGGCTGTCAGCAAGAATTGGTCCTTGTCACAACTTGATGTCAAAAATGTCTTTTTCTATGGTGACTTACATGAAGATATGTATATGCAGCAACCACCAGGGTTTGTTGCTGAGGGGGGGTGCCAGAAAGTGTGCAGATTGCGAAAGACGATTTATGGTCTGAAACAGAGTCCTCGAGCTTGGTTTCAGAAATTATCAGAGCATATTGAGAATGAGGGCTTCAGACGTTCTTCGGCAGATCATTCCCTCTTTGTCAAGAAGACTTTTACAAGTATTGTGATAGTTCTTGTCTATGTTGATGATATCATTGTGACAGGGGATGATGATCAGGGGATTTGCAACATCAAGAATGTCCTTGGACAACACTTTGTCACCAAAGACCTTGGTGAACTACGTTATTTCCTCGGTATTGAGTTTGCCAGAAATCGAAATGGCCTTATCATGTGCCAGAGGAAATACGTTACTGATGTTTTGCAAGAGACAGAGATGCTGTGGTGTCGACCTGCATCCACGCCTATGGATATTAATACTCGCTTGTATGATGATGATACTGAAGATGTTGATGCGAGACAGTATAGAGGGATTGTTGGGAAGCTCTTATACATCATTGTTACTCGACCTGACATTTCCTATGCTGTTAGCAGAGTGAGTCAATTTATGGATAAGCCCAAGAAAGTTCATTGGAATGCTGTTATGATGATTCTTAGGTATCTAAAGAATTCACCAGGAAAGGGACTCTTCTTCCAGAATGGTACCTTACTCACTATATCCGTGTATGTTGATGCTTACTATGCAGAATGCCCCTCGGACAGAAAATCCACTACTGGATTTTGTGTGTTTATTGGATCCAACTTGGTTACATGGAAGAGTAAGAAGCAAACAGTGGTTGCCAGATCAAGTGCAGAATCTGAGTATAGAGCTATGACTCAGGCTACTGCTGAAGTCATGTGGGTTAGATCCTTGATGTTGGATCTAACTGTCGAAGTATCTCTTCCTATGCAATTGTTATGTGATAACAAAGCTGCACTTTTTATTACTAATAATCCGGTGTTTCATGAGAGAACCAAGCATGTTGAAGTAGATTGTCACTATACCAAAGATATCATTCAAAAGGGGTTTGTAAGTACCTCACACATTTCATCTACAGGGCAGACGGCTGATATCTTCACTAAGACTCTTGCAAGGGGACCATTCCAAAGCTGTTGTTCCAAGTTGAGCTTATTTGACATATACGCTCCAACTTGAGGGGGAGTGTTAAGATATGTTTATATTCAGTTTTAGGTTTAAGAGGGCACTTCTGTAATAACTTTTCTTTTTATGGTTCTCTGGTATTTTCACCCTCTCCTCTAGTCTATATAAAGAGGAGTTAGAGCAGATTTCGAGGTTAATCAAATTTCTAGTTCTCTGATTTTATCAATAATCATATGATTAAATAATTCAGAGACTTAAAAGCAGCCACACAGATACATATCTCAAGTTAACAGCATCGCGTCAAGCATATGAAAGATGATGCATGAAGTTCACCTTCATAGAAACACAATTTGTGAAGTTTAGAATCCATAAAGGACAGAATAATTTGAATTTATATTGCAAGCTTATCGTGTATACGTTTAACCAAGCACGCAAATTTGTAGTAAATATAGGACATTGACCGGTTCTAAATTTCCTTGGGCCCACTTTTTTTAGACGGGCCAGCATGCTCCACCATAACATCATACAGCTGCCTTCCATTCTACAAGAAAAATGTCCAACTAGCATAAGAATCTTCTAAGATCAATATTAAACATTAGAAACACAATTAATGAAGTTTAGAAACCATAAAAAACAGAATAATTTGAATTTATATTACAAGCTTATCGTGTATCCATTTAACCAAGCATGCAAATTCGTAGTAAATATAGGACATTGACCGGTTCTAAACTTCCTTGGGCCCACTATTTTTAGACGGGCCAGCACGCTCCACCATAACATCATACAGCTGCCGTCCATTCTACAATAAAAATGTCCAACTAGCATAAGAATCTGCTAAGATAAATATTAAACATCAATCATTCTTTTAGACAGAGAATATCTTTCTTCTGTGCACACACACAAACATGAGAGGGAGAAAGATAGGTCACATAGCATACCTACTCCTATCTTATAGAGTCATGGTCAGAGGTAATGTAACATAGTTTGTTTGGTGGCACTGATACATTGAATGATGTTCCCAACACAAAAAAATAGAATTTGGAGGGTATCACATTATCATGTTAGTAACAGCATACATGCATGCCATAATCATATGATTAAGTAATGCATATAAAATGTATGATTTATATCAATAGTGTGTGATTGACCTATATCAAATCTACACCCAATCATTAAAACTGTACATCTCCAATGCATGGATGGTGAAATTTCTATCCCCTGGCTACAGAAAAAAGTAGAAAGTAAATAAAGCCTAGTTACCTATATTAAATCTACGAAAGAGGTACAAAGTAAATAAAGCCTAGTTACATATATTAAACCTACACCCAATCATTAAAAATGTGTATCTTAAATGGATGGGCGGTGAAATTTCTATACCCTCGCTATAAAAAAAGGTAGAAAGTAAATAATGCCTAGTGTGACCGATACTATGTCTAATGATTGTAATTGTCCTTCTCAAATAGATGGATGGTGAGATTTCTCTCCCTCCATTCCCCTTTTATTGATTTTCCTTTCAGTCTTCTTCTGTTTTAACGATCTTGCATACTGGCCTGCGTACACTAATAAAATATATCAATGGTGACTACATTTTTTTTTTTTTTTTGCAAAACTCACACATAGATGTGATCTTCATGTTCAAAAACCTAGGAATAAAAGAAATATCAAGTTTTTCCGGTTTGAGGATCTTGTGTGATAATGAACTGAAAACTATTTGAGCTTTCTTGGCTTAAACAATTTTTTCAACAAAATTTTCTTTTATTCTTAAATTTTCAAGCGTGATGATGTGACTTGTACAGTCAGTTTCGAGAACCTATACCCAGACAGTATTTAACTAAGTGCTTCATGTTCAGGTGTACAGTGACACCTCTTTCTGTGTCTCTCTGTATATATACATATATGTATCCGCTCGGTGGCACCTAGCCAGTGCAAGGGCAACATACAAAAAGAGGAGAAAACACATTAATTCTATTTCAGCAGGTATGCTGATGCATGTCTCTCTGAGTTAAACTTACCAAAACCTCGTTGTCCCTTTAAAGAATTATTGGTAGTACAAACTACAAAGTTCCCTTAGAATGTTCTTATCGCGATTTCTTCAGTTCATTGGGACCAGAAACTACTTGAGATTTTATAAGCAGAATTATCTGAGTGTGAAGATTGCTGAGATGACAGAGAAAAAGGAGCTTTTCAACAGTATGAGGCATCCTTGAAACTCTTAGGCGGGACCTAATCTTTGTTAAAGTATAGGCAATCTTTACATGACTTAAGCATACATAGAGGTAGACAAAAATAACAAGCCTGTCAGACAAAAATAACAAGCCTGTCACTCCTAACGTGCAGAGATATAAAGCACAATAATACAAGTTGGAGTGGACCTACATCCAAATCCAACAAATATGACGTCCTTTTAGTTCTAACTACAAGTTTGACCATCTTGTGCTTAAATTGTTATTATTTTTCTCGTTTCAAACATGAGTTTATATATAAAACTCATGCTTATAAATTATCTTTTCGGCCCTTAAATAAGTTTGCCAAATCCAATAACCTAAACCTAAAGTGTCAATTTGATATTTTGAGTTTACATTATCATGTTTTTTTATGAGAAGGTTGAGCTCCATCACCATGCCTTACAAGGACAACACCCTGGGAAAACTCCAGCAGCTCAATGGCAGGGTCAAACTTGGATCAAGGTCTTCAATTTGATATATTTCACGTCTTGAAAGGAAAATATTTTTATATAAACCTTTAGAATAATTTTTTGAAATTTTTTTTAACAGTAGCATGAGACATTATTTTTTATTTTCTGCAAAAGTCTGGCACTAAATTAAAAATATAGTAAAATGTGACAAAAAATATTTTTTATGAATTCTGCATGGTGGAACCAAGATAAATTTGGGAATAAGGAACTTTAGCCTAATCAGAGGTCTAAGTGATGATGGTTTCCTAAGTCAAGTACGTCTGAGGTTTCTTAACTTGAGCTGACTGTGTTTTGTAGTCTTTCACATCTTTTTTCTTCCTTTCCTAAACAAGTTGGAGATGAAACCAGAATGCTCCCACACCCCAATGAAACTTTTAACTTTTCTAAAAATTAAGTTAAATAATCCATGAAGAGCGTTCTAAAGCCTTGTTCATTAATTATGAGTAACCCTGTGGGATGTGAAAGCTCCTCCTTCTCTTCTTTCCTTCTTTTCTTCCACATTTTATTATCCCTAACTGCTGGAAGTGACAATATGAGAGTTATAAGGCTGTGAGCATATAGTGGCGGGGCCAAACACAACTGTATTTCAGAAGACTAATAACCAGTTATAGCTAGGACAGGCAAAAGGACACTAACCATTCAGGTACAAGCAACACTTCCATCTCCATGGATACTATTTAGTTGAGAGCAAGACAACTCTTTAAGACTTTAACCTTTGCCATGAGAAAAGGTGATCCTGTCCACCACCAGAGTTGAGGAATGGTGTTGCTTGCTTCTACTTAAGCTGAAATATGGTCTATCACGAATGCTGGCATAGTGAACTTTGCCTCTTATAACAAGGCCACAGTCTGATATACTATATAAGATTACTAGAAGATGTTAAATGTACCTGAACCTCCCTTTGGAGATGTTCCAATTCCAAAGGCTTGTTGGCCACATAGATGTTAATGAGAGTATGCCATGTGGGTATATAAACCCCTGAAGATTTTCAAAAATCTTCAACATACGATTATGTTCGTCATATCACATACATGGGGTGTAACACAGTCAAAGTCATGATTTTAGTTCAAAAGCAAACTACAAAAACAAAAGCTAACAAGGTCGATATAATTTATCATATCTAGTTCATGTCTTTGTGGGTTTGCCCAATACCAGTTTATAACTTAATTCCTTATTTAGATATCATTTGCCATGAAGGTTCTCATGTATAAGGTTTTGGATATAATTGTAGTTAGACAAAATTCTCTCATAAATTATCAGTTGAATTATTCAGTCTCATGAGCCCTACTCATGTTTTCATATTTATATAATTTATTTAAATTGCAAAAATAATGAATTTCATTGTATTCTTTTGTGTGTGTGTAAGTTACAAGTGATGGTTGCTATCGTCCAAATAAAATTTTTCATTTGGTTTTGATCTTGTTGGTTGGCAACATTAAAAGGATGTGATAACGAAAGCATGTCTCGACAAAGTGGGCCTGCTAAATTGGGGAACATTGAGATTTTAGAATCTAGATTATTTGCACACTGCAATTTGCAATTGTAAATTCTTTTAAAAATTGGCCTATATCATTTTAAACTGTATTGACCATGATCCTTCCCACAAAAAAGTAATTTATGCTCCTGCTGAGTCCTTTTATCAATAGATATCTAATAAAAAATTGAAATTTTTGTGGGATTATGATTAGAATGCACACCTAACAGAAATTAATTTTCTTTTATTATGTCCACAACCCTATGGTTACAACATGGTAGAAAACCTCAATTCTAGATCCCAATTGAAAGTGTAGAATGTTATATTGATGCTTTCGTCGACTATGGCTGCTGATGAGGAAATGGTGACATTTGCAACATTCAATCAGTATTTATCAGTCATGGTATCCAGATGTGTAATTATCATTTATGTTCCTCACTCTTGGAATAGAAGGATACAAGCATCTACCATGATCTCTAGCGCACTAAGGGATATGAATTATTGTCTTGGAAGTATTCAGTTGGGGTTGCCAACTGCAATGTCTTCTGCTCCATTTTCTTGATGGACAGTGACATTTGGTTGTTCTCCTTTTAAATTCTCTCTTCATGTGCTACTTTAGTGAAAGCCAAAATGCAAATGAAGACACCATCTGCCCATCTACCACAAAAGCTGTTGGGACAAGGGTATGGATTTAAGAGAGATACCGCCCATGGCGTGAAGCAAATGCCTATATTTTAAACTCACAAATGGGAAAAATTCTTTTTCACATGGTCAAATACTTACAAAAATAACTGGGAAGAAGTGTACTTGTCCTTCTGGCTTTGTTTGCTTCTCTTTAAAGTATACCAGAATTGGAAAGTCAGGCCACCAAAGCTCCCAATTTACAAATGTAGTATACCTGTGACAAAGATTGATTGTCAAGTTATTGGATGCATCAACTATAACGTTTGAGATACGACCAGGGGGTACATTTCCTCATAAAGCACAAAAAGATAAAGACTTACTTCCAACGGTTTTTACCGCCAACAAAAACATTCTCGCCTGATTCTTCAAGCATATCCCCTACTTTGACCTCCTGAATTGATAAATTCATCAACCATTTCTTGTATGCCATCAAATAACTAGGATTTTTCCTAGCAATTTAACAGTGTGAGACATTTTTAACCATGAACCATCATCCACATTTCTGTACTTAAATCACCCAAGAATTTTGAACACAATCAGAGTTGATTAATTGCATTAAATGTTATTCAGATGTTGAAAACATCAAGATATCACATTGGAATGACCAAGATGTATGCTATTATAAAATCACCATCGTGTATAATCAAAATAAAATAACATCATGTCACTGCAAATTGAAGGTTCTGCATTAAAGATGAAAAGATACTTCAACCGAAAGAAGCATAGCATCATAACACTCATCAGCAGACCACTCTAACTAGACAGAAAGAAAAACGTGCAATTTAGGAGCACTCATGAACTGACTGGCCAAATGTGTTGTGAAAGCAATACATGATGTATTATGGTCAAATAAATTAAGCTGCCTAACAATTACGTATAGTTTAGGCTGCTCAAGAAGCTCTACACTGTATTTGCAACCTGCAGTTGTCTTCGTGAGGGTATCCATGTGTTTCCTATCATCTGCTAATTTGTCTTTATAAATTAATTTTGTTAAACTTATGTGGATTCAATGCAAAACCTTTTTTCAATGATGCCTCCTCAGGTCCCAAAAGGTTCTTAAAATTTTCAAATCCTTCACCTTCAAAGTTTCAGCCAATTGACGTAATTGATCTTACACATCATCATATGGATGATGTCACCCATAAACAAAAAAATATGCATTATTCCCTACTAGATGCCATGATATATCAAACAGAAAAGGATCATGGAAACAGTACTCCAGGTCGAGCCATTTTCTCATTCATATGGAAAGATTTTGCACAGACTCCAACTGCTTGCTTCAAGCCACATAATGCTCCTTCTAAAGCATTCATACCCTCATTTGTTTTCATCACATTTTGAGGCAACATAATATAAATTTTATCCTCTAAACTATTCAGAAAAACAATTTTTTAGGACTTTTCTGCTACAAGGCTCACCTTTTTTATCATGATTATTTCTACCAAGACCCTGACGGTGGTTATATGTGATGAAAATGCAAAGCCAAATTCTACATTCAAACTACTAGTCGTATCCTGCAACGGTAAAAAAGCCATTGTTTCTTATAGTTATCTAATTTTCTATTTCATTGTTTTAATTGTCCATGTCTACATCTGTTTTTCTACATCATTTAGCACAGTTGAAAATCCAGTTTTTTAATTGTCAAATGAATTGAAAAATGCTGATTTTTAACATACTTGGATAGCTAGAACAAATGTTTTACAAAACGTACTTTCAGTCATGTATCACATGCATCACAGTTCGTCTCTTGTACACTTCTTAAGTCTTGAACTACTCTTCCATTTCAATTCCTATTCAATTGTGAGCTTAATCATAATCTGTTTAGGGTGTTTGAATGTGCTGCCTATCCCTTGAAAGATTATCAGGCACACCAGTTAGACTATAAATCTACTGTGTACATCTTCTTCAGTTTAAGTAGCAAATACAAAAGTCATAACTGTCTAATTATTGAGGCCAAAAAGATTATTATAACACCTCATGTTACATCCATTGAGCAATAACTTCCATCCCTTAATGAATATTGACTAAGCAAAAGAAATCACAAACAATGGTTCTTACAGTTCCTATCATGAGATATCACATCAGGAAGGTATGGGGTAGCTGATGATATAGTTGAAGTACTCAAATAATACGTTTTACGTTTAGAATCAGCCATCCATTTTCAAAATTTTTAGAGTTCTGGTTATGGAGATAAATTTTGAAGAGCTCCCTGTTTCTGTTTTCAAGAAACCAGGGTTCTGATTTTTCTGATTACTGGGTCCTGTTCCAGGATTTTCCATTTTCTGTAGAAAGCAGATTTTGTTCATTTCTTCCGCGCGACTAGTTTTCAGTATATATTTCTGTCTGATTTTAGGAACCCTCTATCTCTGTGGCATTGCACAAATGCCTGAACTTGTCAGAATGCTGGGGCAATTCCCATACAGCTCTCTGCAACTCAGGGTGAAGCTAAGTCACATCGGTACAGATACGATTTTGGTATGGATATATAGGTACATACTCAGTAACTTTAGAAAATGTGGGTACAGGAATATGGCATAGTATATATATAATTATATATACATATGTGTGTGTGTGTGTGGGCCTGTGGGGTGTGTGTGTGTGTGTGTGTGTGTGCAAAATAGCACACAAAAAAAGCAACATCTAAATAAACAAGTAATATAAATAACAACATTAGTTGTTAATGAACAAACTCTAAAAAACAAGATGAAAACTAATTAGAGAAACATTTTAAGTAAAATTAGGTAGTTTAGAATCTTTAGATCAGCTTCGAGCTAAAAAATAACCAAGTGTGTACAAGACTACAAGTACCCACACTAAGTACAAGCATGGTGACATGGGTATGTAGACTTTACTGAAGTACCCATGTGACTTAGGGCTGAAGGGTATCCTCAACATATAGATTGAACTCTCGTTATAGTAGAATCTTGGCTAGAAATGGTTGGTGAGAAGTAGAAATTTATTAAACAAGAAACAAAACCAAGGAACAAATGAATAGGCTCTCTAGGCTCTTAAACAAGCATGTTCCAAAAAAGCACATGTAGATAGGTGGGCATAAAACAAATAATGTCCTCTACATTACATTCTTCAACAGAGTCTACATGGAAAAGTTACTGCATATACAGATGTTATACGACTTCCATAAGCTAACAATGACTCTCCTTTGACCTTCATGTAAAAATTAACAGAGTTCAAAGGCATGATATGAACATTACCAAGGCCTCATCATCAAACACAAACCTGACCCTGGTTGTCTGGAAAAAGGAGCATAAAATTGAGTTAGCAAGTCAACTGGGAATCAAATTATTACATAGACTAATTTCATAAACAAAGCACTTATCCAAGTTCAACAGTGAAATGACCATGTAACCTTAAAACATTACTTGCCTACCCATTTGTGCATAAAGATAAAATTTTCTGAATATTGAATACATTCATAAACCTACACAGTTTTGTCCATCAATTTTATTCCTCGATTTTGTTGTAATTTTCTTTTGTTTTTTTTCTTTCCTTTCTTCATATGGGCATTGCGAGAAAGTAAAAAAAACATGCACACATAAGACATGCATGGACATACATGTTCACACGCACAGATATATAGAATACACAGATAGACTAATTTCATAAACAAAGCACTCAAAGTTCCAAGTTCAACAGTGAATCGACCACGTAACCTTTAAAACATTACTTGTCTACCCATTTGTGCATAAAGATAAATTTTCTGCATATTGAATATATTCATAAACCTATACAGTTTTGTCCATCAATTTATTCCTTGATTTTGTTTTAATTTTCTTTTTTTTTTTTTCTTTCCTTTCTTCATATGGGCATTGTGAGAAAGTAAAAAACATGCACACATAAAACATGCATGGACATGTTAAGCTTATGTACATGGGATCGGGTCAGACAGACCCGATCCAATTCTTTTATTCTTTTATACTCCACGCGCCCCAATGCACTAGGCGGTGGCATACTTGTAATTTTTCATCTTTTTGTGTACAATCTGTTGTGATCAGATTAGGTCACTACTTTGATATAACAAAAGATTAAGGGATCGCAAGGCTCATTGCCGTCTACACCTTTTGCCTCCATCGAACCATTCTCCATCTTTTCTTCTCAATCTCTTGTTTACAGCCGGAGAGACACGAACTTCTGAAGATTCTTACATGGTATCAGAGCCAGGTTCAACATTGTCCTTGCAGATTCTGCCCTAAATCCCTCTTTTCTGGCGTAAACTACTCGATTTCTAATTTCTGCCCTAGATTCTCTTTCTTTTGGCGTGATTAGCCCTAATCTCCTGGTCCGTTCGATTCTCCACTTTCACCACGAGTTGTGTTGTGGTTCATTAGGGTCGAGTTCATCTCTCATGGTGAAATCAACCTTAATCGGCCTCTTACACGTTTTGGGGAACTTGGTTAATCGCGGGGATTCTCGCGGAGATTTTGCCCTAATTTCTGCCCTAAGATTTTGCCCTAATTTCTGCCCTAATATCGTTGGGAGCTTTTGCCCTAATTTCTACCCTAAAAATCATTGGCCATGGATCAGCCGAATTCTTCTATCTTGTCTTCCAGTTTTCTCTCCCAGCTTATCTCCCAAAAATTGAACCACAGTAACTATTTGACATGGAAACGTCAAATTGTTTCGTTCATCAAAAGCCATAGACTTTATGGACACATCGACGGCACTACTCCGGCACCCCCACAGTACATTGATCGTGAAGTGAAGAGGACGGTAGTGGCAGATCAGGGCGGTGGGGCTTCGACTGGGAGTGAAATCAGATTTGAATATGAAACTGTTACTGAAAATAATCATGCGTATGAAGTTTGGCTGGCCCACAACCAGTCTCTTGTTGCCTACATCACTTCTACCCTGTCAGAGGAAGTATTGGGGGGCGTCGATGATGATTTGACAGCCCTAGAGTTGTGGTCTACACTCGCCACAACGTATTCTCAAGTATCAGAAGCACGTTTTCTGCAGCTAAGAAGGCAGTTTCAGGACATCAAGCGTGGGACGCGTACAGTCTTGGAGTATTTGAA
>JAANDH010000165.1:188434-202079 GCA_011799765.1 Nymphaea thermarum | reverse complement strand
ATACTATGTTATTTTTATTGATTCACATTCCCGATATACTTGGATCCATTTCATCAAACAAAAATCAGAAGTCTTTCGTTTATTCACTCAGTTTCATGCCTTAGTTCGGAATAAATACTCTAGTGATATCGTGCATTTTCAATGTGATGGTGGTGGTGAATTTATTTCTAATGAATTTACTGATTACTTACTAAATCATAGGATCACTAGACACATATCATGCCCACATACACCTCAGCAAAATGGAATTGCTGAAAGGAAACATCGGAATATTGTTGAAAGTGCGCTTAGCATGATGCATGACACAGACTTACCTATGACGTTGTGGACCGAGGCCTTTCATACGGCTGTTCATGTTATAAATCGTCTACCATTGGCTCTATTAGATGGGAAATCACCACACTTTATATTGCATCAGGAACAGCCACGTTATGATGAATTGCGAGTTTTCGGATGTGTGTGTTACGTGCACATTGACGTTTCATTAAGAAACAAATTTCAAGATCGTGCTGTGTTATGCCGATTTATAGGGTATGCTGAAAACTACAAGGGCTATAGATGTTATAACCCTAAAACGGGGCGTGTGCATATTTCACGGCATGTTGTTTTTTATGAAAGCAGGTTACAGGATCCAAAGGCTACTCCCATGACACTCAATGACAAAAATGAGACATATGATACTTGGTTACATGCTGAAATTTTAAGACAAGGGGCTGAAATGTTACCTAAGCAGAAAGAGCAAGCTACGAATGAGCCCGAAACAATTATCGACACTTCCTTGGACAGCACGGCCTCTTTGAAGAATATGTCTTCATCTCCTCAGCAAGATGATGATCCACCTAGAGACAACCGATTCTCAGGCCTGGTTTACTCTAGACGAACGGTTCCCACTATAGCTCCACGCCAATCTCAACGTGTCCGGCATCCTATTGATAGATGGGTGAGCTATAATAATTTCTCCATGGATTTTCAGCTTTTTATGACAGAAATTAGCAAAGGGGTGGAACCAAAATGTTATCAACATGCGAGTAAGGAGAAATGTTGGGTTGAAGCTATGAATGAGGAGATGGGAGCCTTGAATGAATGTCAGACTTGGCATATTGTTCCTCGTCCAAATGACANGGCAGGTATGATTAATTGTAAACCCATAGCTACACCTAGTGTTTTGAACACTAAGTTGACTGCCTCGGATGGGACTGCAGCATATTCCAATCCTACATTCTTTCGTAGCATTGTTGGTATGTTACAATACTTAACTTTCACACGGCCCGATATTGTATATGCTGTAAATCAGATCTCCCAATTTATGCATGCGCCTACAAAAGGCCACATGGATGCTACAAAGCGAATCTTACGATACCTTAAAGCTACTATTGGAGATGGACTAGTCTACACAAAATGCCCAGATGTTTCACTTGGACATAGCATTTATACCTATACTGATGCAGACTGGGCAGGAGATCCCGATGACCGACGATCAATTTCAGGTTTCTGTCTCTTTCTTGATTCTAATCTCATTTGTTGGAGCAGCAAAAAGCAACGTGCGGTTGAACGATCTAGTACTGAGGCAGAATATAGAGCAATGGCTGCTGGGACAGCTGAATCATCATGGTTACGACATTTGCTTGGAGAGCTCACTCTTCCCATTGTTCAGTCATCTTTACTATGTGACAACCAGAGTGCCATAAAAATTGCTTTCAATCCAGTTCTGCATAACCGCACCAAACACATAGAGATTGATCAACATTTCATTCGTCAGAAGGTTGAAGAAGGTGAAATCTTGCCTATGTATATACCCACCAGTGAACAAATAGCTGATCTCTTCACCAAAGGACTCACAGGGCAGCATTTTTGGGAATTGAAGAACAAGTTATGCATGGTCAAATCCTATGCACAACTTGAGGGGGGCTGTTAAGCTTATGTACATGGGATTGGGTCAGACAGACCCGATCCAATTCTTTTATTCTTTTATACTCCACGCGCCCCAATGCACTAGGCGGTGGCATACTTGTAATTTTTCATCTTTTTGTGTACAATCTGTTGTGATCAGATTAGGTCACTACTTTGATATAACAAAAGATTAAGGGATCGCAGGGCTCATTGCCGTCTGCACCTTTTGCCTCCATCGAACCATTCTCCATCTTTTCTTCTCAATCTCTTGTTTACAGCCGGAGAGACACGAACTTCTGAAGATTCTTACAGGACATACATGTTCACATGTGCAGATACATATAATACACAGATATGGAAAAAGATTCCAATGCCCCAATTTAGAATGCCTGCCTAAGGCCTTTCGAAAAGCAATCTTTCAACATTTGTTTCCTTTCATTACTAAATTTGTTTCTCATCATCTCCTTACTTAAAAACAAGCACCCTTGAAATGAATTGCTAAAAAAATATTGAACTTTTCACCGCCAGTTCTTGTGCAATTTGAGCACTGATTTTGTACCTCTCTGCACAACACGTATTAATGACATTGGAAATACCCAATGTGAAACATGTTCAGCACCAAGTATTCAACGATACACACACCCAATGGTTTACAAAGTCAAGAAGCACATAAGCCTATGTTGTTCTCGCATATATGATATATGTATGTAGAGTATGTATGTATGTATGTATGTATATGACACAAACCCATTTGGATGATGCACCTGTGTCCACATGCCAGGAGATGAGAGCAGACTCATGTCCACGCTTGATGTAAATATAACCATTTAATAAAAGCTCACCCATTTGTGTAACACAATCACACCAACATGCCATGAAATGGGTGCAAACTCTAATGCAGAATTAGATGCAGCTTAGATAAGATATGACCGTGTCAGGTGTGGTCTATGTCACATGGCTGCAGGGTGCGGGATGCAGCAAGTTGAAAAAAATTGGATGCAGGTGTAGCGACAGTATATAAATAAATAAATAAATATTATATATATATATATATATATATATCATTGTCACAAAAACGTGTACGGGTATTATACGGTGAAAAATTTCTCAGGTATAATACAGAAAAGTTGCATATCTCGAGAAAATCTTGGCAAATTTTAATAAAATTTAAAACATTTAATAAATCCTGAAAATTATAAAAAAATAAAAAATCATAAATAGTACAAAAAACGTGACAAAACGCAAATAATAAGCGTTTTTTTCACGTTTTTTATTTTTTGGCATTTTTTCAAAAAAAATATATATGTTTTTTTTCACGTTTTATATGGTTGACTGTGTTTTGGCATATTATACGTGTTTTTTTCCAATAGGACGTGTTTTCTTACACATATATATGTGTGTGTGCGTGTGTGTGATCTGTTATATAAGTAATTTTATTTGTCTATACTTTTAAACTCTTTTTTATCAAGGTTACCTTAATCTCATAAAAAATTCAAAGTTTTATTAAATAAAAAAGATGAGGAGAGAGAAGAGGAAAAAAAAAAGATGGAAAGATAGGAGAAGGAAAAAAAAAAAAAGAATGGGTGCGTTCAGCAGCACCCAATTCGGTTTGACCGAATTGGATGCTGTGTCGGGCAGCACCCGCACCCAAGTCGATGCGAGTGCGCCACCATATTTGGCGCAACCCTGGGGACTTAGGGTGCAAGTGCAGTCCATGGACCAAGCCTTGTTTGGACTGGATTAAATTTGATTGCATTCAATCATGTTTTAATTTTAAAAACCACCAATATGAAAAAGGTCAGTGTCCCAGTTCTTTGTATGTGCATGTGATTCTGCAGTTCCATTCTAGTGATGGCACTCCAATCACCTTTTTTAGCCTTGGTTTGAAAGTAATCTCTCTCTCTCTCTCTCTCTCTCTCTCTCTCTCTCTCTCTCAATGACACTATCTCTCTCCCTCTCTGGTGATCCCCCTTTCTACTCCCTCCCCCCCTCTCTCGCAATTTTTGCTTTTCTCCCTCTCTCCTAGTTAACCCTCCCTCTCTCTCTCATACACACATAGTCTCTCTGCCTTCCTCTCTCTCAGTCACTTTCTCCCGCTCTCCTGGAATCTCCCTCTTGCTTTCGTAGTCTGTGTCTCCCTCACAGTAGAGACATAGACAAAGATACAAGACATATTTTTATGAATTATTGTTTAAATTTGAAAATTCATGAATGTGTTCTTTCATGTAATTCAGAGAGAGAGAGAGAAAGAGAGAGAGAGAGAGAGAGAGAGAGACCTAGACCTGAAATAAGAGAAGTAATCCAAGAAGACCAACTGGAGCTGCTGTTAATAGATTATCTTGATATATCAAGCCACCTGCTAGACCTGTTTCCATTATGATGCCTCATCAAAAGAGCACATAGTTGCACGTGGATGGTTGATTCACGCAATATAAGATAATAAGAACCAAAAGAATAAATCCAATATTAAGAACTTTGATAAATACAGCCGCTTCTCCCTTATTTTCAAATTGTCCCTAAGACAGATATTTAGCACCAATAATCAGAAAAACCAAAACTCCTAATAAGGAAAAATTTGTCACAGAATTGTTTTAAGAGCCATGAAACAGCCGGAAGGAAAATAATGGAAATACAATCAAGAACATAGATGAACTAGAAAGTAAGTCAAGTTTTAGTAAACCTGGTAGATTAGTTGATAATGTCATTCTACCATCCAGCTGTCACAATATAATTTTGTGGGGGCTCTTCTAGGGTCAAGGGTAGGATAGGTCCTTAATTTTCCCAAAAGAGACCATGCATCATTTATACTGCACCAGATAGACACAGAACTAATTTTGATGATGGTGTGACTATTCAAATTTAGTAATATAATGAGCACCAAATCCAATTAATAGACCATACTTATGATCCTCCTCAAAAACCACACCGTTTCATGTTCTCATGACCTCATGAAAAGGGGCCTAGAGCTAGCATAATTCAACATCTCAGGAGAAAGTAACCCTTATGACCCTTGTAAAATCCTCAGAAGCACAAGAAAATGGAATTATCCTCAAGACGTATCCTTGTAGGTAAAAAATTGCAAAACTAACTTTTGACATGAAATAAATTGTATTAATCCCAAAGCTAGATCACAATGTCACATAAATGACAATCTCATATTTACAGCACATGATCTTAGAGAAGAACCCAAATGCAAAAGTAATCAATTCATAACAAGGACTTATCTGACCAACATTACATGACTTAAATTGATGGCAGAAAAAAGTGCAAGAAAGGATATGTCACATAGGTACGGGTACGGGTGCGGGTACCGGTACGGGTACGGGTACGAACCATTTTTAAAAAACGTGGGTACGGGGGTACGGCCGTACACACTGACACACACATATATATATATATATATATATATATATATATATATATATATATATATATATATATATATATATATATATATATATATATATATATATATATATATATATCAAAAAATTTTAAACAATAACAAAATGCTAAGGGTGTTCCTTTAAATACATTTTTCTTGAATTTTTCTGATTTTTACTAGTTTTTTCTGATTTTTCTGATTTTTTCTGATTTTTTTGGATTTTTTTTAGATTTTTTCTGAATTTTTTTTATTTTTTTAATTTTCCGCCGTACCCAACCCCGTACCGTACCCGTACCGGTAGGGTACGGGGCCCTCCTAGCCGTACCCATGTTACAAGGAAAGGATCTAAATTGTATATGACTTTCTAACAGATTGGTGCTTTAAAGAGAAATGAAAAGGGTAATGAGTTTTGGTTCTAATTGTCCAGAACTACCACAAAGACAATTATGACATCTACCACAACTATGGAGCTATAAATTCATTGAAATACAACTAAACAAGCTTCTACTACTTCTCTTAGTTGTATCTACTTTGTTCACTCCTGGAACCACTCAACACTCAACAGAAATATGTACAGAAAGCAAATTATAAAAACAAAGAGTCTTTGTTCTTCTATCCCAATGTCACTCCACTCCACAATTTCCAAGAACTTCATCATGGATCCAGTCAACAAAAACATGACTGTCGCATATTAGGTCCAACCAAGACCATGTTTGAGCGCCTTAGATTTCAAATCCAAGGGAGATCCAAGGACTTGAGATCCAAGGATATAAGAATTAAAACACCAAGGGAATCAAGCATTGGTGTACTGCTGTGATATCCTCACGTATTAGAGACAATCCCTGAGAAACTGGACTCTGTTAAGGCACGTGTCACAACACTATCCCCCATACCACCATTACTCTGGGAGTCTGGAGGCAGTAACTACCACCAAGGTTTGTTTCCCTTCTTAGACTAACAAATTAGGAATGCACAAAGACATGCATCATTTCTATAATTACATGTTAGATCGGAATGCATGCCAATGCCATGTGAATAAGCTTAGACTAAAAAAAGAGTACCACTCATCAAGTTCATTATCAGATAGCACACGAGTATAATCTAAATTCTTACCCAACAAAACGGCTGGTATGCGATAGTCTGGATCAGGTACCACAGTGGCTCGCTTGTTGGTGGGTCTCCCAACCTATTGTTAAAGAGGGCAAAATTTATAATCTAAACATGCCACATGGAATGGAATTGCAGCAGGTACCACATGAATCTGGGATCCAACCAAATGTGGCTCTTAAAACATAAAAGCTAGGTTTCATATTTTCCTACTAAGCAACTCAGTCAACACATTTAATGTTCCCAGATTTCTGTCCTACAATGAAATTACTTCGTTTTGCACATATCATAAACAATAATTCCGGCGAGTGGCTTCTTTTGAAGTAGTAAAAAGAATGAAAATTAAAAAATAAGAATCTATAAGATAGCTAGCAGCATACTTCATTTTAGTAAAGTGCTGGATGTCCGAGCTCAAGAACTGGATTGTGAAGATTCTGGAATTTCATTTTGGAAATCATGTAATAAACTTCAAAACATTAAATGCATGCAGCAGATATATTACGACTAAGGAATAGAAAGTGTTTTAGCCATTCCACGATCCTTCCCTACTTAGGTAAGGCCAAGAAAACAACAGTTGTTAAGAGAAGAACTACAGATTTATCATTCCCATCGATGATTCATTTCCCCTGGATGACAAGAACTATCAAACGTTCTCCTCTAAGTTGCTCAAATAATCCATCCACTCCAGCAGATCCAACCTACTGAACGAACTGTTTTTTCAGGTTATACACAAACCTATTTGAAGTGTCACCACGCTTAAGTTTTTAGATTATCACGCAGACAAGTGGATGGTGGGAAAGAAGCAAATATCAAAGAGAATACTCCATCAATATGGTACCATCTGTGCAACCACCCTGGACCTCTCGCCACACCACCTAATTCCCTTGCATGGAAAGCCTTCTCTGTAGAGAAAAACGTCAAGTAAATTCCCCGCACGACTTGTAGGCCTTCCGATGCGTGTACCTATCCAACGTGTTATCAAACGAGAATAAACACCATATTACTAATGCCTCTTATCCGCGTGAGATTAAGCAAGAAAATTTAGACAGAAGAATCAAAGAGCAACCCTAGAAGGATATAGAAATAGCAATTGAAATTATTTTCAGTAGGTCGCACAGGACATCTATTTGATTTTATCTGACAACATAAAATCTTGGGTGGTGGCTGCCCCTGTACTCGACACTCTAACCCCAAAATTTGACTAACGGAGTACATAGGAAAGCAACTGCAGTGACTAGTGTTTAGTTATCCATGGCCACCATGCTGGCCGTTTTGACGCGAAAATCGGAATTTTCACTATTCATAAAGCACGTTGCCGGAGAATGCTGCTAACGAAGATAAAATTTAAACTCTTTGAGAGCAAAAGCACGAGGAAGAACTGAAACCACCACACCTGGAGGACAGGAAGGAGAAAATCTGTTAATCAGAACAGAAGATACAATTGTCGTCGACATGGTCGAGTCAGTCCTCTGCCTATTCCTCCCTCTCTTTCCCTTTTCCTCGTTCTTGTTTTCGCATGGACGCGTCTAACGGAAGGGAAGGCGCAAAACTTGTCGCGCCAAACAAAGGAAGAGCGATACGCCTTAGGGAGAGAATTACAGGATTGCCGTCATTCCTAAAATAATCCATCGGAAGCGCCGAACCTCGTTAAAGAAGCTAAAATCTGGAATGGCGTTCTCGTAGATATTAAGAACATTGAGGGCGTAGTGTAAAGATTCTCGAACGCGCGGCGGAGGTGAAGCTTATCTTGAAATTGGGCTTTACCTTCTTTCCCACCACCAAAACTGAACTCGTTTCTTCACTCTTCACCGTGCGCCACAGTGTTCCATTTACAGTACACAGACACTCGCACGGTTGCTGCAATGGCGAATTGTCTCTTACCAATTCCCGCGAGTACCGCCCGATCTTCTCCCCTGAAGCCAGGTACTTCTCTATCTCTGATTAGTCTCCGAACTCTCATTGTTTCTCCCTTTTGTGTTTTTTCATTCTTTTCTCCCTATTGTGTTTTTTCTGCATTCTCAAACGGGTTCTTTCCCCTTGGTTCTTCATTCCTTTCTCCCTCTGTAAGCTCCTTTTCTGCTTACATTCTCCTTCGCTCCGTTTGTATTTCAAAGCTATTTGTGGCTACTGACAACTGAGTTGAGGATAGTTAGACAATTCCATTAAGATGGTATTGAACAACTAGGGGAATCCAACCCAATGCTAATCATGTTTTGTTTTTCCAATTGTCCGTCGCTTATGTTATTGTTTTACAGCAATGGCAACTGGGCTTCCCCGGAGCAAATTTCTGGAAGTTGCTGGCTTTAATCTTGGCAGGGTGGTCACTGTCCGCAAGCCTGAAGGCGCGAAACACACTTCAATTCGGGCAAAGGTTGTTTTGTTTTTTCATCATTGTTTTGGTTTTTCATCCAATTGAAGTCAATTTTCGCAATTAGCCAATTAAGGTGGTGGTATGTGAGGATTGCTCATGGTTTTCCAAAACTACGTCTGTTGCACGAGTGATGTTGTTTGGTGTCAAATGACTTTTCGGTTTCTATCATCAATCACATTCCGCACCCACGTCAGCAGATACAAATGTAAGTACTATGTTGCAGGCATTTATAATAATGGTTTGATCTGATTTATACATGACAGGCCGCCGACAGTGACCAGCGAACTAAACCAAATAGCATCGTTTGTGTTGACTGTGAGGGAAATGGTGAGTTGATCACTTTGTTTCAGATAATCTGTCATTTGATCATTTGAGACATGTATTACACATGCTTTTGCTGCCCTTCTATTAATTGAGGAACGAAATGTAGGTCACTTGGTATTGTATGTGTAACTGGTGTTGGTGGCTCCTCTCCTCTTTTTATTAACTTAATTCTTATAGTATTTTCTCTAGGTGTCTACCACAAGCAGTGGATAGGATAATCAAGGATCTGTTGTACTACTTTAAAATCATTACTTTTTCTCTATGGTTCAATTTATTATACGAGACAAGCTGAGTCTAATTCATCAAAATGCTTTGGAAAGTCTTACATGGAGATATCTTCAGCTGCTGTTGAGAGCTGAGTAATGCATAAGCTTGACTGAGTTTGCTGTCAGAAGCTGAGAATGATTGTTGTGAGATATGAAACTGAGTTTGCAATTTATGGTAGTGTTTAATTCCCAGTGTGGATATGAAGATTTTCTTGGGAAGGTTCATATGTGCTGCATGATCTTGTGAAGATCTTTCAGAGCAAGAAAATTGTCAATCTTCATTTGCAAACTCTTGCTTTAGTGCTCATAAGTCATCACAATTTGCTTTGTCACCTTCCTAGTTCATTAAGCGTTCTTGTTTTCATTTTCCAAACTTTTGTGGAGATTGGGCACAGAACTGTTAATATAGCTGCTTGAAATTCCTTGCTTCCATTAGAGTGAAGACATCAGTGTGCCTTTTAAAGGAAGATGTTGAAGCTTTCAAGAAAATACTGATCCATCAGGGTTCACTTCTTAGCTACTTCAATTTGTTGATGTGCCTGAGATGATCAAAAGAACCAGGAATGAGTCCAAGTTAGTTTCTTCATTGAAGTGATGCCTTCAAATTTAGGTCTGAAATGATATTGATGGGCAAGGGTGTGTACATGAGAGTTGACACTGTCATCTGGTCAAGGACAAAATTTTCTTCTATAAAATTAAAAATTTTGATTTAGAAAGTCAAAGGAAAATGATGAGGTTAGTCAGAATATGGAAAGTAAGGTCAAGTTTAACAAGTTCTGAAAATTTTACAGTGCTCAATTAACAGCCATGTATTGCTTCTACAATGCTGTTGGATTTTCACTTTTTTCCATGGACCATGACTGTCTTATCTCTGCCATAGAGAAAGGCTTGGATAGTCTCATATTTAAGATTGTAAGAGATATTGATAGCCATTAATAATTGAGCCTCTTGTTGCCTTTTGTCCTATGAGACCTAATGATTAGCCTTTCAGGCACCTTTCTTTAATGTTTCTTAATGAAACTGCACCTGGACCGAGTCACTTTGTCACTCACCTTGTAGTGCAAATTGTAAAACCCTTTGCTGTTTCCCTGCCCCTAGGGTTATAGCATGCATCGGCAAGAGCAAGGGTGGTGCCCATGCCACTCGAACCAGGGACCAGCCACTGGCCCAAGACAGTGCGCCAACCTGCTGATGGCAGCCTGTCCGGCAGTTTTTGACGAAACATTGCAATGACACTTGTACATAATATATAAATGCATGACAGCCACAAGCAGCATATATGTTGCTTTTATGTAGTCTCTTTTGCAAAGAAGTGAAATTATTCCTGTTACAAGGAATGATGGTCCGTTTCTGTTAATACTTAATAATTTAAAAATATTTTTTGTAAATTTGTTTTTAGACTTTTAGTTACTGTTTTGTATTCAAGAATCAAAGAATAGAAAGTGTACTTGTTGGACTAAGTTCCACATCTTATGCAAAGCTATACCTGTCTTGGATGCTCTCATCTGTGAAGTATTTAACAAGGTAAGGCATGTTCATCCATGAACCAATTCTCACACTTTGTTCTACACCTGTGTTCATCATCTTCTTTTTCTTTCTTTTTGGCTAAGGAAATTCTCATTTACTATTGTTGTATGACTTGTTCCTTGTTCCTAATCACTTGCTTAGTTTCTTTCTCTACTCCAATTTCATTGTTAAAAGCGATGTCTTCCATGATTGATTCTCTTGGTGGTGTTGCAGTATTTGCTTATTTTCATAGTTATTTTTCTTAGTGAAAGAACAATGAATGTACTCTTGTTGATCTGTTTGCTTTTCTTAATGCTAGGTGTGGTGGTTTGCTCACAATGCAAGGGAAGTGGAGTAAATTCTGTCGACCATTTTAATGGACGATTCAAGGCTGGTGGACTCTGCTGGCTTTGCAGGTATGCCTGTTCTGGAGAAAGTGCGCCTGTTGTTAATGCTTTTATTGACTCAATTGATTGGATGAGTCAAAGAATGGTGCTTAATAAACTTAAAGCTAGAAAGATTAGTTCAAATTGCATTCGCCACACTTTTTTTAATCGATGCAGATTTTGCTAAGCTTCAATATAGCAGCTCAACTTGTCTGATTTGAAAAGAGCAATAATATTCTACATATAACTGGTCAACTTTCTTCAACTCTCCACTTTTCTTTAGTAGATTCTGACATGAGAGGTCGGATATCGAAGGACTGTTTTTTATATACATAGATGGCATACAAAGATATCGGCTGATAGTTGGGAGATCGTCCCTAGTGTATGTGATATAAAACGTGTTTTCTTGAGGAACAAATTTCTTTACCATAACCTTCGTAATTTAAGCTATAATTAGTTGTCTTACTTGATATTATGTTCATGGCTTGATCCAGACTCACCTTTTGTTAACAGGGGCAAGAAGGAGATACTATGTGGTAACTGCAACGGTGCAGGTTTTGTGGGCGGTTTCATGAGCTCTTACGATGATTAGACATGAAACAGTTCTACATGTTTTGTATGTTATTTTTTTGTAGTTCTTTTCAGCAAAATTGTACCGGTACAGGTAATTGCAATCTCTCTCTCTCTCTCTCTCTCTCTCTCTCTCTCTCTCTCTCTTACTGGAAATGAAATGCCCACGAAGGGGGAGGATCTAGTCTTGGTTCAACAATTTGGGATCCTCTGGTGCAACTGTTGGTTGGTGGTAGTGATGTGTCCTTTTGCAATTATCATTGGCATTTGAGGCTGTATAGTAAGACGTTTGTTTCAGCCCAGCTTGGTGATGGCTAGAAAGTGAAGGAACAAGTCAATGGCTTGGATCAGCTTTAACTTGCGAGTTCTCTGTGCTAATCATCTACTAGCCTTACCAGAGAGAAAAGGTTTAAGGGATGTTTGGGAAACAAAACGTGGTTTCGCCTCAAAATACCATTTCAAGAGTGTTTGGATGACAATTAAAACTTTCATAGAAGGCCTGAAAAACCTGCTTTCCCCGAGGTTTTGCAGGTAAAGTTAATGTTTGCCTCTAAACAAAGCTTTTTTTACATGTCATCCAAACATGCAAACTAAGTTTACAAAACTGAGTTTTAACCAGGTTTTTAACAACGTGGTTCTCACAAAACCAAGTTTGTTGATGGTATCATCCAAACTCACCCTTAGCTTGTCCAATTGGTTTGCACCAACAAATCATATTCGTCTTGACCTGCCTAAGCATACACATGTAAACGTGGTAGCAATGTAAGCCTTAACTGCTTTTGGTTAAACCCCACGTTAGGCCCTATAAAGAAAACATATCAAATGAGTGCTTTTAAGCATTTTTAATTTTAACCATGATCATCATATTTTATTTATTCGAAATCATGCACTATACTGGCTGTTGTTTACGATTATATGTGATTTTTAAAGAGGCGAGCAACAGGTTGAAGTGAAAAATACCACTGCTCTGTGTTCGCACCCCACCCCTTTTTCAAGGAGGTCGAAATGCGAGTCAGCAAAATTCTTTTAAAATTGGGGTTTTGAGAAAATTTTCAAGAGAAAGGGATCCGCCCGTCGGTACGAGGTCCAACCGTTCCTGCCGTCTTTAACAGGAGTAATTAGACCAAGGACTACGGATCATTTGGATCATATACGAGTTATTGATGCAAATCCTATATGCTTACGCATTGAGGTTTTGGATTCAAGAACTGAAATTCATTTTTTCGAATATTGAGGGTTTTCAAGTTGGTTTAAAAACCTTTGTTTTGGTGTTATTTGAAACACATAATTCTTGAGGATTTTGGAGATTTGGAATTAAGTTCTTTGTTGTGAACTCTAGATGATGATGATTATCTTATGATCAAAATTGGTTTTGAAATCATCTTTTGTCAAATCATACGATTTGTAGAATTCATTCTTTTGAAAGAACATGAGTTCTAAATCGTTAGAAAACATGTTGTTTTTCAAACGTACTTTGGCCAAAAGATTATGAATGCATTGCTTGTGTTTTCTTTTGAAGTTAAGTGAGGTTTACAAATTCTCGTTGCAATATGACTTGGTTACCTTTTGCAACTCAAATTTGAATCACTTAACGTCTTGAGAATGTGCATGTGGTGTTATTGATTTTGAGTGAAGGTGAAGGCATGAAACGAGAAGGGAAACTATATGGAACATTCATTCTTCTCTCTCTCATAATCTCTCAAGATTCATTCATATGAAACATACATTTTTCACTCTCTCATAATCTCTCAAAATTCATTCATATGAAACATACATTCTTCACTCTCTCATAATCTCTCAAAATTCATTCATATGAAACATACATTCTTCACTCTCTCAT
>JAANDH010000165.1:162106-187569 GCA_011799765.1 Nymphaea thermarum | reverse complement strand
AAAATTTGAAAATTTCATCAAATTTGGTTCGAAAAGGGTATTTTCGTCCAAAATTTGATTGAAAATGGATTTCGACTGAATCAAACTTTCATTTGAGAAATTCAATTTAAATTTGGTATTTGATTCATCCATTTGACAAATTGAAGTGTTTATTTGCCTTTTATAAACCAATTTAGGCTTTTTAATCTCAATTTGGCCGTAGAAGGGCAAAATTGTCTAAATTGATCAATTTCGACCAATTGACCAAAGTCAAAGCTCATTTGCGAGTAATTTGACTTTGTTTGAGGTAATTTGATAAATTTGGGTCAAGAAAGCTCTTAATTGAGCTAAATTGTACTTTGACTGAGTTTAGTCAAAGTGGGTTTGGTTCGGTCAAAGTCTATTTTCGTCCATTAATTGGATTGTGAGACAGACCTACTTTTTGACCAAGCTGAGCTCATGTTGACTGAGCCTAGCTAAGATTTGGGTGCACTAGGGTCGAACCTACTTGGACTAAGTGGGTTTGACCAGCCTAGTTATTACTTTTCGAAGATTGAAAACTCTTTAAATAAGACATAGTTAAAGAAGAGAGAAATGCATAAATGTTTCTCTTTTCCTAGGTTTTTAGTTATGATATCATTCATTTCTCCTTAAAAATGATTTTTTTTATTTAATTGAGAGAAAATATTTATTTATTTGTTTATTTATTTATTTAAATGGGGTGTGACCCCTGGGGGGGCCTCTTGACCACACGGGCTAGGTGGGGCCCACAAGTGGGTCTCACGTAGCATTCTAGACCAAATTAGATCCAATTCTTGGATCCAAGTCACAATTTGAATTTTTCAATTGGATTTGGGTTTCAAATGACATTTGTAATCGAATTTGGATTTCAAATTACATTTGTACTTGGATTTGGATGTCAAATGACATTTGTAATCGAATTTGGATTTCAAATTACATTTGTAATTGGATTTGGATGTCAAATGACATTTGTAATAGTTTGGACTTGTAATCCTGCATTGGGATTAGTATCACGAGTCAAATTCATGATTTGAATCTAAATTGTTCTTTAGATTCGAAATTGGCTTTGAAATTGCTAATTTTCACAATTCTTTTGTGAAATTTTCACATTGCTTCAATTTTGATGTGAAAAAATTTGGAGTGTTAACAGATGCCCCTCTTTGCTGTTAAGCAAGTTGAAGAATTTGCTTAATAGCAAAGATTCACGCACCAAATTTTTGCAAACGTTTGGAGAATCCATTTTTCAAATGATGTTGAACCATCCTCACTTGAGGGAAACGCTAGGCATAGACGTGAAATAAGAAGATTTTTCTCCATCTCATTGGAGACTTTGTAGAGGAATTAATGTTGGGTGAAAAATTTTGCAATTGTGAAAGTTTTTGCATTTGACGCTTGGAGGACTTAGCTCTTGATGCCTTCTAGACCATTGGCAAGTGCTTTTTCTCTCCTTTTACTTAGTTTTTCACATACTCGCTTTTGCTTTTGAATTCTGATTTTCTTTTTGAGCCACCCTTCACTCTCGGGAGAAATTCCTCACCACCCCAAAAGTTACTACGGAGTTCCACCGCTTTGATGGTTTTGTGTAATTTGTTTTGTGCAATATCAAGTCTATCGGGCTTTCTTCTGAACCCTTGTACCGAGCTTTGGGCCGATAACTCCTAGACCAGTTGGCCTCAGGGTACCAAATGTAAAACACTCATCGGGCTTACTTGCTCGAATTCAGAAGGCTTTAGGAGACTTAATATAATCAAAATGTTCATGGATTGCTTTTTAGCTTCACGGCGTAACCATAGGTCATATGCCCACCTGCGCCTGTTGAGTTTTGAACCAGAGGAACAACTACACTCACCCCGAGCTCATCACTCAACTCATTTTGCTTGATAGTTTTTTTTTTTTTCTTGCAACTTGCCAATGTCTTTTGGGTTTCAAGGGCCTTTTCTTGTGGCATCTCATGCTAGACCTTTACAAGTGCCACTTGTCGGGACCAACGTTAATTTCTATACATTAATCCCTCAACTTCATTGAAATTTCTTGTATATTTCAAGTCAATGCCCCTGTTGTTGTCCTCAAGACATGGGCTGAGTTTGAAAATTTTAGAAATTTTGATGCATTTTCGAAACTTTCCCTAAGAGATACTATGCCCCTTAGTTGATTTGAAAATTGATAAGAACATGCTTATCAAAGTACAATTGTTTTGAAATTTTTGAATTGCAAATTCAAGTATAGAATTTCTTGAGATGCAAAGCATTAATTAGATCAGTGATTTCAACCCCATCGGCGTCAATCAACCGATAAGAATTGTAAGGTAGAACCTCTTTGACAACATATGGCCCTTCCGAGTTCGGCGCCCATTTTCCTTTAGGTCTACTCCTGAGTGGAATGGATCTTAAAACAAGGTCATTTACCTGAAATTTTCTTTCGATGACTGATTTGGCATAATGTCGGGTGACTCTCTTACGATAGACTTCGGCATGCTCTGCTGCTTGTAGTCTTTTCTCGTCTAAGAGGTCTAATTGAGCAAGTCTCTTTTTTTTATACTTGCTAATTGGGAGTTCAATGAGAGCAGCAAATTTCATTGCTGGTTTTTGGACATGTAATGGAAGGACAATTTCCGTTCCATATACCAATTCTACTAGTGTAGCATTAGTGGGTGTCCAAATTGTGGTTCGATACGCCCAAAGTGCATTGTGCATTTTCTCGTGCCAATCTCGGCCTGTTTCAACAGTCCTTTCTAAGACACGAATCAAAATCTTGTTGGTTGCTTCTGCCTGACCATTACCTTGAGGGTAATATGGGGCAGAAAAGTGATGTCGTATTTTGTGTTTGTGACAGAGATTGCGCATTTTCTCATTTTTGAAATGAGTACCGTTATCAGAAACGATATCATGCGGGATGCCAAATCTACACAAAAGATTTTGTGAATGAAGGACACTACGTGTTGTCCTTCGACTGTTTTTAAAGTGATCGCTTCCACCCATTTGGTGAAGTAATCTGTAGCTGCAAGAAAATACTTGTGTCCATTTGAGGCAGGTGGATTGATTGGACCGACCACGTCGAAGGCCCACATGGAGAATGGCCATGGTGAGCTGACCAAATGAAGGTACGATGCTGGAGCATGAATTGATGGTGCATGCAACTGACATTTGATGCATTTCTTGACAAATTTGTGACAGTCTCTTTGCATTGTGGGCCAATAGTACCCTGCTCTAACTATCTGCTTGACGAGGGTCTGATACCCTACATGTCCCCCACAAATTTCTTCATGGGCTTCTTGAACAACTTCTAGTGCCTCATTTGCATTGAGCATATTCTGTGTTGAATCCTCTTCTGTATAGGATGTCGGCTAAAATGAAATATCTTGAAGACATGTGTCTCAAAACTCTTTGCTCTTTCCGAGACATTTCTGGTGGGAGTGTTCCAGTTTGGAGAAAATCCTTGATATTTTGATATCATGGTGTTTCTCTACTTTCTGCTTGCAATACCTGTTCTGGTATGACAAAAGATGGTTGTTCGAGTTTTCCAACTTCAAAAGATCTGATAGATTCTCCAGGTTTGAAGGCAATGGTAGAGCCTAAATTGGCTAAACCGTTTGCTATTGGGTTAAATTCTCTTTTGACATGTAAGAGTTGATATTCCTCGAACTGTCTTAAGAGGGAAGCCGCTAACTCTTGATATGGGATCAATTTCTGATCTTTGACTTGTCAATCTCCATTGACCTGACTGACAGCTAAGAGAGAATCTCCAAAAATGCGAACTCTCTGCACCTTAAATTTGAGCAACATTTTGAGTCCTTGGATTAGGGCCTTGTACTCTGTCATATTATGCGTGCAGGAAAAATTCAATTTGAGATAGTAAGGAATCATTTCCCTTTCCGGTGTAATGAAAAGTATTCCAATGCCTGCCCCAGCTGTGCTCTTAGATCCATCAAAGTACATCTCCCAAATCGGCTCTGGTTCAGTCGTTAGGATTTGCTCATCTGGAAAATCATCATTTGTTCTAATTTCTTCATATAGAGGAAAATCTGCCAATTGGTCTGCAATGGCTTGCCCCTTGATTGATTTTTGTGACACATATTCCAAATCATATTGCATCAGCAAAACCTGCCACTTTGCAATCCTTCCATTCAGAAATGGCTGTTCGATGATATATTTGAGTGGATTAAGTTTGGATAAAATTTTAACTTCGCACGCCAATAGGTAATGCCTTAATTTTTGACACATCCATACCAAAGCTAAGCAAGTCTTTTCCATGTGCAAGTAATTCTTTTCATACTGCACAAATGTCTTACTGATGTAATAAATGGCATGTTCTATCCGACATCCTTCTTCATATTGATCCAAAAATCCACCACAAGCTGAATCGTTAACTGTGATGTAAAGCAGTAGAGGTTTTCCCAAAATTGGAGGTTTTAAAATTGGTGGGCAAAGGAGATACTTCTTGATCTTTTCGAATGAGGCTTGACATTCATGTCCCCATTCAAATTTGACTCCTTTCCGCAGTAAATGGTTGAAGGGTTCACATCTCATGGCAAGATTAGATATAAACCTTCTGATTGACTGAATTCTGCCTTGCAAGCTACGTAGCTCCTTAANTAGTCGATTGTTCGGATGAACCCTGCCTTTAGTAGGTCTTCTAGGCCTTCCTTAACTTGCCCCTCAAGACGAGGGTCTAGTTTCCTCAACTTTTGTTTGATTGGCTTGCATTCTGGTTTCAATGGTAGTCGATGCTCGACTAATTTTGTATCAAGTCCTGGCATGTCCTCATAAGTCCATGCAAAGGCTTCTTGATGCTTTTTGAGGAAGTCTATCAACTCTTTTCTTTCTTCTGCTGAGAGACTTGTTCCAATTTGCAAAATCTTTGGACTCTCTTCCGTGCTAATATTAATTTCCTCAATCGGATCATTAATTAAAGGTGACGGTTGATCTTGCTTTCTTATTTGGATGAACTTTGGACATTCTGCTTCATCGAGTTCTGGATTTGATGTTTTATCCCCAGATGTCATCCTAAAGATTATAAAGAAGTTAGATGAGATTTGAGACATTGTTCATGAAAGTAAATTGTGCATGTTATTGCATCTTCAAAGATATTACAAAATGAAGACACTTGGTATATTGGAGTACAATGACAACAAAATGATGACTGGATGACAAAATGAAAGAGGATTTGTTGATTCAGATTGATGGTGAACATCCGCCTATGGTATTACTCTTGACAAAAGGCACTGGCTTGAATTATTCCTCGACATCCACTTTTTCATAACTTTGGCATCCCAAGGCTTGAGTGCCTCGTTGTCCTGTCAAGGTAATTGGTTCCAAGATTCCATTTTCATATTTGCCAAGGCCCGTAAATGGTTGGAAGCCATGGCGGATGAGTAAATTCAATCCTTTCTCATTCTGACAGAATTTCTTGAATAACGGATGGCTTTTGTAACTTGCTTCAGGTTTGGTACCCTTTTTCACCCACATTTGTTTCTTTGATTTGTGAATGACCAACCTGCTAAGACTTTGAGATATTTCTTCTTCTTTGCAGACTCGAATACTGAGTACCTCGATTATATATGTTGGTACCGGAATCATCGGGTGCACGAGACGACTCTGCCTGTCCTCTGCGTAGATGGTTACAGTATTCCTGTTGTGAGTCCATTTGACGCATTGATGTAAGGTGGAGGGAGCTGCATTGGTAGCATGGATCCACGGCCTGCCAAGCAACAGGTTGAATGAAGGCTCTATGTCGACCACATGGAATAAAACCCGATGATATGTCTCAGAGATATTCAGATCTAGACATATACATCTGAGGCATGGTTGTCCTGTTCCGTCGTATCCATGGATGAAAATTGGCGACGGGGTATAGTCGGCCTGTCTTATGCCCAACTCACGAGCTGTTTGTTGTGGACAGATGTTCAGGCTTGCTCCACCATCAATCAAAACATGTGAGACTCTGGTGCCCCTCGTTTCTACTACTATGTGTAAGGCGTCATTATGTGATGCACCTCCAATCGGTAGATCTTTATCAGAGAATGTGATTGGACCATTTTCACATAGTTCAAAAGCCCATTCGTTCTCCCTATTGGGGTTAAATCCTCCCTTCTTGACTTCAGGTAAAGGGTCTAATTCCTTGAAGATGGATCCCAAGGGTTCAGGGTCCCATACTTGCGACTTCTGATCAATTTTTATCAGACTATCTTGTTTAACCAATTCGGTTTGTGCATTGATGGATCCTGTATCATGTTTGAGAAGTAATCCAAAGAAATCTAGGGATGTTGTATCCCTTTTGTTTGTCACCATAATTGGGTGACTTGTTGAAAATCTGACCATCGAAACTGTTCCTTTCCCATGTTTAGGAAAATGGTTCTTGAGAATGTCTGGTTGTTCACTGACCTCTCGGTGAGATCGATGAAAGACTTGATCGGAGCGTTGGAAATGAGGCTCCTCAATGGTTGTGTCAAATTGTCCACAATTAGTCCCAATGCATGTGATTGAGAGATTGGGTCCCTCATCCTGTTGCAAGAAGACCTCCATCATTGAATAAAATCTCTCACCTTTTCACCTGGCCTCTGTTTCAGATAGCAAAGTGTGGTGATCGTTGGTGCAGTTTCAACGTTTTGAATGAACCTTTCAATGAAAAGGTTGATTAACTTGTCAAAATTTTTCAATTCCACTGGGTTAATGTGTTCCCGATACCATTGTGCTGCAATTCCTTCTAGGCTTCTAGGAAAACATCGAAAGAGGGCCCTGTGATTATGACAAAATTTGTAGCACTCAGCAAAGAACATGGCCAAATGTGCCTTTGGGTCTCCATGACCCTCAAATTTGATAAATTTTTTAGGCAAGTTCTTTATATGCTTGTCATTTTCGAAGCTTTCGTAGAAATCTTCGCATGTGAAATTTCTTTTATTCTTGCCCTTGAGTTGAACTGCATTCAACTTCTTTTCAACTTCCTGAATTTTGGTTCTCCATGATTCTCCCTTCTTCTTTTTCTTGGGAGTCTTTGGTTCTTCTTCACTACTGGATTTTGTAGTAGTGTCTTCAGAAGAGTCAGAACTGCTTGATGAGTATTCCTTTGTTTTCTTTCCTTTCTTTTTGGCCTTTTCTGCCTGGGCTTGTTCTTCGTTGAACATGATCATGTATTTCCGGAATCTTTTGTATTCTTCAAACGCTGGATCATTTGTTTCTATCCTGGGAGGGGTTTCTGAGGATGATTCTTCTTCCTTGTCTCCCATAAAAGTTTGCTCTAGCTCCATTTCAATCCTTTTCCTGTGTTGGCTTCTGGTTTTGACCATAAAACAGATGTTCACCTTGCAAGAAGAAAAATTAAAAATGTTAGGATGTGAATTGATGAGAGATGACAAATTTTGATTGCATGCTGAAAGAAAGATGAGAATGACAAAACTTGACAAAGTTCAACACAACAATGAACTAGACATGACAATCTAGGACAGAATGATAGATGGGCGGACTTCATCCCACCATTTTACATATTCAAGACCCATTCCTGGACCAAGGACAAGATACAAATGAGCAAATGATTCCCAACGTTGTTGGGCATAGGTGTATATCCCAGACCACTCTTCGGTATCTAGTTCACACTCTACAATGGCTCTTTCTGACTCAATTGGATATGTTTTCCTTTGACGCAGTGATAATTGTCTGAGGCAACGCTCTGGATGGTATTCGACTATGAAGAATGGCCCCAATAGAAGACTTCCTCTGACTGGGTTGTAGGTATATCTTGACTTGATGACTTCTCGATCAAAGAAGTCCCAAATGATGGTGGAGTCATCAACTTCCTCCATCTTTCTGCGGTAGTGCTCCATACTGGATAACTGACCGTCTGTGCTTTGAAAATGACATGATTGTGGCCCCACGTGTTTGTAGAACCAAGCTTGCAGTGCGAAGACACATCCTTCTATCGAGTCTGCATCTCCAATTGAAAATTTGGTCAACCCTCTATAAAGGAATGCCAAGGCTGCCATTGCTATGGAAATGTGACGGACTTTGACATGCGATCATTTTCTGAAGAGGCGAGCTATGCGGGAATCCATTATGTGTTCTTCATTGTTAAAGAAGATAAGACCCGCGGTACAAGTCACCATGGAGTTTTTGTACTTGTCTGCAACACTTCTAGATAGTGACGCAGGGTTGACAAATTGGGAATATGTTTCACCAAGTTCTTGTAGTTGAAGATATTGATGTCCATCTTTCTTTAGAAATGGCCAGCTCCGTTTTCCTGTGAGTTTTCGAATCACTTCTAGAGTTTTGACTTGACCTTGGTTTACAAGGAACTGGTCTTCAATTGGACCTCTTGGGTCACCTTTTGGCTCTGGCAGACCCATAATGTTGGAGAACTCATCAAGAGTGATTGTCATTTCACCCCATGGAAACCAAAATGTGTTGGTCCTTGGGTTCCATCTTTCAGCAACTGCATGGACTAAACTGCCATTGATAGGTTGCATGGCAAGGCTGATTGCTTCCTCGAGACCGCATTCTTCTAAGTGGTCCGGAAACATACACCGAAAAGTTGGGTACCATGAAAGATACCATTGAGGTAGGTGGACTCCACTTGGGATGATGCGAAGTCCAAATCGACCTTGACACGACCCGAATAGGATGTGATCATATGGGAAAATGCTTTCTGAGTCCATCTACACAAGAGAAGGTATTAGACTTTGACATGAATTGACCCAATAAAGACTCGAGAAGAGTTTTGACATCGGGTTTGGATATGGACTTAGAGGCAAAGTAAAACATCATATGCATCCAAATAAGCAATTAACAAAAAATTGATAATGCATTTCCTAGGACTCTTGCCTATATGCATTGTTTTGAAAATTGGTCTTGGAACCTATGGAGAATAAATGGGTAAATTGTACTTGATTAGTTCAAAATTTAAGGTATGCCTATATACCAAATTTATGGTATTGGCATAGACTCCTCCAAGGGTTTTTTAGGTTTGGGCTCTCCAATTCTCTTTGTTCACCCATTGATATACCGGGACTATTGTCCGTTTCGGTACTAATGGGGGGGACTTTTCAGTCCAATTGGGTGGTCCAGTTGTAAGGCTATATCTTGGACTAATGTCCTAGAAATAGCCCGACAACATGATGACCGAGATATGATATAGGTAAGGATTTGTTTTTCAAAATTCATGAGAAGATGCAAAATAGAAGGCTCTATTGCATACATTCCTAAGAGATAGATTTCAAATTTTGAGAGCATACATGGGCTGCATACAATCCCTAAATTGAGGAGGGGTAGAATAAATTGAAATGAAATAGGTTCATGAAATCTCCTCAATGTACACTACATGATGTCGGTATGCATTTTTGCAAAAAATTTTTGTGCAATTGATGTCCGACATTGGTGAAAATAACTCATACATGATCCAAATAAGTCCTTAGACAAGCAATGACGGGTCCCAACGGGTGTGCCATCTGTTCGCACCCCACCCCTTTTTCAAGGAGGTCGAAATGCGAGTCAGCAAAATTCTTTTAAAATTTGGGTTTTGAGAAAATTTTCAAGAGAAAGGGATCCGCCCGTCGGTACGAGGTCCAACCGTTCCTGCTGCCTTTAACAGGGGTAATTAGATCAAGGACTAAGGATCATTTGGATCATATACGAGTTATTGATGCAAATCCTATATGCTTATGCATTGAGGTTTTGGATTCAAGAACTGAAATTCATTTTTTCGAATATTGAGGGTTTTCAAGTTGGTTCAAAAACCTTTGTTTTGGTGTTATTTGAAACACATAATTCTTGAGGATTTTGAAGATTTGGAATTGAGTTCTTTGTTGTGAACTCTAGATGATGATGATTATCTTATGATCAAAATTGGTTTTGAAATCATCTTTTGTCAAATCATACAATTTGTAGAATTCTTTCTTTTGAAAGAACATGAGTTCTAAATCGTTAGAAAACATGTTGTTTTTCAAACGTACTTTGGCCAAAAGATTATGAATGCATTACTTGTGTTTTCTTTTGAAGTTAAGTGAGGTTTACAAATTCTCGTTGCAATATGACTTGGTTACCTTTTGCAACTCAAATTTGAATCACTTAACGTCTTGAGAATGTGCATGTGGTGCTATTGATTTTGAGTGAAGGTGAATGCATGAAACGAGAAGGGAAACTATATGGAACATTCATTCTTCTCTCTCTCATAATCTCTCAAGATTCATTCATATGAAACATACATTTTTCACTCTCTCATAATCTCTCAAAATTCATTCATATGAAACATACATTCTTCACTCTCTCATAATCTCTCAAAATTCATTCATATGAAACATACATTCTTCACTCTCTCATAATCTCTCAAAGTCCATATTGCACATTATACAATCTATGCATGAAGATTGATTAAAATGTAGGACTTTCTCTATATATGCTTATTATATGATTAAGCACATAAATTAGAGATGTAGTCCATAAGCTTGAGACTTGACATAAAATTATCAAAATGATGAAAATATATAAATGATGCAAAGTTCAACCTTTGAAATGGATGGGAGACGCGCATGACATCCACTTTTGTCCCAAGATAGCCAAAATTTAGATCTTATATTGATTTAAATAGCTGAAAGTTGTGTACATTGATTTCAATAAAGGACTTGTTTTTTTAGATAAGAGTGAGAAGTCCTTCATCAAATTTCAGATTTCATACTTATGAAATCATCAACTTCTTTGGATAGTTCTAGGATAGTTGGCATTTCAAATATATAAAATTGGGCATTCTCAAACCAATTCCTATAAAACATGGTCTGATTTCAACACCTAACATACATCGTATGTATGGATTTCTGAAATCAAGCAAATTTTAAAATGAAATAGAATTGATTTCATAACTTGGTACTAAGAAAATCAAAATAAACCATCTTCTTAAAACCAATTTGGAAACATGTTCCAATCTGATTTGAAGAGAGGCAAGCAAATTTTAACAAGAGATTGAACATGTATATGTATATATATGACTATGTATACATATACATACTTTACTCTTCAAAATGAAATTTCATAAAGGGACCACATAACTCAGGAATCGTGAAGATTCATGGCCGGATTCTTTTACGTGGGAAGATTGAAAATTTGTTTCAAATCTCCCCTACAAACCTTGATCAATTAAATAAAGCATGCAACAAAATAACTTTAAATACAAAGGGATAAATGAATGCTCAAGGAAGTTCATCCTTAATTTCGCCATGCAAAGGTGGATTACATTCATGAGAACGCATCCATCCCTTATAGGCATTTTCATCATACATGATGCAGCAAAATTACTCTCTTGTTGTGGGATTCTGTCATGGTAGGGAGTTCAAAATGGTATTAAGTTGGTTCCTTTGAAAGGGACGTGGCCTTGGGGCTCATTTCAAAATTTGATACGTGGGTTCATATTTAAGAAAAACCGACGTATGCATGCATTATGCATTAACATGTACATTGAAGCGTAGGTTTCCCTTAGTTGGACATCATTCCCAGCCGTAAGCAAATGAAAATAGACCCTCCCACGAGTTGCTGGAATTACAATAAATCAACAAGAAGCTAAAGTAGAAGAGAAGTGAGTTAAAATCACCTACCTTGCGGTCGGTCTTGATGCTTGTCCTTCGTCTTCACTTCATTTCTAGATCGAGCAATCCTAAGCAAGAATCCAACCTTGGATTCGAGCTTAGCAAAGCTAGAAGTAGAATAGCTTGCTTTCTGGAATTTGTAATAGGAAAGAAGGCTTCTCACCACGAAAATCTTAAGTAAGGGTTCACTTAAGCACCCTAACATAGCAAGATCGATGGAGAGAATAGAAGAAAATGAAGGAAAAAATAAGAGTAAAGGGGAAAGAGTACTTGGACGAATCTCTCCTCTCTTCCTTGGCTTCTCCCTCCTAACTCCTTGGCTGCATCAACTTGATAGAATGCTCCAAAATTCGTCCTCCCCTTGGTGGCCAAGGTGAGGTTTATATAGAGGAGGAGGTGGGTTCAACCACCTCCTTAAATTTGCCTTGGAAGGTTAACCAAGGCTTAGGGAGATGAAAAATGAGTTAAATGAGTTTTAATGACTCTATTTACTCATCCTTATCTCAATTACACGAGCTANAAAATTTGAAAATTTCATCAAATTTGGTTCGAAAAGGGTATTTTCGTCCAAAATTTGATTGAAAATGGATTTCGACTGAATCAAACTTTCATTTGAGAAATTCAATTTAAATTTGGTATTTGATTCATCCATTTGACAAATTGAAGTGTTTATTTGCCTTTTATAAACCAATTTAGGCTTTTTAATCTCAATTTGGCCGCTGAAGGGCAAAATTGTCTAAATTGATCAATTTCGACCAATTGACCAAAGTCAAAGCTCATTTGCGAGTAATTTGACTTTGTTTGAGGTAATTTGATAAATTTGGGTCAAGAAAGCTCTTAATTGAGCTAAATTGTACTTTGACTGAGTTTAGTCAAAGTGGGTTTGGTTCGGTCAAAGTCTATTTTCGTCCATTAATTGGATTGTGAGACAGACCTACTTTTTGACCAAGCTGAGCTCATGTTGACTGAGCCTAGCTAAGATTTGGGTGCGCTAAAGGAGTGTCTGGTTTCTACCAACTTCTCTATGTGCACACACACAAACGAGCTCTTGAAGTTTCAAGTTTCTACATTGTGCGTGCTCCATAACCATGAAAGACCCATTTTCAGGGCCAAACAAAGTTTGAGACGCGAGCTGCAAAAATAATGTTTGTTCTTTGTGATAAAAGCTGGGGCTTTCCAGTATTATAAAAAGGGAAGATCTGTACGCGATCGGGAAAAGAGAACGCGCGCCAGGTAGGGGTCGAACCTACGACTTTCTGCTTAGGAAACAGACGCTCTATCCACTGAGCTACAGGCGCCATTTGCTTACTAACTTCGTAACAGATTTAATAATAATATAATATATTCTCATGCCACCGGGTACCGGATAGCAATGATCCATAAACAGTAAAATACCTTTAACAATATTTTTTTAGTTTTCTTAAAGTTCTATAAAAAACTGGTGAGCTACATGAAAAGAAGATATGCTTATGCCTGGGGTAGGTAATGGTAATGACTTACAATATGAACAAGCTTTTACTTGCACGTCCATTGCTTCCGAATAATTTGCAAGCGAGGGCGATTCATATGCGAAAGTCCACTGCGACTCGAGGTGCCGCCGGCCGCCAATTGCGTTCCTTCCTAGAGTGTTGGACATCTCCTCACACTTTTGGAAGACTTAGACCACCGTTGTAATATGTTGAGGAAGAAGTCAGTGGGATCCAGAAAAGTTCTATCTCGAACAGAATATGCATCACTAATTTACAAGTCATCAAAACCGGATTCCTCTCCAGATCTGGTTTTTTTTCTATTTTTTTATAGACATCCTCCAAATAAAAAGCAAAAATACGTTCGATTTTGGAAATTTCGCATTGAAACGCCTTAATAAGACCAAGAACAAGAAGGCTGTCGAACGAAAAATATTCAAACTTGAGCATGGTTTTTGTTGCATAAGTGAAGTTAGGTGCTCCTTTTACAAGTTTGTTCATTTTAATTGAAACTAAGATGCAAGGACGGGAGACAGATGGATATGAAAACACGCATCTTGGTCTTGGTTTCTCTGCTTATATTGATCACCGGTTTTGCATGTTCCAAAGCAATATTTCCCTTAAATGATGGGATCCCACTTAGGTTCCAAATAAGTCTGGGTGGGCATCTGGCCGGTCCGGCACCTGAAGGTCAGGCTTGGGTTCGACTCCATTAAATTAAAAAATATATTTTTAATATCAAATAATATATAAATATAATTAATTTTAATAAAATACTATATTTATATATGTAATAATAAAATAAATATTAAAAAATTTATTAGACCCACCTGGGCTTATCAGGGCCACCCAAACCGGCTCGGTACCTTTTTTCAGGCACAAACCTAGGTCCGAATGGGGCCGGGTACTGGGTACCCGCCGACGGCCCCGCCTGGTGCCCAGCCTTAGTTTAGTTCCAGAGCAGTCTTTTGAACATATCAACCATTGTGATCTCAAAAATTTGAGAGAAGATGTCAATGAGAGGGTTGAAGCCTGCAATGAACTTATGGGAGAGTTGGTTGGGCGAATCCAGCAGTCGCAGCAACAAAGATGAGATCCATCGCCATTGAGCGCGGTTTTTGCAGGAGAGTGAAGGACATTATAGATTTGGGCAATCTAAATGAGAAAGGGATCCAATTCGATTGAATAGGTACATACAGCTAAAAAACAAAGAGTATCCCAATGATTAGAATCCCTAGTTACTTGATCTAATGATATCGAAGGTACCATTTCTTCAATGACCACTTTGAGTTTCCTCTTATGGACTGACTGACAACTGGGTATGCACGACACTAGTTTGAAGATATATCATAAGACCACCAAAATTTCGAGACAGTCTTGGACCTTGAAGGCGAGGGAAGAAGGGCAGGTTAATCATAAGGCCACCAAAATCTCAAAACAGTCTTGGAGGCGAGGGAAGAAGGGCAGGTTAGGCACTTGCTAACTGCCACTCAGTAGTATCTCCTGCTTCACCACATTACTTGAAGACAGTCTTATAAATCCAGCTGCCTAAACAAATAGGGAGAGAGTGAGAGAGAAAGATGTTGTGGTAACTTGACCCTACTTAACCTTAATTGGCGTTGGTCCAATGGGTTTAGCTTTGCTGATTAGGTTGACAGCTGATATAAAACTCACCAGTTTGATTCCCGTGCCCGTCAACCGGCTGATGTAAAACGCGGCATAAGCTTCGGCCCTAGAGGCAGGGTTTTACACCATCAGGTGAGCAACAAAGTTTGGTGTTCTAGGGAAGTATTCTAGTTATTCTAGTTTCCCAACTATCAACAGAGATGGCTGGACAGTTTGTCATTCTGAGAATCTCTCAACCAAGTCTAGCATTCTTGGGATCTACTAATCTTTGCCAAAAGCAAATTCATCATTTCATAGATGATGTACTCTCAAGGGGGCGTCTGGAAAAATGAATACTACTAATAAGGGTTTTCATGAATCTCTCTCAAAGATTGAAATGGATTAATAAAACATTAATAAGAGTTTTCATGAATCTCTCTCAAAGATTAAAATAGATTAATAAAACATTGTGTTAGCGTTCATGCCCCCAAGTGTTTCTTATTGGCTTCTCTGACTGTACTTTTTTTCTTGGCATATGCTAGACTTTGCTAAAAGCAAGTCATTCATTTTAGAGATCATGTACTCTCAAGGGGTTGTGTGGGAAAAGAAATACTAACACACATTTTCATAAACCAATCTCAAAGATTGTGATAGATTTACAAAACACTGTGCTAGTGTTCCTACCAAACTCTCAAGGGTGCATTTGAGGAAAGGAATACTAAGAGAGTGTTTCATGAACTCATTCTAAAGATTGGAATAGATTCATAATACACTGGAATAGATTCATAAAACACTAGCTCCCCAACTATACCTCTTTTCTTGGCATTTGCTAGCCTTTGCC
This sequence comes from Nymphaea thermarum, assembly GCA_011799765.1. Classification (NCBI taxonomy): domain Eukaryota; kingdom Viridiplantae; phylum Streptophyta; class Magnoliopsida; order Nymphaeales; family Nymphaeaceae; genus Nymphaea; species Nymphaea thermarum. The sequence continues at coordinate 172,097 of JAANDH010000165.1, read as the reverse complement.
AAAAGCAAGTTCACCATTTTAGAGATTCCTATTAAGAGGGCTGGCAAAACGAACACTACCACAATATTTCTTAAAAATTGAATAGATTCATAAAACACTCTGTTAGTGGTCTTGCTCCCTAAGCGTTTCTTACTGGCTCTCAACCGTACCTTTCTGGGAGCGCCGCCTAAAGGAATGGCCAACCATGGAGGGAAAGATGCTAACATAGGTACAAATAACATAAATCTATGGTGGAGGCACTACCCTTTGTGTGATGAGAAAATATAGCAGTACAAATAAAAAGAACCTTAAATAGTATTACAGCATATCATGGAAAGAAATAACTTCGAATTTACCATCTTTGTACAAAATGCTACGCATAGAGGTATGGACTTTCAGAGTTTTTTAAAGCCAGAAGAAACAGAAGAAAGTGAGACGATCTTTCCCATTGTCATAATTACATTTCTATTAAATCGGGCAAAATATGCCCAATGCATCATGACAATATCAAGCGAAGGATTTTCCCCGAGTATTGGAATGACTTCTCCGTCTCTGCCAAGCAATGATCTTTTTCTTCTCTAGTCCAACTCTGAGAACCATCGCACAAGTCAGTAGTGGAAATGACATCAAAGAAGGATTTCAAACTAAAGAAAAAATTATGCGACTGTATCCAATTATACTGCTTTGAGAGAAAATTGGAGCAAAACTAATCTATAGGGTTGAGACAACGCTTTGGTATTGACAATCAAGTCCAAGTGACTGAAATGGAAACAGAAGCGAGGAATTACCTCTGCAAGTTTGTTGATCTTATCTCGCACATTCTGCAATGATTTAGGAAGATCACCGTTCCACTTGTAGAACTCCAGTAATTTGTTGTCCAGTATCATCTCTGAAACCTATGGTAGAGAATGCAATCCAAACGAGCAAAAAATGACAAAGAAAAATACAGAATTATAAGTGACTACAGTCAGAATTCCAAAGGAAGGTTGTCAGACAAAAAAAATGCTTACTTTGCCTGACACAAAAAGGTGGATTTTCACATTAAAACTCTACCTTTCTACCAATCATTCGACCTCCAGCACTATGAGCAAAGTATGTATTATAGAAATGACATATAAACGCTTGAGGATCATTTTCAGAGATCTCCTCCAGATAGGTAGCATAGGTGGTTCCAGGGCCTGATGGTTCTGGGATGGTATGTCCCTGACTCCTAAACCATTCCAAATCCTTTGCCAAGTTTTCTGATCTTTCTAGACCTGTATCCTTGAACTCCGAATCTGCCACAAAGATATATGTCATAATTAAAGCTCATAAGGTCCATATGTCCAGTAAAGAACCCACAGCAATAGAGAGCTCCGACTTTTACCAGTAATCACAAAAATTTTCACTACCAAACAACAAAAATGCTATTTCATGATCATGCAAAAGCCCATGAGGTGTAGAAACAAATAATGACAAGGCATTCAGTTAAGTCATGCTTGCATCAGGAAATTCGAAAAAAAATCCAGATATAGTTTGTCGTTTCTCTACCCTCTGAATTTCTTTTCTTTGCATGTCATGAATGTATCGTATGGCCACTACCAACACCTCATGAGAGATTTCCGCAATGTAGCCAATGATTTCAGACTTCAGTTCAAGAATGCAAACCTGCAACTTTTGCTACCACTCTCTGTCTAACACATGATTCAATTACCCCACTTTCTAGGTTTAGGATGTCAGAGAAATGAATCAAAATAAAATGTGGTAAGCACAAGTTGGCTGTTGGTTCCTTCGTCCAAAGAAAGATATATAGCTTCTGGATAGGATTAACCACTTGGCTTCACACATAAGCAAAAAATTAAACACTGAAACACTGAATTGATTTTAACTTCAATGAGAAGTTCAACAACAAATCTGGAAAGTGAAAAGGGACTAAAACAACATTCAGTTTTCGAACTTCAAAGTAACAAAAAATCTTTTAGGATATTTAAATTAGTTGCATGCAGCCAATTTTAAGTATTTAACACAAAATGTCTCCACTTAGTCTAAGAAACAACAATAATACATGCCAGACGACCACCATAAAATATGACTATATGGTCTTAAGGATTTCTTAAAAGAAAAACCAAAGTAACCAATATCATCAAACTTTTGAAAATATCGCTCTTTCTTCTTCCCCAAAACAGCTCCAAGAAATTTGTCAGAAATATATAATGATACTCTCAACCAAAGTAACCAATATCATCAAACTTTTGTTGTTCATAAACATCTCTATATAACAAAAACATCGTAGAACAAGATGTCCACTTACTATTGCCAATCAAAAAGCTGAGAACTGCTTGATATCCAGAGATCACTTGTTACTTTTACAAATCTTTGTTTTAACAACTGCAAGAGGTTCAAGATTCTTAAACTGGTTAGGTCCTTACTTTCGTCAATGCTAGCTAGTATAGACATTCATTTGGACAGCAATCCCACATTAAAGCTATGCAGAGAAGCTGGAAATGAGAGGGAAATAAGAATGAAGTGAGAGTGGATCCATCAAAAGCACCGTTTCCAGCAAGTAGTTGACGATGGCATATCTAAATGTCGTGGGTGGAGGACTTGAATACTGAGGAAACGTCCCTCAAGTCTTCATCTCCCTCTAATTGACATACAACAGAGCTTACAATTACATTTAACCAGAAAATTCTGTCTTTTAAATGTTCAGCTACTTTAGCTGAAATGACAATAAGAAGTAAATCTATTCATGATTACGAGCCATTCCTATCTTTTTGAGACAAAAAAGCTAATTTTATCCTGCTAAGACGCTATTAATTCTTTTAGTACTAATGCTCATTCAAGTCATCGATTGCGACCCAAGCAGGCAGTTGAGCAGTAACATTAAACTTATTCACGTACTACTGATGTCCACAGATTAAAGATTGCACAATTCCAAAGGTGTGAGAGATATTAGTATATATATAAACATAAATATGAAACAATAAGGAACTGTAGTGAGCAAAAACTATGCTTGTAAAGAGTGAAGACTAAAGCCGTAGATTAAATCGTCTAGATATCTAATAGCATATATGTAGTCCACAAGATTTTCCTCTTATGGGAAACGGACAATTAGAGGCTTGTATTTAGATCCTTTTTTCTTACATAAGTTATGGATTCATGACTGCAGAAAATCAGAGAGTAGATTCATTGATGCAGGTTGTAGGCCGACCAAGTTGACACATAGGTGAAAGCAACAGGGACGTCCAAAAGTTTGAATTGGAAGACACATGTTCATGAAGAAATGATCAGACTGATAGAGGCCAGGCGACATATGAACTCAATCTTGAGCTTTTCTCACGCTTAGATTTCCAGCCATAAAAAGAAAAAAAAAAAACTACATTAAAGTACAAACGTGTTGGACCTTAGAGCCTTTGAGAACCATAAAACCTTTTGTGGATCCAAAAGAAAACCGTATCTCAAGATCATTCGTTAGCTTCCCCTTCAGGAAAGATGATTCCCAATAGTCCGTAAAAAGATAGAAGAATCATACTCTCAATGAATGAAGACAATCAGCCTTTTGGCATTACGCCGTGCAAAGGAATCCGTCGTGGTCCTTAAAGCATCCACTAAAGTTTCAAGGACCGTAAAAAGCAATACATGTTACATTCAGAGAACTAGTACTATGTTAACGCAGGCATCGTCCCAATAAACTGAAACAGAAATAGCATTCAAACTACTGAAAATTTCAGAGGGCTCTAGAGCCCAAGAATTAACACATAGTAAAGTACTTGGGACGGCATATCGATCTCATTCCCCAAATACTCAAAGAATGCAAATGCTAAGTTGATGATAGGACGCAAAGCACGCAATAGCAATACAAAATATTGAGCTTCCAAAAAAATTGGAAAGAAAGAATGAAAGAGAGGCTATCGTGCTCTCACATGCAGGGGCTGTCTGCACAATCCGCTCGAGCGTGTCAAAGACCACTTTACTATCAACCAAAAATTTCAGATACCCTTCGATGGTCGGCTGCCACTTTGCCATCGGCTGTTCGTTTGAGACCTTCTCCCCTTCCTTTGCCTGATCAGGAGTGTGCAGTTTCATAGCGACAAACCTCATCTCCTCCACAAACCCCTTGGCCTCACCTGGGTATCTCTTTTTGGGCTTCTCGGTGGCCATGGAAGCAACAGTTACGTCTCTATTCTTCGCCTTCTCTTTCTTCACTCCGCCCACCAACATCGATCCTCCAGAGGGCCACAAAATGGGTTTCCTTTCCGGCAGAAGGCGATTGCCATAGGCAAGCCTTTTATGCTCGAAGCCATGCCCGATCAAGGACAATCCAGAAACCAAAAACTTGGGATTTCTCTTCAACAGCAGGGTCCTGCCTCTGAGGTTTCTTGTTGGCTCACTTGCGTGCAGAGAGAAAAATGTGACGTGATGGAGACTAATGGTTTCCGGCATGGTCTCTTCCTGGAAATAGAAAATGGCAGAAGCCCTCTGACAGAGATGGCGTCCTTCTCCCTTCTGCTATAAACAAGGTCACCCACCCCCACACACACACACTCTGTTAGACGGGCACGTCTCTTTGGGAGGGGAAAGAAACCGATAACGCTCGAAATTCGTCAATTATTCCCTTCCTTTTTTTCCCCTTCATATATAAAGTTTCAGTGTCCACTCGATTCCCAAACCCATGTTCGTGAATGATTTTATTGATACTGGCGTCGCTTTTGCAAGCCCTTAAAAAGGAGCTTAAATTAAACCATGACATATTAACGATAGTTTAACATCGTATGACATATTAACGATAGTTCTACATCAACTTTTAGTTACTCTTTCAATTCAAGAATAGTGTCCGCCACCTCATTAGCCATACTACGATCCTCCAAGTTTTACATCATCTTTTAACTTAAACTTTTTCCAACTCCTTATACGAAAATGAAGGGATGATTTCGTTCCTTCATCATTTCATATTTTCAGTAATAGTCGATCCCAATGATTGTTCCGTTTCGACAAATTCAAGAAAGTGAGGCTCATATTTGAAATTATAGCGAAAAGATGGATTTCTAGATAACAGAAAACCTTCCTTGTAGATATCATCAGCTTGCGTGTAAGTAATTTTTTATTGCAAGTGTCGAATTATATTTTTTAAATTTTAACATGAAATTGTTCGTATATTTTATATAATCTAAATTAAAATTTACATGATTTTAAGAACATGACGGTTTCCATGGGGCCATGCCAGCCCCCTGCTTTACCTGCAAGCAAGGAACTGCCAGTTTATTTATGTAGCCCTGAGGTTGACAAGATCAGTGCGAATAATCTTGCATCGGATCCGCTTATTCAAGTCAAATCAGAACTTTTTTTTTTCTTTTTCTTAATACAACTTTCGATTCAATAAGAGAAACCCTACCTTTTTTCTATTAACTCTTTAATGCTTTCTATTTTCATCTTTATTTTCTTGCACTCTGACTTTCCAGAACCGGTGGCATGACACCCAAGTTCCCACATGATTTTTCCAGTTGAAAAAATATAAATTTAAATTTGATTCAACATCTAAAAAGCGAAAGATCTCCGATTCCATTAAAAAACTCATCTTAAAAGAGAAATTTTGATAACTTGGCAGGAAAAAAACTTTTTTGTAAATCTGAAAAAACCGATGATTTGAAAGTTGCGCTCATATATAGTAAGAGGACGTCCATCTCGATTTAAAAAAAAAAAAAAAAAAAAAAAAAAAAAAAAACATACTTCATCCTCCATTCCGATCATTCATCAAAGGGACAAGAAAGAGTCACCATCGATCGACTTATACCGTGCACGAAGCAATTACTTGAACAAGCCTGAGCAACTACCTTTAAACAAAGACAAGAAATCAAGTTTTCCTGTAAACGTAAGGCCATAGATGTCCCTGAACAGAAGCAAAGTTTGGAACCATAGACGTGAAAGGAATGAAATTGTATAACCATGATTCGAATGTCAATAGCATACTTATTATGTGGAAGTCATATTCTACAAGTTAGAGAATTGTTGGCATTGATAAGAATAAATCCCACAAATCTCATAGAAAACCTTTGTACACTAGACTTTGATGAGAATAATTAAGACTGCGCGATTTCAAAGGAGATCAGATGGTGGAGATTAAGTTACTAGTATATAATGCAAATGGTTTTTTCAAGTGTCCAAAATGCCCCTAAAGAGGACAAGGAATTTTACTTGCAGGGGAAGCTCGTGTGTAGAATCTCTCATTTCTGTCTCTCTCTTACATCCTTCAAAGGGTATTTCAGACTTTTGAAAAAAATTGTGCCTTTTATTTTTGCACTTGAACCTCTATCATCTAATCTCCTTGAATCAACGGCTTACATGATATCCATCGAGTCTGGTATATGAGGGTCTGTAGCTACTTGTTTTCCTTGCATGGTGACAAAATCTGTGTTAATATTTTACAAATCTACCTAAAAAATTGAGGCAGATTCATGAAATACAATGTTGTTCCAGTATTGTATGAATTAAACTGCCTCAAATTTCAAAACATAACATAGTCTTCCTATTACCAAATTAACGCCCCCTACCTTACCAGCTTAAACCAAATCTCAAAAGCTTTGATTGATAATGTGAACTTGCTTTACAATTTTGCGTCTCATGATACTTAATATTCTATCGTCTTGGCCCAGTGTTGGTACATGCCATCTATCACCAGCTTGGATGGACTTGTGTGGATGTCGAATTCCAATTGGCACTGTAGTTGGCTTCTTATATAAAGGTTTTCTTGGTTAAGATTAACATATACTGGTCATTGGCAGGACGTCCGTATATCCAATTTGAATCGAACATCCGACCGAACCGATCCGAAAAAATCATATATGAAAAAAATTTAATATCCAATTAAAAAATCGGATTGCACTCGGATTTAATAAATGGCATCCAATCGGATTTGGATATATATAAATATTTGATCGGATTTGGATCAGATTCATTTTTAGACAAATATTATGTACCTAATGCTATTAAATTTTGAAAATTCGCAAAATCCAGTTCAAAATTTGGATTTGGATATAAATATAAAAACCGGATTCAGATTGTAAAATCGAATTTCGGATTCAGATTGTAAAATCGGATTTTGGATTTGGATTCAGATTGTAAAATCGGATTTCGGATTCAGATTCAGATATGGCATTTCTTTATTCAAATCCGAATCCGAATCCGAATATGTGAATATCCGAAAAAACGGATATAATTAAAGATACATCCAACCCGATCCATTGACATCCCTAGTCATCAGCTTATATAGATGTGAGTTGTGATCAATATAGTTATTTGGTTTCAAGCTTTTGATCATCCTTAGGCGATTCTTCTCAAATTGTTTAGTTTAGTTTACTTCTTTTATTTTCCTGTTATGTTGATTGAAGTAATCAATTCGATGACAAGGACAAGGTAAGAAACAATTGTAGCAAGCTAAGGTCCTTCTCAAGGAAGATCGCACAGCAAAAATTATATATGGAACCGACTTTACCTAAGATTGTCGTGTTGCTGAACTGATCATGTTGTCATATTCAATATATCTCTTAGCTTGTATACATACTTGTAACCAATGTATCAGTATGTAATAGAAAGGTCTGAGCGTGCAATGTAATGGTTCATAATTCATCTATAGATATTTATCGTTTCATTCCCACGTATCTTCTTCATCCTCTCACATCGATATATATTCATCCGGTCATCGTATGGCCTCTCTTAAACTTTTCCATGTGCATTGCGTGACATTCTCGTGGTTCTTCTCTTCATTTATTTTTTCTTTTCCTTGAGCAATCTTTTGAAGAAAGGCAACCTATGATCAATTGAATGACACGAAGTATAAGCAACACAAGCAGCATGTGATACTGATCAAGTCGATTGTACGCACATATGAAATACGTAAATTAAATGAATATGATGAGTAAATAGCTTGATTATGAGTCCTTCAATTAACTTGATTAATTATTTAACAGGTGCCATGTGCAATGCTATTTTTTGAGAAAGAACAAGCAAGATCGATGGGAATCTTTTGTTCTCCCTCACTCCACTCTTTCTTCTCGACCGAGACCAAGGGTTATGCTCTATTCTCTCTCTCTTGCAATTTGTTCTTGTATTCAGGGTACTTCTCGTCTTTAAATTTTATAATGCATTCTCATATTATCGTCTCTCTCTCTCTCTCTCTCTCTCTCTCTCTCTCTTTCAGAATCTAGCAGAAAATGAGAAAAAAAACATTGGACAGTGCTTTTCCACGGCCGCACATTTTCAACCTAACAATCATACCTTAAGCTTAAAAACAAGATTTCTTGCACTGATTTAATTGCTAAGCTTGTCTAGAATGAGATCTGACCATTTTGAGAGAGAAAAATCATGCCTAGGATGTGGATTTGATGGATCAAAACTCATTTTTTTTCTGTTTTCAGTGTTCTTTGCTATATCTATGTAAACTGGATGATTTATCTTGGGTTTTTGTTGGATTCTTGTAAAAGAACATAGCATAACAAGCAAAACAAAGCAAAAAAGAGCAAAACAGAGTAGCAAGAGAGAGAAGCAAATTATGGGAAGAAAATATTTTACCATTGCCTTCTTGAGTTATATGTACATACATTACAAGCAGATATGAGGTTACAAAACAGCCAATCAAAAAAAGGATTAGAGAGAAACTTTCTAATAGTATTCATTTCTCCCTTTTTCTAGATGCTTTTAGTAATGTCCTTATTCGAGTGAGATAATCAATATAATTCTTGGACCCAATCTTCAAATCTGAACCTCTATTTTAAACCAAAACTTTCAACAATTCCCCTCAAACTGGTGCATGTAGATCATGTATGCCCAGTTTGGTTTTGATGAACTGAAATTGCTCTCTTCCAAGAGATTTTGTGAAAATATCTGCAAGTTGGTTCTTGGAAGATACATATAAAGTTTGCAACACTTTAGATTTGATGTAGTCACATACTAGATGAAGATCATCTTCAATGTGCTTAGTATGTTCATGGAAGACAGGATTAGCTGCAAGGTGAATCGTTGTTTGATTATCACAGAATACATCTGCAGAGGCTGCAAGGTTTATCTTCCATTCGGTCAATAGCGATTTCAACCATACTACTTCACATGCCACATTAGCTAGTGATCAATATTCAGCTTCAGTTGAAATCTTGACACAGTAACTTGTCTTTTAGTTTTCTATGAGATTAGATTCTCTTCAAGGAAAACACAGTAACCTGTTGTAGATCTTCTTGTTTCCATACATGATGCCCAATCAGCATCACAAAAGGCTCTAATGTGTAGCTGATTTTTTTGCCAATAACATTAATCCTTGACTTGGATTCTTCTTGAGGTATTTAACCACCCTTAAGGCCATTTCTAGATGTCATGTTCTTGGCTCTTGCACAAACCTGCTAAGAATATTCACAACAAATAAGATCTCAGGTCTTGTTATTGTTAAGTAGATTAGTTTACCAACAAGTCTTATGTAGGCTGACGAAACTTTAAGAAGTTTTCATTTAGTTGAAGTAATTGATGTTTGCTGCTTCATCAGAGTTTCAACAGGTTTTGTTTGAAGAAGACTAGTTTCTTTCAAAATGTCAAGACAGTACTTGCATTGTGACAAACAAATGCTTTCATTACTTCTTGACAATTCAGTTCCCAAAAAAAAAAAAGGTCTCAGCTCCTTCATATGAAACACACTATTCAAACAACTTTTAATTTGAGCAATTTGCTTTGCGTTATCTCCCACAATGATCAAATCATCTACGTAAACTAGTACAACATAAAATGTTTTACATTTGCACAAGATGAACAATGAATAATCATTTCTTGATTGAGAAAAACCAAAATCTAGTAAGACAGTAGAAAATTTTTGAAACCAATTTCTTGGTGTCTGCTTTAACCCATGTAAGGACTTATGAAGTTTGCAAACTCTTGTCTCTCCCTTTTTTCCATATCCGGGAGGAAACTCCATATAAACCTACTCATGCAAATCTCCATGCAAAAATGCATTATAAACATCCATTTACTCAAGTATCCAATTAAACTTAACTGCAAT
>JAANDH010000165.1:110780-161374 GCA_011799765.1 Nymphaea thermarum | reverse complement strand
AATGTTTTACATTTGCACAAGATGAACAATGAATAATCATTTCTTGATTGAGAAAAACCAAAATCTAGTAAGGCAGTAGAAAATTTTTGAAACCAATTTCTTGGTGTCTGCCTTAACCCATGTAAGGACTTATGAAGTTTGCAAACTCTTGTCTCTCCCTTTTTTCCATATCCGGGAGGAAACTCCATATAAACCTACTTATGCAAATCTCCATGCAAAAATGCATTATAAACATCCATTTACTCAAGTATCCAATTAAACTTAACTGCAATAGATAACAAGCATCTTATATTAACTAATTTAGCTACTGGTGCAAATGTTTCACGAAAATATACTCCTTCAACTTGTGAGTAGTCATTTGCAACAAGTCTTGCTTTGTATCTCTCATCTGATCTGTCAGCCTTATATTTTGTCTTGTACACCCACTTACATCCTATAAGAATCATATCTATAGGGCATTCAACAAGACTCCACGTACCATTTCTTCTAGGGCCCTGATTTCAGCTGTCATGGCATCTTTCCAATAAGCTAAGTGTTTTGCCTCATCATAGCAATATGGATAAGATGACTGAGATATAGACAAAAAAATTGATTTATGTTGTGGCGAGAAATGTTTGAATGAGACAAAGCTTGAGATTGGATACCTACTACAATGACCATTCCTTGACTTTGATGTTGCTCCTGAACTAGAAGTAGCAACATTGCAATAAAAATCCTCAAGCAAAACGGATAGTTTCCAAATTTAGTTAGAGCGACAAAGGCTTTGATGTTGTTTGTATCATGATCTGTTTCAGCTGAAGGGTTTGTCGATTGAAGTTCACTTGAAAAGGTGTTATATTCTTTAGAAGTGGATTGAAATGGTAAGTTTTTATATTGATCAATTTTTGTGAAGATTGTCACCTTCTTTCTCTTGTACTTCACTTTCTCTGCACATGACATCTTCGATAGGTAAAGGTACAACGGAAGTTTCTATTTCTTCATTTGAGTTTAAAAATAGAAACACATGTTCATGAAACTTGACATCATGACTCACCATCAATTCTTTTGTTTTCATATTATAAACAAGATATGTCTTTCTACCAAAAGGGTACCCTAAGAAAACACACATATGTGCTTGTTCATCAAATTTATTGCATGGTTTTAAATTTGTCACACAAAACTGTTGCAGATTGTATTGTGTCTCATACTTGTGGCGCATTAAGAACACCTAGGTGCAGCGTGAGTAGTCATTAACTAGACTCAAAAAATAATGAGCACCAGTGAGTGAGACCTGTGAATAAGGTCCCAAAATATCACAATGCACCATTTGAAAGGGTTTTGAAAAAGAAATTTCTCTAACATTGAAAGGTAGACGAGTGTTCTTTGAAATAGAACAAGTATGACATTGATTGTTCTTTAACATTATCTTAGAGTCTTGTGTAGAGAAGAGTTTATTTCTAAAGCTAGAAGGATGACCCAGACGTAAATGCCAAAGGTCCAAAAGATCATGAGATTTGGTTGCTGTAAAAACAGTAGATAACTGGTCACCAAAATTGGTAGTCATTCCATTTGCAGAATTAGGACTTTGGAAACAATATATGTCACTTCTCAGTTTAGTAGCTCCATTCTCCGTCTTGGACATCTGGTCATGTATGACACAACCATAGGTGGAGAACAAAACATCAAAGTTCAACTGCTTGATTAATTGACTAACGAATATCATATTAAAATTAAAATTTAGAATGTAATAAACATGATGTAAGCTGATTGAAGGAGAGATTGCAACATCACCTTGGTAAGTTGCAACACAATATTATTGTTGGGTAATCTAATAGAAAAACTAGTTTGAAGTTTTGAAGCATTAACCAGACTTGACAATCAAGATGTCATGTGATCATTGGCACCACTGTCAATGATCCATGCATCTTTCAGAGTAATGGAAATACCTGCAAAATTTGCATGAGAGACTGGTGGTTTCTCTTTCAACAATTGAATAATCTGGTCGTATCCTTCTATGGTAAAGACTGACACACTTTTCTTGTTGGATTGAGCCATATTTGCATCAAAACTTACAGAACCATTAGATGCTCCAACAAAGACGCCTTTCCAGTTCGACTTTTCTCCTTGCACTACACCTTGCTATGTTTTCTCTTGTTTCTGCTTAAATGACTTAAACTCATTTGGGTACCCATCTAGTTTGTACCACTTGTCCTTTGTGTGACCCATTTTTGATAGTATGTGAAATGTTGACGTCTGTAGGTATTTCCTTTGAACACTTGATTATCATATTGAGATGCAACCAACCTAATATTCTCTGTAGAAGGCAACAATCTTGCCTCTATCTGCTTCTCTTCTTGCAAGATTAGAGAATATACCTTTGCTATTGGGGGACAAGGATCCATGAGGAGGATCTGATAGAGTTATATGACTCATTCAGTTCCATTAGGAACTGATGACTCTCTTTCTGCTCCTTATCAGAAATAATCTTCATAGTCCCACTTGGGTAGATATGAAGCGACTCATAAGAAGCTAGCTAATCCCAATAGCCTTTGAGTTTAGTATAGTATGCAGTGACACCTTGTATCTCCTGCATGTGTCTGCTTATAGCAGATTTAATTTGATATTTTCTAGGAGCAATACTTTGAGTATAATGATGCTGCAAATCAGTCCATACCTCACGTGCCGTCGTTGCATATATGACGTTGTTTGCTATATCCTTTACCAGAAGTTGATTAGGCAAGACAACACCATAGGATTTTCTCCATAAAATGTGCTTTGTAGATGATGGATCAGGCTCTTGCAAGGACCCTTCAATAAAACACAACTTGTTCTTGGCAATTAACGCCATCATCATTGCCCGACTCCAAGTAAGGTAGTTAACACCTGTCAATGGTTGTGAAACTAGGACATCACCAGGGCTGTCTAAGTGGTGAAGATACAGTGGATTATTGAAGCCATCGACTTGATCAGGATGATTCAACAACACAATGTTTGATCGTTCTTTATTCGATTCACCTTGAGAAGCACTTTCTAGGGCAACCGATGATGAAGCCATGATGACGGAAGATGAAAAAACAGGCAGAAGAACACTTTAGACTAATGATGCTCTGATACCATGTAAAAGAACACAACATAACAAGCAAAGCATAGCAAAATAGAGCAGCGAGAGAGAGAGATGAGCAAGTTGTGGGAAGAAGATATTTTATTCATTGTTTTTTTTGAGTTATATATACATACATTACAAGAAGGTTGGAGGTTAGAAAACAGCCAATCAAAAAAAGGATTAGAGAGAAACTTTACAAGAAGGTAGGAGGATGGGCAAGTTGTTGGTGCCCTTTAAATGTCATCACATGATTGAAAGCTTCCACAAGTTGATGATCTCCATCACCCAACTTACAGCCTTTCTCTTCTCTTCTTCTTCTTCTTCTTCTTCTTCTTCTTCTTCTTCTTCTTCTTCTTCTTCTTAGACAGCAAGACATTGGCAACACAGAAAAAGAGGTCGGTTTAACCTAGAGATCATCCAAACTCTGATCTGAGGCCCACAAGGCGGCGGTGGCGGGGGCCCGGTCAAAACGGCGCCATGTGATTGCCTGTCCACAGGGACCCGATCAGGACGACGCCATGTGATTGGCTGTCCACAACAAGAGAAAAAGAGAAGGGGGTAAAAAGTTGGTGGGATTGGATCCACATCCCCGTTGGAACGATGTGGTGACTGTGACAGCTTGTCCGTCTGGCTCATAGTTTGAGTTTTGGAAGGGAGGGAGGGTCCAGGCCGTACGCGTGATTCTGGTAACGTCCTTATTCGAATGAGATAATCAATATAATTCTTGGACCCAATCTTCAAATCTGAACCTTTATTTTAAACCAAAACTTTCAAAAATTTTTTATGATTTCTTGTGTATTCCCTAGTTTGCAAGGTCTTCTTGAATTCTCAACATTCAATTGAAAGAATATCCAACCGAAATAATCAACTTTTGGGCAGAAAAAGAACCTAAACCCCCCTAAAACCACCAGTGGCGCTTTGGTCTTCGAGAGTCTTTGGGCATAAATTTCTCTTGCCGTCTTACAGAAGTTACTTAGTCCCATTAGATCTATGATTTTCTCTTGAAAAATCTGCAGAAAAAGCAGGCAAAGGTCGTCGATTGAGCAGTAGAGAAGTTCACTTTTTGATCAGCAGCTGCTATGAATTTGCTGAAGGATTCTGCTCCACCGAACCTGGTTCCTGTATTCTTTTATCATAGTAAATTGAAATTGCCTCTTTAATGATAACATTTTTATCTCTTTTCCATTTTTCTTGCCCTTCCACATCTAGCACATTATAAATGGCACAATTCTCTGATTAGTTCAGAGCTTGACTGTCCTACAATCCTTGGCTTTCCATCTCACAAAAATTTTTCAATCCAACTCCAGTCCCAACCCAGACTTTGACAGCACCAAGCTCCTCTCTCCTCAGCTTTTAAGGGTCCTAGACTGTAATACCTGAGGCCAAGTTACTCTTTTCTAGCCAGCTTGTTGTTAGAGTCTTTGTTGAAAATCGTCCTTGCTAAAAGAGCTTGATGCCTCCTCCAAAGGCCAAAGTCGTGCTCTTTTTTCTGTCTTAATGCCTCCACAATGTGTAACAACCCGATCCATTCCTAGGCTCGGACCCTTGGTCCGATGGATTTCAACTTGCTCCCTATCAATTTTAGTTTCAGTCCCCAAAAAAAGCTAGGAACAAGGAGGTAAGTTGGGATTTGTTGGACTAGAGGTCTGATCTGAAGAGTGGGTTGGGTCGTTGCAATATTATTAGAGCAAGTCTTATGTTGAAAATTGTGAAAGATTTTCAAGGACTCATAAAGGGGGTTTTTAAAAGTAGTTGATTGTCTTGGTTTCTATCAGTTTTTAGGTTGAAACTAAAACTATTAAGGAGCGCGTTAAAATCCGTTGAACAAGGGGGCCAAGCTCGGGACTGGGTCAGGTCGTTATACAATGCTTTCCAAGAAACTAAGGGTGTAGACCTCTATGATTACCTGCAGCACCCCATAAGAATCTGCCCATATAACGTTCTCATTTTTTGATTTCCTTTTCGGCAATCTGAAAGATACCATCCAACAGGTGTACAAGGAGCATAGATTATGTTTAATTTGACATAACCATTCTGCATAAGACAATGAGTTGGCTTTCCAACGGCAAGTTTGTCTTCAAACTTGTTAATTAAAGTTGTGCAGTGTTCTTCCTTTATCCTACCAATGGACAAAATGCACCCCCATATAATTAAGTGGCAGTTTCTCTTCTTTCCATCCCTGAGTTTCATACTGTCACTACTATTAAAATAAATAATAGCTTATTTTATCAGCATTAAATTATTCTTGACTTCCTTTGCCTAATCTCCAGGAGCCTTTTAATTTTCCTATTACATTTAATTAAGGCTTTAGATAAATAAAAGTAGATCATCCGCATAATGAAGAAAGCTTATACTTTCATCGAAGGGAAGGGAGTGCTACACCCTTATAGAAGAGTTCCATCATGAAGATGAACAATATGAGAAAAGCGGACCCTCCCACATGTACTTCCTTTTTATTGACATTTTTTTTTGCACACAAGTAAAAACTTGGTGACATAGTATACCAACAACATTTATACATGCATATGTGCAGAGAGAGACGGTCTCTATGCCCCCATTCCCTATATTGGCAGATACCAGCTAAAAATGGTTGTACAGTGAAACTTAATGGAGCTTCAAAATTAAGAAAAAAAAAATTATTTGAAATTAACCAAACAAAAACCTTCCCATGTTTAAAATATGTCTAAAAATTGACTTTTTATACAAAAAAAAAAACTTGTAGAGCAACATTTTGTTAAACCTAGATATTATGAAGACCACAACTAATTAATTGAGTTATACATATATATTACGTTACAAAAATAGAAACCAAATTATTTTTTTAAGAGTCTGAAATACCCTCAAAGGAGGCAAAGAGCTTTATTTTAAAAACTATTTTGTTTGCATATTTCACACACTCTCTCTCTCTCTCTCTTCTCCTTTAAAGAGTATTTCAAACTCTTCAAAAAATAGTTATGACTTGATCTGCATTGCCTGATCTCATTGGAATTAACAACAAACCTCATATGATTCCGAACGAAGTTTGGTATATTGGGGGCTTCCCATGACCTTCTTTTTCATTATTTAATGATGTGCAAAATATGTCATAAAAAATGTGTTTTCCAATGCATTGCAGTTTGATCAATAAAGAATTATTCTCGTTGCTGGTGCTTTGTTTCAGATCAGTAAATGTTCTATTGATATTTCTTATATTTTTCTGGCGTTTTCTTTACGTCAGTAAATATGACAGTACCATTTTTAGTGGCGTTCCAACGGGATGTAACCTAACAGAGGTATATAATACAGTTATACTTGAAGTAAATGTGGCCAACACTACATGCTATAAAAGGTGTCAATAAAATTACTCCATTCGCTGACACAATACAAGAGCATTGAAACTAGAGAATCAAAGGTGATTACCGATATAAAAAGCATGTAGCTTTAGTGTTTCTCTTAATGGTTGTTTGGAAGGTAGAACACTTCGTGAGAGTTCCACGAATCAACCCAAGGGGTTGATTCATGAAACATTTATTCATGAACCTGCGCACCTTTTAGGACATATCTAGCGTGGGTTTGATTGTATATCTAGAATCATGAAATTTCAGAATCACCATTGCTTATTTTTTAAGAAATTAGAATTATTACACAAAGAAGGTGTTTAATTTATGGAATTAATAACATGAAATTTTGATTCCACCTCCATTTGAGGAGGAACTATGGTTCTAGAATTTTCATTCTTGAATCAAAATTTCAAACCATTAAACGTCCCATCGAACATTCACATAGTATTCCTTACATTTCCAAACAATCGGTTTGCATTCTTCGCATTAGCAAAGGATGTGAAAAATCTTGTATTACTTCTAGTAATGTTCCTTTAGCTCTTTACTAATATAGGTCCTTTCCCTTGTCAATAATAAGTGGCATAACTTTCACTGACACTTTTTTAGCCGCTAGTGGCGTCATAAATCTTACGGATGCTTCTCCGCCCTTTACTATAGTTTTCCCACGCTCACGCTAGTGAAGAGACGCTTTTTTGTCGTGCAAAATATAATAGTCTGTAATTCTTGAAATAAAGATAAAGTTCAGTCCATTTTTCATGATTGTACTAATTTTGTTAATTTGTTCGATTGAAGGCAAAGAAGAAAAAGAAATTCAAACTATGAATGCTTATAATCAATAGACTTAAGAGGAAGATGCATCTATCAAGGCGCATGTGGATGATACAAATGAAGATGAATTGTTCATTTCTAACGAAGACGACATTGATTCAAAACATAATTATTACGAGCTTCAATAAGCATTTAAACTTCATTTAAAACTTATTATCTGCATTAAGGAGGCAATTTCTTGTCATCTTTATTAGATATGCATATAGCAGTGCTACTTCACTTTCACTTTTATCTAGTTGTTCTCAAATTAAATTACATTATGTTTTATATGTATGCCATTTTTCTAAATGTGATTTTATCTTCTTTGCGTGTTTATTCATTAACTAATTACTTAATTATTATTTTGATGGGTTATAGTGAACTGAGTAACAAGGTGGTCCACCTTATTAAGGAATTTGAGTTCAAATCTTAAGATGGTCGCTGTCAGGTTTGAATAGACTATTCTTTTAGACCCTAATAGGTTAAAAAACAATGAATCCTAGGGATGGTACGCATAGGGGTGCTAATGGCCTCACTTTGAAATGGAAAAAACCATTCACTCTTATAAAAAAAAATTTAATTACCTAATTATTAATCATTTGTTCTTTATAAGTTTTTTATTTATATTCTATATTAATTTTATTCATTTGATTTGAAGTTTACTTTTCAATATCTTGAAGTTCACGTTTCGCCTCATGATAGGTTTCCTTCATTCACAAAAACTTACCCGAAATATGGATAAGAAAACAGGTTGAACGTACAGAAATTGGATAAAAGAAATAAGAAAATGAAAGAGCAGGAGCCCGCCAGCTAGTAGAAGACACCAAAGGACCCACTCATTAAATGTTTGGACCCAATGAGATGCCGGTTTTTATTTTGTTAACTAATCGATTTCTAGAGCAAATTGAAAATAGAAGAGCTACTAAGTGCAGTTTTTGTCAACTGTTGTACTATAAAGTATAAACAATACACTAGATGGCTTGTTTGCTGGGTGAATGGAAGCCCCCACCTAACCTCTCGTCCACACGGTCTTCTTTCAATGTCGAAATACTAGCTCCACCATGCTTCTAACTTACACGTCTGTGGCATCCTTTTGCGACACATAGAATCAATACTCCATGAATTCAAAATGAAAACTAGCCGCCTTCACTAGCCGCCTTCCAGCCTTCACCCCATCATTCAAAATGAAAACTAGCTGCCTTCCAGCCTTCACCCCATCAGTTGCGTCAACACCTCCTAGAAGATACAAATGATGCCTTGTTTTCACTTGGGCAAGCATAAACAAGTATCAGTTGCTTTAAGACTATGTGCATAGTTCATGTTACTAGAACTTGGTCAAGAAGTGATCACTTGATTTAAAATTGTCATGAATCACTGCCATTTTTTTTGTTAGACCATAGCTGGAGATGGTCAGGTTAATGGGTAGCTAAAAGATCTGTTATCAGTTCGATTTCCCTAAGCGTTAGACCTCTGAGAACAAGTTGGCTACCATACCTTCTCTCTAGAAGTTTTTTGCATTAGGTTGAAAAGTAACCTAGGGTTCAAAAAGGCAGGAGACGTCAATTTTTGTGCTAAAACACAAACCAAAAGAAACGCATTTAACTTTCCAGGCATTGGGGTACCACTTAATTGTGAGTGTTTTACATGGAGGTGCAATTAAAGATGAGTCCAATACTTGTGCCTATAGGATTTAATCAGAGCTCCTTTCTATAAAGAAAAGTCCAACAATTGCTCCATCCACTTGGGTAATGGGGTTGGAGTTGTGGGCCTACGATCGTTTTTAGTTGGAAAGGTCAACAGTTGAACAATAAAGTGGAGATGCTCTTGGTGAATAACTCTTACAACCGATGTCCACCTAACCCCAACTCGACTTGAAGCCTCTTCTGTTTCACACACTTCCCTATCAGAACAGGTCATTCTGAGATCAGGTAACGAAGCTTCTTGGAAACGAGTGTAACAGACAAACTGGGGAATAAAGCGAGCCGTGAGCCATTCTTTCAACAAGATTATATCTTGTGACAGACATTTTAGGTTCCCATTCACTGACCTTGAAGTTAATTATATTCGAGTACTTTTTCCTTCGATAGCAGCTCAACAATGTGCCAATGAGGAACATCATGGAAGCAATGACAAACTGTTCTGTAAATAGGGTTGCACATGAACCGAGTTGAGCTCCATCTCCACTTCTACAGTTCTACTTGACTATACGGCATTGGGATCCAGCTTGACTCTTTAACTCGTTTATGTTAGCATGTTTCGTTTCTTTTAACTCATCAACTTGTTGAACTAATTCATCTGTGAAAAACTGGATTTACATAGTTTAGTAGAGCGCAAGTTTAAGCAAGTCGATCAGTTCTTACAACTTGAATTCGACTCGTTTAACATTTAGATATAAATTACAACTCAGCTCAACTCGTTTATAAAGGAGTCAAGCTCGAAATGGAGTTTTTTTAAGCAAGTTTGAGTCAAGCCCGAGTTGGCTCCACTCGTTGTGCAGTTTTATTTGTAAATTTCGCCTAAAAAATGTGGAGTAGATTTATCAAATAACATTATCTTTTATGCTTCTATCACGATCTTTTAAGACACACTCACAAAACAGTTGGTTACTGTTCCCACTGCCCAATAATCCTTGTTCATCAAACAGCTTGCACAGATACCTATACCAGGAAAAAGAATCTGCACCCATATCCTTCATATGCATTTTACTGGGATGAATACGATAATTAATCCCAACACTCGAGTGAGAGCCCAAGGTCTTCTTTTCCTTTGCCTTGAAATTATAGAGTTGTATCGATACCAGGAGGGACATCTTCACAACTTGTACCTATGGACCCACTACCTTTCTGATAGAAGAACATAGTCCCTACAATTTGAACTGGAGACGCGTTGCACTTCACTCGATCTGAAGAAATATCACTCTAAAGACTGAACTGCTTTTTTGAGTACCGAGAAAGCAGGAATTAAAGCTACTTTTTTGGACGATGGGAAAAAGTCAGGGTAGTCATAATTTGACGTTTCACCTGAATTTGAAAAAGATCAGCAGGATGAAAATGAATTTGCTGTTAACAAAATAGCTAAAGGTACTTATTACAAAACGTTCACTAATCAGTTCATTTGTGCATTTCAATTTATTCATGAAAACAATAAGTTAAAAAGCGATAGTGTCACTGTCACTTGAAGGCCTGGATTTTGGTTATAACCTGAAAAAACTGTTTCATCTCATGATTTTACAGTCAGTTGTATCAAACTGACCGAGTTTCCAACTTAGTAAAGGAAACCGACATAACAATTTCAGAAACATAAAGCTGATCATTTTTGTGATAATGGTAAAAGTCATTCCTCTACCCAAATTTTCTTTAAGAGCAAGGGAATAATTTTATGCAAGTGTAGATTAGTGGGTACCCATTTCGAATCTAAACCCATTTTCCTAATATCAAATGTATAGGTAAGAGAATGGGAGTCAACTTATCATATTTTTTCAACCAAAACTTTGCATAAAGCATAAAAACATCTTTCTAATTACATTACCTCTGAAACTATTGTAACAAAAAGTTCAAAGGTCCAAAAAATTTCTGTAATTTCAGCAATGGAAAAAATCAAGTTACAATAATCAGACTGTGCACTCGCTTTCTTCCCTAACCAAATGATAAGTAGAACAACGGGTTGAGTAGTGTGTAAACTCACAATGTTAGTTTGATTCCAATGAGCGCTATCCAGATGATATTGAGTAGTGTTGACCTACCTTCTTCCCCTCTCTCCTCTCTCTCCACTGTGATATATATAACGGACATGTGTACTATCAAGTATTAAGGATGATATCAAAAGGGATTGGTAGTACATCTGGTGAAGTAGTCCATGCATCCTAAAAGTCTTTTTTGTTTTTATTAAGAAGAATGAGTTTACTTTGAAGAACATGCCATTGTAGGATATGCCTTTAAACATTATTCAAATTCCATGGATGTCACAGCTCCTTGCACGAGCAGAAAAATATACATGAACTTTGAGGTCGATAAGGTATAATGAAATGAAACTCTTAAGAAAAGAGGAGAAAACTCAGATTCAATGACGTTCGGCAATACGTCTACCTCCTCGGTGAAAGCCTGCACTCACACAGGTTTCAGCAACAGCTCTCTTTTACTCACTTTACAATGTGGATGAGTGGTCCTATTTAACAATTCACCACGACAGTTGCAAGAATTTCGGTCACAATCTTCTTGTTTGTCTTCATCTTTATTACTGTGACATTCTTCACAATATTTTGCTGCTTTATTTCTTTCACCCGTTGAGGATTTTAAGCTTCTTTCCTCCAACATAAGGCACACTCAGTAGACTTTACTGTGGTTTCTTGTAAGAGGGCTTAGACCTGAAATTTCTTTGCCAAATTGCTCAAAAAAGTTCAGATGCGATCCTGTGGAATGAACTAGTCACACAAACAGTGATTTAGAAACGCAGCTCCTTGTGTGTGCGTGTGCGTGTGTGTTCATGTGTGTGTATATGTGTGTATGCAAGAGAGAGATGAGAGACGATTCCATTTCAAAACTAAGCAAGAACGAAGCTGATCATTGTTAGATCATGGACGTACATATACAAAATAAATCCCGAGAGTGCTTCACAGCATCCATGGCGACACAATAAATTCGTTCACATCTGCAACTTGATAGTGTGAACGCATGGCACGGCCTGTGATAACTAGGGGAGGAGAAAAGTTTTACAACCTGGTCTAGCGAGAAGATCAGCACAGTCTAGAAGCGTCTGCGGAGCCATAGATCACCACCACCATGGCTATCTTCTTTCAACAAGGCTACTGACGACGAGTTACTGTCACGATTATTGCCAGAAAGACTCGGTTTCTGTTCATCTATGAAGCCACCAAACCTAGAAAGTGGTGAAGGAAGAAACATGGCCGGAGAAATTGGAGGCGGCGATGAAAGAATTGGTGACATCGTGAGGTCAAACGCAGCAGCAGCACGATCTGTCACGGGATTCGTACTGCCATCTTCGTTTTTTGTCCGTGAAGACAGCCCCTGACGACTGACAGTCATGTCGGAAGTCGGGCTACGATTCTCTTCAGGAGAGGAGGAAGTTGGGGAATGGCCGGTGAGCCGCTGAACCAAGGGCATGAACTCACTTGGGCTGACGTGGATTACCTCTGGCGAAACGGCATAGACTATGACAGGATCCCGCCGGCGAGCAGCCGCCGCCTTCTTCGACCTGTGTAAATCTTTGCCGACCTTGACAGGCGTCGGCCGAAGGCCCTGTGGCTCTTTTCCAGCAGGCGATTTTCCGGCCTGGAATTCTGATTCGTTCTGAAACATAATTCTTCGAAAATATAAGCAACCAGGAGATCATGAAAATGGAAATTTAGGATCTGATGCTGGCTTTCCTATATATAGATCTGGTCGTCGGACTAGTCAACGTTTACTTTTCTTGAATGAACTACGGTTTCCTCTTTACTGTTGCTTAATTTTCACTATAAATGCAAAGCACAATGACTTCGTGAAACAAATGTATGCTTTTAAATTGGTTTTGTTTTTTTCAACAACACACTCAATTTTGAAGGAATATTCTTAATTTAAAGAAGTGAACACAGTTTTTCTACGTAAACAAAATGTTTTTTTTTTAATATTTTTCCTTTCTTTGGAAGGAGTTGGTGCAAAGGATTGATCCTTGGCGGCGACGAAAACAAAGAATTCCAAAACGGAAGCTAAAGTAGATTATTGTTCTTAACGTGTATTTGATAGCCTTTGATATCAGATCAGACGTTAATTAAAATTTTTTTTTGTAGCCCACAGAGTAAATAATAAAACATTGCTTGGAAGAAAAATGATGATTTAAGGTCCGATTTTGGGGGACGGAATTTGGACTCAATCCTATTCAATAATCCTGCTCCAAAATCATGGAACACTATACTATGATGTTTCATGAATGTAAAGTTTTATGTATGTGAAGTGAAGTGGATAGACTTCGTTCGAATGGGACAGGTTACCTTTTGGTTTTTGGTATTTTTAATTTTTTAAGGGTCAAATTGTTTTTTGGATTTTTGTACACATTTTGGACCCATTTGATGACCTGAAATGAGAAAATAAATTTAAAAATTTTAAATTTGATCCCTATTTATCAAACAAGGAATAAAAAAAAAATGACGATTTGGGAAATTTTTGAAATGATGTCTTTGGCAATTTGGTCCCCTCCCAAAGAGTGGGACCAGAAACTGTGGACCAAAAAACGGGCATTAGGGTTGAAAACAGAGAAGCATTGATGGAATTGTGGTTTACATAATAAAGAACTAAAAAAAAAAAGAAAAGAAGAAGAAGAAGAAAAACTAACTGTTGTTTTCATCAATTCCATTCCATCCTACACAAAAGATGTTTATATTATAAACATCTTTGTATGAACTTTCTTCATCCAATCTCATCAGTCATCACATACTCAGTAAAAATGAAATGGGCAGCAAATTTCTCCATTCTATAATTCCTAGAAACATATTTTCAGAAACTTAATTTCAATTCAAGATTTCCAAAACATCAAACTTTTTCTCGTTTGTTCGGGATCAATCCAATGGACCATCGGATTGAATCTGCTTTAGTTTTGTGCCGCTCAAAGCGTAACTAAGTCTTACATCTACTGTGAAATTGACAAGCAAGATTCTCCGCGTGGTATGGTTTGAAGCACTGATGCTGACTAAGAAGCATAGCGTATCCAGTGGGATTAGAGGCATCTTAAACACCACATAGTTCAATTTTCATGAGCACTATGCTTTTATACCAATTAAAAATGGGATAGATGTGATGTCTTAAATTGACGTATATTGTCACATCAAAGCATCGATACGCGGCTTGCACATGGGAAAAATGGAATGTGGCAGCAAATTTTTTCACCAACCATCTGTTTGAGTTCAATCCAATGGGCCATCCGATTGAATGTACAAGCGTGAAATCGACATGAGCTGATGCTGCATAAGAATGTCCTTTATCCATATTATGTACAAGCCCGAGAAGACATAGTGTAGCTAGTCAGGTTGGCCTTTTGACTTTCATGTGTACTATGTGTCTATGCTAAAGTGAATTAGGCCCGTTGTATTAAGTTGACTTGCAATGCCACACTAAGGCACTGACGCAGCTAACCCTCATTAGGCAGCTTCAGGAGTATCGTCTCAAGCCGGAGGCTGGTAGATGGTCAGTTATTGATTCGAGTAGCCCCTAACAAGCTATTATTGTAAATAGCATGTGTGCTATAATATTCTTGTGGGTATGGAGGGGATTGTGTTCTCCAATCCAAGCACGGGCTCGGCCTTATAGGAAAGAGAAAGGGCGAAAATTTCAGTTTCATTGAATGGTTCTTGATACTGAAGGCCACTAATTCAAGTCAGATAAATCGCTCGAGTGGTAGGATTTCCTCACCATTGGACCAAATAATTGCAATTAGGCATAAAAAATGCAATAAAATGGAATCTACTTTCATAAACTGCTCAATTTAAATAAAATATGCAAGATTTTTTCTAATCTTCATGCATGTGTCGCTTTTATTCATTTTATCACTAGTAGTTTAGTTTCTCTAATTAATTTTCCTCATTTACTAAACTTTTGCCTTTTAAAAAATTGCATATGATACTGCTTTTTATTGATTGACGCGGTTCCGATGATGATTCGATTCACCCGATTCTTTGAACTGGCAGGATATTCGATCAGATTCGCACACATCAGTTTGGATAACATTCGGTTGTTATCACAATCGGCCCAAATCCGCCCATCGGAATTGAACATCGGCGGCAAATTGAATTGATTCCTAAGAGTGCCGTGTGTTGTCAAGTATTAACGAAATAATTATTTAATTTATTCTGAAATTTTATTTTTTAAATTATTTTTTTATGCATTTTTTGAATTTACTAAATGACTTCTTTTTCAATATCTTTAGCCGCTCACTCACCACATCAGCGCCTTCATGTTCACATTAAATTTCAAAGGTTTGAATACTGACGTTAATTAGGTCCAGAGCCATGAATTTTTTATGATATAATTTTTTAAAATTTTTATATAAAATAAATAAAGTTGTCTAAAATTTACATTTAAATTAAAAAAAAAAGATTTTGAGCTCTTTGTAAACGGACGATGGCAAGTCCAACCATGTAGCTTCAATCTGAACGAAGCAATATGCAAGCATGAGATTCGATCCAAACATCTGAGAGGATGTGGAGGGAGTGAAATGGATTGGAGAAATTTGATTTGCCCATTTGATTCCAAAACTTTTAGTCAAATCTGGTAAAGAAACTTGGATCTGATTATTAATCAGATGAGAATTTGGCATGCTGTCCATTCACAAATGAATCTGAATCTGAGTTTGAGATCCAGCTGAGATCTAATAAAAATCCAAACCAACTACATACAAATGTGTCAAATTCAATAAAAGCCGGACTCAGCCCTGAGTCCAAAATGTTTGCTTCCCTAAACAGCATTCCCATTAGTTTGGTCTGCTAGCTTTCCAGTGGAGCAGAAGCCGCTTGAAGAAAGGCCGAAGCCCTCCCTTTTTCCTGGCTTTTGTGGTCCAGAGCTGCTTCGGGAATCGAGACACGATAGACTTATGGGTCACCCATCAACTAGAGTGTCACACTGCCACCATTTATAATTTAGAGAAGTAGTACCCACGAGAATCAAACGAAGGACCGAACTCTCTCCAACCCTCTAGTCTGACCAGCTGCTGAATCTGACATCAAAATTCTTCGGTCAAATTTGCAGCAAAGTTGCCTAATTTTTGGGTCTTTGACGTGGCGGAACTTAGCGTGCATCCCTGAATATGATTTGCAACTCTATTAAATTATGAAAGGAAGAAACAGTTTTTGGAGTCATGCTATATGCAAAAGGGAAAAAAACAAGAATTGAAGGCAAGTGGGCACTTGTAATGGACAGGCAATAGGTACATCCAATTTGAATTTGGACATGAAAACATCCAATAAATCATATATGATTAAGGGTATATCCAATTCGAATCCAATTCATATGATATCCTTAAAAAGTAGGTTCATCTTGATCTCGTTCTAGATTTATCACTGGCTTTGGTTCTTCAAATTGCAAGTTTATCTTATATCAAGATTGTGGTTGATCTGGATCATCTATGTGTCACCCGCGATCCGACAAAGTCAGACTTTGATTAAGGAAGGTTGATACCACTTATACCCGAAACTAATTCAAGTTTTTTATAAGAAGCGTTGATTAATGAGGAAGTTTGTGTTCCTCTAGTTTAGAGCCATATATGCAGCATTACTCAAACTCTAGCAACTGAGATCGATGTAGTAGTTCTTTACAAGAAAATTAGAACTTATACTGCAAATCTCTTTGAGAACTTCAATCCCATTGGTGAACTTCTTGATCCGAAACTCTTTAGCAAACTAAAATTTAATTAAGTCAATCCAACCAAATCCATTCAAAGCCCAAAAACTCTCCTCCATAAATCCATTTCAAGCTAGGACAAAACCTTGCATGATCTTGATCACTGCCCTAAGGCCACTTCGAACTCACTTGAATCATGAAACCTACTGAAAACATTGGAATTGATAAACCAGATATGATCAGCAGTTCAAGAGTATCGCTGAAGGGAGTAACGTTTATACACTTGGAGGAGATTACGCTGGTGGAGGAGATTACGCTGGAGGAAATAACGTCCAGGCCAACAAAATCAGATCAAAGATTATAACTAAAAGAAATTATGATAATGATGATTCTAGAATGACAACTACCTCATAAAAGAGAAAACTGCAGGATCTTGTAAATCAATTCAATCCCAATATATATGGGATTGGTGAACGAATGAATTGAATATAAATGAAATCTCTCCTCTTGTGAAATTTAACAAGTGAGAGAGACCTTCCCCATCATGGATATAGACTAACAAGTCGAACCACGTTAAAATGTTGTCTATTCATTTCTCTTCTGTCTAGCGTAAGGTTTATTATGGTATCAGAGCGCCAGTTTGATCAACTTGTTGAAGGAGATCAAGTTGCTACAAAACAGAGAAGCACCTATGAAGAACAAGATATCGCAGGAAACAATGGTCCAAATCCCTCACGTGTTTCACCCCTTGTGATCGGTTGAAGTTGAAAGTTGGGGCATCCACTCCTCACAAGGATAACGTGCTACTGTCCAATTTTCATCAGGCTGGCATTGATTTTTTAATATTCTGCGAGTCAGGCAGTCCTAAACAGATTCTGAATCAGAACAGCGCCTGTATTCCCGTTTGCCATCTTCCTCCATGTTGTCTCCACCGAAGCCCTTTTCACCATAAGGTTGGACGTGCACTATGTCATCATAATCACTAAACGAAAACTCTTATAGTATGGCTGCGGCACCACCAAATTCTGGATCAGATGCCATGAATCTGCCATTTTCAGGTCTGACCTCTTCCATCATTCCTGCTCCAACAAGTCTCCAGCATTTCCTATCTATAAAACTATCCTCCCACAACTATTTACTTTGAGAATCTCAGTTTATTCATATGCTCAAAAGTTATAATATGATGGGATATATTGATGGGTCGTTCAAGGGTCCAAATTAGTTTTTGCCTAGTGAGGATGGCAAAGGGACGGTTTTAAATGTAGCTTTTCTGGAATGACATCGAAGTGACCAACTTCTACTAAGTTGGATTATCTCATCTCTTAGTGAAGTCGTGCATAGTCAAGTCGTAGGCCTTGATTCATCATACAAGGCATGGACCACTATAAAGCGTATATACGCGGCTCGGTCTAGAGCAAAAGTGCAGCAACTAAAGTCTACCCTGCAAAACCTGAAAAAGGGAACTGAATCCATAACAACCTACTTTCACAAAGCAAAGGCATAGCTCACCAATTAGCTATGGTCTCCAAACTAGTCGATGAAGAAGATATGGTTATGAACATTCTTTCTGGTCTTCTCGCAGAGGAATACGACACTTTAAAAATCTCCTTGCATACTCGTGTTGACCCTATAAATCTGGAGGAGTTATACTCTCTACTTCTTATCCAAGAATCTGAAATATCAAAACCTACAAGTTTTGAAGATCCTTCAGCCTATATAGTACATCGACAATAAAACTTCAAGAATCACCACTACTGTGGTAAACCTGAGCAGCAAAGAAGACATCAAGGACATCACCGTCAAGATAAAGTTGTCAATTGTCATGCTTGTGGCAATCGTGGACATCTTGCTTCTCAATGTCGAACTGTATGTCAAGCTTGCAGGAAATTAGGACATGGCGCACTACACTGCAAATTATATAAATTCCAAAAGGAATCATCATCCTCAGAAGCATATCACATGAAAATTACACCTCAAGTAGATGATGGTTTTTAGCATCCAGACACTGACGCTACTCATCATGTGACTGCTGATCTGAATAAACTTTCTGTTCACTCAGAGTATCAATGAAAGGATCAATGGAGAGTTAGAAATGGTACTGGTCTTCAAAACAAGAACGGTGGTAATGCTTCTCTCTATAGTTCAGATTCAAAATTTCTCATAAATAACATGTTGCATGTTCCTAGTATTTCTAAAAATATGTTGTCCTGTGCATAAATTTGCTCGTGACAATGATGTTGTGTTTGAATTTGATGCAAATTGTTGTTATGTTAAGAACCGGGCAATAGGGGAGAAACTTCTGGAAGAAGCAAATAAAGGAGGCTTATATCAGCTAAAGTTAGACTAATATGCAGTTTGTCAGAAAACACTTGTTGGAGAATGGGTCTCAATTGATGATTGACATAATCGAATGGGACATCCTGATTTTAGAACTGTAATGCATGTTTCGAATAAATTTGTTTTACCTATTGATAGTAGGTCTTATAATAAGATATGTGATGCATGTCAAAGAGGGAAAAGTCATGCTCTTCCTTTTGCTCAAATGCAATATAAGATTGATGCTCCACTTGATTTAGTTTTTACTGATGTTTGGGGACCATTGGCCACTCCTTCGTTGCATGTATTGGTATTATTCACGGAGTTGCTTGTCCTCATGCGCATCAGCAAAATGACACCATAGAAAGCAAACACAGACATATAGTCAATGTCGGATTAATACTTCTTGCACATGCCAACTTAGCTTACAAATATTGGGATTTTGCTTTTAGAACTGTTGTCTTCTTGATCAATAGAATGCCAACACGGGTAAAATGCAGTCACCATATCAAGTTTTGTTAAAAAACTCTTTAGGTTATAAATTTTTAAAGGTTTTTGGATGTGCCTGCTATCCATGTTTTTGTGATTTCAATTCTTACAAATTACAGTTTCGCAGCAAACAACATGTTTTTTTTTTGTTACAACAACATGCACAAATGATATATTTGCCTCGATCCAGATACGAGCAAACTCCTTATTAGTAGACATGTGGTATTTGATGGAGTATATCCATTTAAAGCCGCGGCATCCATAACGCCATCCTCACCAAATACATCTATAACCAACGTCCCCTTAATCATAACCATGCCTTCCTCAAACTTCTCACCAAATCATGCCCCAACCCAAATCGTGTCCCCTTCACCAATCACTCGGATAGGACTCATCTGAAGGGGCACTGATCAGAACCATGATTCAATTCTTATGGAATTTGTTTAGATCCTATTCAGGTTTTATCTGCTCATGCATGCTGGGTCCATTCGATCCATCCTTGTCGGTAGGTCTCAAGCTTGATTGGGTTGTCAAGCTTAATTTTTTGCATTTTGGAATAAGTTTAACTCCATCTTACTGCAAAGTTAGTTAGATCCGATGAGAAGCATGAAAAGGACAAACTGGCAAACTGTCACCAACTCAATAAGAATGTTGCAGCAGTCAAGATGAAAAACAGCATATATATAAATTATATATATATATATAGTTTGCAATCTTTATGAGTTCATACCAAAGATTAGAATGTTAATATTTTTTGACGGTTAGAAAGATTATTATATACTTATCAATTATGCAGCAAGGCCATTTCAAATAATGCAACGTCTGAGGCATAATTAGAAGACGAGAGACATTGATCTTATGTAATTCAGTTGTGATTATTGAGGAGATTATCATCTGGTTTTAAATTTTTGCTTCTCTTGTTATTTATTGTATTTGCAGTTAATTCCTGGCAGTTGCATGATTTTGGTTCCACGGCTGTAAAGTGTATCCCATGTCCACCGCTTCATACACAATCAAAAGCATGTGTTTCTGAGATCTAGATGTGCTCCCAAGATGACGGAGCTAAAAGAATCAAGGCTAGCACGGAAAATCTGTTAGAATGGTTGCCAATTTAGGAATAATTCATCATTTATGTAAACATATCACCAACTAAATCTTGCTGACTGCATTTCAGCTAGTTCCAGCCATGCAATCATCTAGCCATATTAATAAAACATTCATTAGCTCTTTTATACTGATCAGCAACCTTTCTGTTCCCTCATAGGCGATCATTGAACGTTTGAAACAATTAAATCTCAAAGCTGGATGAACCGTCTTCAGTCCTCTCGTTGCAGTACTGAAATAAATACCATCCTCTTCATTCCTCTTGTCGCAGTACTGAAATAAATACCATATTCTCCGAATGATAAATACTGAAAAAAGAGCGATAACTTTAACCGAGTTCAGAGGGAGATCAAGTGAAGGTGAGAGTCATGGTACACTTGTTACAGGGTAAGAAGGTGCAAAGCACAATAAAACTGAATTACCCTATAGAGAGAGGACTTTGGGCATATATCAGGATGCATCACTATATTTCATCTTCCTTTGTGTCAGAACATTGCAAAAACCTTGTCATCTAGTAATTTCATTTGAGTCATGGTACACTTGTTACAGGGCAAGAAGGTTCAAAGCACAATAAAATTGAATTACGCTATAGAGAGAGGACTTTGGGCATATATCAAGATGCATCACTATATTTCATCTTCCTTTGTGTCAGAACATTGCAAAAACCTTGTCATCTAGTAATCTCATTTGACTACTGTACAACATATTCTAGTTACCAAAGTTCTTTTCTACTTTGCTACTTTAATCTGTTCTAGGTAAGGTATCTTACTCCAACATTCATCTATCCCCGCATTTTGAAGGGGAGGCAAGGAGAAGACACTAACAGTAGAACTACCACTTCTAATTTCCTTCAAAGCTCGCAATGCCGCCATCGTGCTCTTCATGTACAAGCTCTCCATGTACTCTATCTCCTCCAACTCTGGGGATTCTTTCAACAAAGACTTGCTGCCCTCCACATTCTTCTCTTCGGGCTCCGCTTCACCACCATCCGTGGCACATGAAAGAGTTGGCTCATTTGCTGAAAAAAGGTGATCCAGCATTCTCTCACACTCTTTAACAAGTTTAAAGAGGAGGTCGGTGGTGAAAAAAGGTTGATGCAGGACTCTCTGAATGAAAGGCAGTCGCATGAGAGCACCAGTCCTTTTGTCATATTTCTTTAGGATCTTCACTAAACCTGCACGTCCACATAAAACAGAAAATATTAGAAAACCATAGGCTTTTTGTTAGCTGGGAGACCGATGAACCAACAATAGGTAGCACTAATTCCAGTGTCTTTACCGACACAAATAAACAGGAAGCACCCGTTATAAGTTCCCTAGAAAGCTAGGGAAATTTATCCGACTGAAGGCCAGGATGGGGATCCCTCAAGAACAAACAAGCATGCCTTACTAGTTCTTTAGAAACTCTTTAGTTTATAAAGTAAGATCATCCTAATAATGAGGAGGCCGATCTCACATGTTTCACTCCCTAACGTTCCTCCCTTTCCTAGACTTCTTCCTCCTCAACCAATGACATGACAATGCAGCAGTTCAGGCCTGCAGAACTGTTTTCTGATCCACGTGCATATTTGTGATACTGCATGTGCATGTGGGTGGAACGCCGATAAGAGGAGGATTTGAAGGACAGAGCACCCATATGATTTGGTCACAGACCTTCCCGTGAAAATTTATGTACAAAGGCATTTGACAACTGTGTTCTTGGAAGACATTCTAACAACAGCATGTTCGTTCCAGGAAACAGTGTGATTGTAAATTCTGGTTTTAGATCCAACAATCAACCGCTAGACATAATCCCACCGTTCTAGTTGAAACAAGATCGAGATGTTCTTTGTTAAAACGTGTGTTTCAGGAACATGTCTTCACAATGTTCTTCCATCTTCTATATTCTGTAAGCAACAATATGCGTAGCACAAACATTGTTGTACGCTGATCTTCAGGAACTATACATACGACCAGCAAGAAAATCAGCAGACAAGCACCGTCCATAAATTTGACAATCCCAACATATAAGACGGCAACTGCACCCCAAGATGGACTAAAATTAATAGATGCTCCCCTTGAAATCTCGGGGTGAAACTTATAGTAAAAATTAAACCCATGAAGCCCTTCCTGGTTCCCTCTTGACTATTGCCCTAGATTGACATGAATTGCAGCCTGCCCAGTACTCAACTGTGAATACTTCCAAGAAAGGACAAACTCAGAAGTCTGAGATGCCTTCAGAATGGTATCATTATCTATAACCACGTCGACTCATCACAATTTAATATTTAATTAGACAAACGTCCACTTATGCCATGAAAAGGGAAAAAGGAAAAGGTAATCTCTGCATATATCAAAAGGAAAGGAGTGGAAGAAGGTTGACCTGTATAATTGAGAGCACTGTAGTTCTCCAAAAGGACCATTTCTCCATGAAAATCAACAATCTCTTTCTTCACTTTTATCATCTTTTCTTTTGAATCTTTTCCCTTCTCCACCATTTCTTGCAACAACTGCAATAAGGAAGAACAAATGAACTCAGCCAAATATTAACCAAGACACCGTTGTGGACAACTAGACAAACATCCTACGCACAGGTGTATGACTTGTCCACCTAACGCTTAGCTTTTAACGAATTTGGTTCAAAATTCTGGTGGGTACTAACATTTCCTATCACACTATATGCATTTGCAGCACACTTGACCACCAAAATTCTTCGCCAAATAAGGCAGCGATCGTACCTCATTTGTAATAGACCGTCCTGCCTGGCTTGTAATAGACCGTCCTGCTTCTGAAGCAAAGATTTCTAAAATGATCTATTATGTTGCCAACATGTTTGGGTCATTCAAGCAATGCCCACAATCCATGGAAAAAGAAACTGACTCCATCCTACCAAGGTAGTTTCAAGGATGACAGGCTTGCTTTTTCCGTGAGACACGTCTGAATAAGTAGGGCTATCAGCTGTACGGTTTGGACACTTTACAGAGAATTTCTAATTCTCTAACCAGGAAAATTTTACATGAATCTTGTTTCTCTATTAATTCATTTCTGAACCTAAAACCACGGACTTTTTATAATCATTCATATACGTCTTGCCAACTTTCCAACACTTAAACGCTATAATGATGCCGAATCCCACCATAAGCTCTCAAACTCCTCATAAATATAATGAATTCTCCACTCAATTAGACCCATGTTTGAGACACCCATCACACGGAAGAACAAGCGCGATTAGAATCACCAAAAAGTTCCGGCTACCCAATTTTGGAATCCTCACGAAATTGAACCACGTCAGGTAATTGCAAGAGCACCGAAGTCAATAAACCCATAAATAGAGACTATAATTACCTACATCAAGAAAAACAGAGGAGAATCAGAACGGAAGGGAAGCCGCTACCTTCTGGCGGATAATGTATTCCTCCTCTTTCTCGACGAAGAAGGCATTAAACTTCTCCAGTTCAGCATCCAGAAGGCCGACGAATTCCTGCTCCTCAGGCGTCGCGGCCGTCGCTGTCTCGGCAGAGCAGGGCTCCTCCCCGTCGCCGGAGAGCCTGGGCCTCTTAGCTGGATTTCCGCCCTTAGGGGCCATTAGCTTGAGGCGCTTCTTGAGATCCTTGTAGGACAGGAATTTGTCCCGCCACTCGGGCAGCGCTTCCTCGATCTGGTTGCTCAGGCTCTTGCCGAACTTCATCTTCTCCAAGGATCGGTCAGAAATGCGGCAGTCAGTTGGCCGGAAAAAATGGCCAGTTATTGATAGGTGCGTGGTTGTTGGTGGCGGTGGTGAAGGGGGGTTCGGAGGGCGGGGAAGGGCCGCTAAATATAGAGGGGCGGGAGGGATATGCGAAGGAGGGAGGGGGAATATCCGTCTCCCCAGTCTCCCACGCCGGACACAACGGAATATTTGGGGGTTTTATTCCCTCCCCGCCCTCCGCCAATCACATGCTCCATTCCGATCCCTCCACGTTCCGGGTTTTCTGCCCCTTCAATTTCATCAATCAAAATCTTTCTCACACTTTATATATATACATATGAATGAAGGTGACCAATTTGATAAACCTCTTAGATAATTTAATATAAATCAGTTCAAGTTATTCTTTTTCAAATTAATAGTTTTTACTATCAAAATTTTGATGTTATACGAACTGTTTAATATATATTATTTAAATTAAAAAAATGATTGACTTAATATATGTTTCTCATTAAACCATTATTAAGACTATATCTATAGCGCTTATATTGTAAAAAAGACATTCATGATTAATTATAATACGTTTGGTTTTTATCCTTAACTAAATGATCTAGTTTTTATCAACTTATATATATATATATATATATATAAAGTTAAGAACAAAAAACAAACCACTCAGAAGTATTTATTAAAGTGCTTTTTATGTAATCCAATAATATAAATGTGATCTTCATAATGTTTTGATGAGAATCATGCACTAAGTCATTTTTTTAGTATTTTTAACATCTTCTATAGTAATAAAAAAAAATGAACAGCTCTTATGACTCCAAATTTGGTAGTATAAAAATCAATGATATTTTTAAAAACAGCTTGAACTAAGATATATTCTGTGTTCAATTAGCATTAATAAACACAGCAGACATGCTGTTTAAAATATTTTCTTGAAACAATTTAAGAGGTTTGGTTTTTGTCGTGACTTAAGTGGTTTGTGATATACGAATATATATATATATATATAGTTGTATTAGACCCTTCATGGTACTTCCAACAACAAATTTTTTAGATTCGATTTCTTCTTTACGATTACAATTAAGTTGTTTGGTTCCTTCTAGCACTAACAAGCTAGAAAAAAGTCTCAAAAAAGATTTTAATGTCTTTGTTTTAATACAGAGAACGATATTAATGTTTTTGTTGTGGGCGCAGAATAAAAAAAAAAAAAGGATTGTGAAAGAAATGGGAACAATGCTTTTATCAATCGGCTCAAGGGTCACTAAGTGATGGATAGCGCAACCGGTCGGGTTGGGTACCGTGTCATAACCACGTCCTCAACTTGATTCTTAAAGGTGTTATCCTAAGCCATGAACTTGTGTTAAATTTCGACAGATCTTAGTAAAGATCTATTCGCTTGAAACCTTTCCTTGTTGGATCAAGGTTGCACTGGGCTGCTCTTCCTTTAGTTCATATCGGTCCCTTAGTCGTTTTTATTCCCTGTAAATTCCCATTCTCTTGATTTATATATATTTGGAGTCTTCCCTCCAGCGGCAAAGTTAGGGTAGAGCCCGCAAGGGCCATGGCCCCACATCAAAAAATAAAAAATAAAAAATAAAAATTTACATGTAAAGTTTAAAAAAAAAATTTACTTGTCCTATGTAAAAATTTTAAAAAATGATATTTTGGCCTATGTTGAACTCAACACATTTTAAGTGGAAAGAAATGGAAAATATAGGGTACTTAGAGTCCAAGTTGGAGCCAGGATTTTCCTTTTCTTTTTTTTTGCTGAAGATGTACGCATCCTATGTAATTTTTGAGTCACTACAATATCGTTATCAGTCCTTCCAATGAATTTTTTCATTATCTCCGCCACTGTTTATACAATTTTAATGTCAATAGACAAGTTCAGCAAACAAGCTTGACTCGTTTATAAAATGAGTCAAATTAAGCCAAAAAGTAAACTCATTTGATTAAACAATTTAAGCTCAACTGACTTCGATTAAGCTCAAGCCAAGCTAGGCCAACGCAAAGTCGGGCTCAATCAACCTAGAGATGAAGCTGGAAATTTCTGGTCAAAGGGTGCACTTTATCTTCAGGGTCTGCATGCAGACCAACAACTCTATTTGGCTAGAACGAGGTGTAGGTTCACCATAATAGGTTTACCTATGGCCTGTGTTGGCAACTGCCCACATGTGGCCCTTCCCCGGCCCAACTGGAGTTCAAGCCAAGCACGAGCCAGGCCGCCCTTCAATTCTCGAGCTAAGCTCGAGCAGGTTGACTCAAAACTCGGTTGATGAAGGGTCCTACTACCAAACTTGCTTGACAAGTGAAGCAAACAAGTTCTGTACCCTTCCTCTCTGTGAAAAGCACTGTCATTTAGTATTCAAGCTGCTTTAAATGTTCAATCCAATGAAAGTAGCGCAGATACTACAAGTCTCTTCTAAGTGAGAAGCACGTAATAGAAGCATATACCAAGCATAGTTCTAGGAATATGAGCATTCAAGCTTTTTTTAGTTCTTTCAGGAACGACAATGCATCCTTTTGGTTCCATGAACCTTGAACCTGAGAATATTCCAAGTGAGATGGCGAAGCTTTTTAAAGTAGAAGACAGAAATTAAAGTGGAAACTAAACAAGAAAAAGTCACGATGAAGTCCAGTTTGGCTCAGACTGACGTGCAAGGGATCCACAAGCGCCAACCTTCCTTTGCTTAAACACTACGGTGACGTGTGGACTTCCTCACCTAGATGGGGAATAATTAACAAGAAGGGCATAGACAGTAAGCTAGCCAAAGGTAGGTAGGGGTGGGTGCATGCCTGTCACATTTTTATCACACGGAGCCGTTTAATAGTAGAGACACTATGCAATTGGCTAGTATACTTTGCGAGCGTTTCATGAATATACTCTAAACTTTAGGCAAATTCGTAGGACATTGAGCACAGAGTAGCCCAATCACCAAACAACCCCAAATGATCCGAGTGAGTGTAAGATTTATACAGTGTCTCCATTTGCCAAACGACCCTGAATGGTCGGACAGAATCTAAGGTGCTCCGACCGTTTGAGGATAAGAATGTCGTATTTTTAAATTATATCTTCATAAAGAACATGCTTTTAAGATATTGTATTCTTGTTCAAGAAAATATAGTCTAATACTGGTACTAGAAATATAGTATTATACATCTCTCCCTCTTTTCTCTAAGTTTGAACTTTTTTTAAAGGGACCCATTTGATGAGGCTTGAAGTCTGACAGGAGTCCATTCTGTTCATCTCTAAATAGATGACCTTTTAAGTTAGAGGCACCTGGTTTTCGTTTTAGAAAAGCAAGGCTAAGTTCAAAATCAGCTTTAAATGCAGCTATACAAGACCAATATTAATCTAACTCCTGCACTCGGTGCTTACACAGGCCGATGGGAATGCAGCCAGAATTGGTTCAACTCTTTGGTTAGGCAAGTATTTGTTGACCGGAAAAGTGATAAATTTTTTTTTTAGACGAAGGCTGGCAAGCATTTTCCGGTTGACAGATTTTTTTTTTTTCGGCGAAGACTGGTAGTCTTCTCCCCATTGACAGATGTGCACGCGATCTCCCACTTCACAATAGAACAAAATAAGTGAGAATGCAGTGTGGAAAGAAACCAATAATGCACAAAAAAAAAAACCAGCAGATCTAGTTTTGTTATATATATATTATGCCATGTGGCTATTAAAAATCTAATGCTTTGGCTTTTCGAAAACCTTATCGAGAGATTCAACTGCCCAGCTTCCATTATAATTGGTCCTTGCATTGGCATATTCTCAAGTATTCCATGGAATATTCAAGGAATCATCCATTTTGATGAACATAGATTTCAACGCCGGTATACTTCCAAAAGTGCCTTCTTTGCTCATTGGGATTGATGACTTGATTACGATTGGCGATGCATCAAATACTAGACTTCATAATTTGCAAAATGACTAGTAAGATACAAGCCAAGTGATGGAATGGAGCCAGTAATCCATTGTAGAGGTCGAGTTATAATTTAATTTTAAATTTCAACAGAAATTGAAATACAACTTTCTAAAATCTTTATATAGATTAAATTAAAATTTTTAAATTTTACATGTGAAATTTAATTTTTTAAAAAATATAAGGTGGGACTATGACCCTAATGGATCCCCTTGCCTCTAGCCATGAATAACCCCGTATTTGGTCCAGACTTGGGTTCAAGCTTAGCCCTTTAAAATAGAGTGTGGGCTGGTTGGATAATTTATTTTTAATAATATTATATATATATGTATATCTATTATTTTATTCTAAATTGATTCAGGCTATACTTCAGGCTCAGGTTTCGACAGTCAGGTGGGACCAGTGACCTATGCCCCGGCCTAAGAACTGTCTTATAATCTTTCGGCAAGACGGCCAAAATCAAGGCAGTTGGGCCGGTGCCTTTTACTTTTGTGCAGATAATGCATTCTTGAAACTTGGATACATGCACCGATGTGCATGATGCACAACTTTTAAGTTACAACATTTGTCCTTCTGGCCCACTTTTATTGGGACCTTAGCCCACTCTTAAAGGTATATGTCATTCACATGTACCTGCACAATGCAAAGGTGTACAGCCTTATGCATATAACCATATAACCAGCTTCATGCACTTTTCCTCATTCAAAAAACATTTGCTTCCCCTTCCAAGGGTGGCCCAGGAACTCGGATCGGCCAAAAGACTTTGACATGTTGAACAATGGATGATCTTGTCATCATTAAATGCTAAACACTACCCGTCGTTATCAATGGCGGAGCCATAAACTTCTGGCTAAGGGATGCTAATACATTAAATTCAAACTTTTAAAAATCAACTAATATGTAAATAATTAAATGTCCATCATGTATTAATATAAGAATAAGCAAATTTATGTGGGCTCTGACACTGTTTGCTTCATGTGCCTTTGCCACTATCTGCTTTATTTATCTCATCTACAACTAGTTGCCATCGAACACCGATCATGCAAGTTAACAGTCGGTAAGGATGTCAATCAGTGGTGAGCTCAGAAATTTTTGGTTAAGGGACATTACCTCAGAAATTTTCATTTGGCACAGTGTATTTAAATAAGTTTTATTGCCTTGGACTTAAGATTCGAGTGTCAGATTTGTTCTAGATTTAGGGTTTTAACAAATTGATTTCAAATGAAATCTTGGTCGATGAATAGGAACAAAGAAAGGAAGGATATTCGATCTCTCGCACACATCAGAAATCTGCATGGGAGAATTTGGCGGGAAGCAGAACGGCTGGCAAGAGAACCAATCGTGGTTAAGGATGTCAATAGATTGGATTTGAATCGAATATATCCTTAATCATATCAGCTTTTTCGGATATTCACAAATTCAGATTCAAATTCGAATAAAGAAAAGTAATATCCGAAATCTGATGTTACAATCCGAATCCAATCTGAGTCCAGTTTTTATATTTATATCCAAATCAGAATCCAAATTTTGAACAGGATTTTGTCAATTCTCAAAATTGAATAGCATTAGATACAAGATATTTGTCTAAAAATGAATCCTATCTGAAGATATTTGTCTAAAAATGAATCCTATTTGAATCTGTATCTGACTCCGATCGGATATTTATGTTTATCCAAATCCAACTCTAATTGGATGCCATTTGTTAAATCCAATCCGATTTCTTAATTAAATATTACATTTTTTTCTATATCAGATTTTTGGATCAAATTGGTCGGATATCTGATTCTAATTGGATATATTGTCATCCCTAGTCGTGGTCCTCCTTCACACACACACACACAGAGAAAGAGAAAGAGATGCTGAAAATTCAAATGAAGCAAACCAATCATTTGAGAAATTCTTAATTAATTTGACCACATCTCTTTAATGCTACTTAGCAATAAGAATAGTTTGTTACCGTTCCATAAAATCATGTTTTATAATGTGCAGTGTTTCATGAACCTAACCAAATTCATGAAACAGCAACAAATTATTACAAAACACCCCATTTGTCCGGCATTATTGTACACGTCCAAGTTAATTTTCCACAAACAACTTTAATACTATTATTATTGTTTTCCAGAACTTTATTATTGTTATTATTATCTTCTTCAATGCTAGTAACCCTTTTACTGGTGCTTGCGATGCTTATCCACATCTCCAATATGATACCATTATTTAGTATTCAAAGGATTCATGAGGTTGGGAATTTCCCGAGGAGGAAGAGAATATGCCGTGTGAAGAAAGCAGAAAAGCGGTTTATCTAGTGGTTCTGCAAACGGTGGTGTTGGATTATTTGCCTCGTTGGTAGCACGTCATCTGCTCCTTCACCAATAATAACGCCAATGGTATGTGATATGGTGATCTCTCTCTCTCTCTCTTACCAACTTACCAACCGGTCTATATAGCATAGTTGGTTGGACCGGTGGCGAAAACACAATATGTCTTAGGTTTGATTCCCGTGGCCGCGTGGGTGTTACATGTTGGTCGGTGTTAAGGTAAAGAAGGGTTAATAATGATGCCCCCGTGGATTAAGGACAAGGATCCACAAATATGTCTCAAAATCAGGAAAGATTTGTGGAGATTTTGTACAAATAACTCGAACTCGAGTCAAGCTCAATAGAACAAGCTCGAGTTCGGCTCGAGAGTACAACATCGAGCTCAAACTCGACTTGTTTAACTCGTTTATACATGTCACTTTTTTTTTTCTTAACTTGGTTAGTTGCTACTCTTTCTAACTATTTCCACATTATAATTCAACATTTATTATGTAGTCGAGCCGAGTCGAGTTCTTAGTACATGAACTTGACGCTGAGTCGAGTTCTTAGTACATGAACTTGACTTGTTGAACATTCCGAGCACACACTTGAACTCGACCTCAAGTTTAGACGAGCGAGTTTGAGTCAACCTCGAGTTAGCTCGACTTGACATGGAGAATTTAGTTCTTGAAGTTATGGAACCAGTTACAGATTCAAAAACGATCTGCCAAGCGTAGCCAAATAGCTCTTGTTCGGAAAACCCAACTGAATTAGATCTAGAATCAAATTTCTAATACAAAATCATAATCTGAACCCACCTTAATCTAACAGGACCAGGATCATCACCCTCAATTTCAATTTACTCATGGATCAAAACCATATCCATTTTCACTTTGGATTCGGGATCATGTTCGATCCATGATCTTACTTGTTAGTATCTGGATTTGAATAGATTAGGATCAAACCTGATCCATATCCAATCAGGTTCCACCCGTGAGTCTTATCCCACCCAAGAGCCCAAATCCGAACATAAACTTGAACCCATATTCAAATACGAATCCAAGCCCGAATTTAAATCAAATTCAGGTGATAACTAGATTGTATCCAATGAAAGGAGTCTATGAAATTAGGATCAATAACAATTCAGACCAACCTTTCCCCAACCAAAACTGATTGGGTGTGATCTTGGGAGAGAAAACTCAGCCAAAATAATTTTGATATTTTTTCCTTTTCTTGTTCGCATTATCAAACACATTTCTTTGCAAAAAATGCACTTAAAATTGTGAATAAAGGTACACAAACTCCCTTTCCATTCAATGTGGATCATAAGATTTAGAGAAATCATCCAATGCTTTCAGATTACATGAGCCTTCAGCTAGTGATTTTTTTTCTGTAATTTCTTCCCTACACCAGATTACAGGGAGAGGGACGTGTGTGGGGGGTGGAAGGTTGGGTGGGCGCTCGCTCACATTTTTGAAAAATGAAAAAAATTTACATGTAAATTTTAAAAAACTTTGTTTAGCTAGTATAAAAAAAAAAAAAATTGGAAATTATATTTTGGCCCTTGTTAAAATTTTGAAATCATAGTTCGGCTCCTCAAACAAAACATTTATAACTTTGCTGCTCGGAGAAGTTCATAGCAAAGGTATCCTACTCCACAATTTTGAATAAACTCAGGGCTTTAATTATTTTACTCTTCAGTTTTGTCTAAACCTAGCAAAATGTGGGCTCTGTTCAACATCATCTATCTAAAACCCAAATTTCCTTGGCTCTTCAATCGAACCGAGCTGCGAAATCAACCATATTAACTTGATGATTTGGCTGATCCAGCTATGTGCTTAGTTCTTCGATTAATTATTTTCAGTTTTTGAAGATTCAGTTTGTGAATACATGCCACCAAAGGAACATTGCTTGATTATGTATTTCTTACATGTACAGACAGATGCTGAAATATTTTCTGCAGTGACTGTCGTCGATCATGGAACTTCTGCAGTCCAACAGACGGTAGATTTCATGTAAATTAATTCAGATTTTCATAAGTTCTGGTATGAAGTCTTTTAGCTGGTAGTCTGGACATTATGAGCTCTACTAAATCTGAATAAAAACAACGAATGTCACCTGCTGTGAATCAATCTGAATAAGAGAAGAGTGTGTGATTGTCTTTTGTTGTGGATGTAGGCGGTCTGAACCACATTACATTTGGTCTCCCTTGTTGTTATTGTTTCTCTTTTCATTGCTCTATATGGAATCAGAGTAGGGGCTTTAGAATCCTGCAGCTTCTTGCTTCTCTTCGACCACATTAATGGCAAGTTCAGATCTTCCATTTGAGAAGGTTGTGGTACAGGAACAGGCAACCCCATACCTTCGGATCACTTATCCTGTTGAATGGAAAGAACTATATTTCATGGGCCAAGTCTATGAAGTTGTATTTGGTTGGTAAATCAAAGTTGGATTATATTACTGGAATGCGTCCCAAACTAGTGGAGACAGATCCCAAATGTAAAGAATGGCAATCTTCAAAAGAAGATATAGTTAGATCATGGTTATTAAATGCCATAAAACCTAAGTCGTATGGATAATTCAATAAGGTTCACGTATCTGTGTCGCCGTACTCATACTTAAAATGGGTTTTCGGATACACTTGGGTACTTTTTAAATTGAAATCGATCTAAATGGTTTAAATTTATGTTTTTTTATCAACTCAGTTTTCATTCTGTTTTTAGAGTTATTGTTTATTAACATGTAAATTTTTTATTTAAAATCATTTGTTTATTTAAATTTTACTTTCATTTTGATTTTTTTTATTACTTTATATATATATATATATATATATATATATATATATATATATATATATATATATATATATATGTGTGTGTGTGTGTGTGTGTGTGTGTGTGTGTGTGTGTGTGTGTGTGTATACAAGAGTGCTAGAATGCTTACTGCATGATAGGACACCTAAAAGATCTTGGATGCATTATATAAGTCTTGATTGTCCAAACTAGAGAGATAAATTGAGTCCATGTGCCACAAAATGTATTTTCCTTGGATATCGTTGGAATAAAAAAGGTTTAAATGCCCCAGTGTTCAAGAAGCTCAATGTATATTGTGTGTGATATCAAGTTTGATGAATCAAGCATGTTCTTTAAAGTTAAGCAAGAGGATATTAGTCCACAAGGAGAAGATTGTTTTACCTAATATCCATGTTGAGGCTGCCTGACAGGTTGAATAGAATCATGAACCAATGACACATGAAGAATTAGAAATTCAAAATGAATAGCCTGGCAACTATAGTGAGTTCCAACATAAGCCGGATCTAAAGAGATCATAGAAAGAAATTCGAACTCCAAAGTACCTCAGTGACTATGTCACATATAATACTGTTGCATATCTCATACAAAAGCAAATTTCTTTTGACAAATTCTCTAAAGATCATGCTTGTCTTAATGAATTACAATGTGAACAGAAACCTTATGATGAAACAAAGCATAATTCAGTGTGGGTCAATGCTATGTAAGAAGAGCTCTGTTTCCGTCAATATTTCACCGGTCAAATGATGTCCGATCACTGTGATTTTTTAGATATGTTGTATCTGAGATTGAGATGAATCTAATGGCTTATGGCACGTTCAAAAACTTCCAATGAATCGCCGGGAAATGGCCGTTGATCAGACAGGTCTGTTGCTGGTTGTGGCAGAATGACGACGGCGACACAGATCTGTTTTACCACAGATTTGGATACCCAAATGAACTCCGATCTTAATGAAATTTGAACAATGATAGCTGACCTCAAGACGATTCCAACGGCGTATTGCACGCATTGAAACTCCCAGAAAATCGTCAGATTCAGATCAATGAACAGCAACCTATTTCTGGAAACGACAGAGTCGCGGCCGCAGAATGTGTTATATTTCTGCTCTGATTTGACCGACCAAACGAATTCCATCGCCACATTGCATAAAACTCATACATGTGATGTTACTTTTGTGTGAAGGAAAACAAGTAGTGAGGTGCCACTGGGTATTCAAGAGTATGACTCTAGGTTTCAATTTTAGCATGCCTTTGATATATAAAAACAACAAATGTAACCTCCTGCAAACAATCTGAATGGGAAAAGAGAGTGTGACTGTCTTTTGACATGGATTCTAGGGATCTAAACCACATTAAATTTGCTGTCCCATTAAACTTT
Source organism: Nymphaea thermarum (assembly GCA_011799765.1). Taxonomy (NCBI): domain Eukaryota; kingdom Viridiplantae; phylum Streptophyta; class Magnoliopsida; order Nymphaeales; family Nymphaeaceae; genus Nymphaea; species Nymphaea thermarum. The sequence goes on along the minus strand of JAANDH010000165.1, from coordinate 126,853 downwards.
GTGTATGTTGTTATTATTGTTTCATGTTCCTTATTCTATAAGGGCTTTTATAAATCCATTCCTGACTCAAAATGAATTGAAAGATTAATATCGCTTACTGTAGTGACAAACCCAATCTCGATATTTGCATTACTTCTAAGACAAATTTATCTTTCGTCATGGTAACTATAGTTAGTAGTCTAACATAATTACGTGCATAGTGAAGTTAGGGTCTATGTTATTGAAAATATAGCTTTGTGAAATTTTATTATCTCTGTTTTTTTAGGGTTTTAGGAAGCAAAATGGAGGAATAAGAAGAAGAAGCTGGCTTCCTTGTAAACGGGAAACTATATATAGGTATGTTAGTAAATCCAATATAGACCTGATATTCTAACGAACCGCACAAATAAAATATGATCTGGAAAAAATTTAAACATCCAATTAAAAATTTGGATCAGATTTGATATAAGAAAAGACATCTGATCAGACTTGGATTAAGTGCATTGAAAGATGTGCTTCTAAAGATGGATCTCAATAACATAGATAAATCCACATTACATGTTAAAAACCATACAGTTAAGATTGGATGGAAAGAAAAAGAGGGGTCCAACCTTATCTCATATTATCACGGATCTAAGGCCGCAGTGAAACAAGCATGCCTTAAATATTGGCAGGATTCAGATTCAGATCGAATTCAAAATATAAATCTGGGATATGATATATTTCATTCAAATTTGATTATGAATCTGAAACCGATTATATAAATATCTGAAAGATAAAATATGGTAAAATATATATTTGATTGGAATATATTCAGTTGGCATCCATAACCATCCGCCAGCCATAGCTGGTGAAGGCATTACCCCTGCAATGTTACCAAAATGGAATTTGGAGATGGAATCGCCATGTCTACATTACTTTTTGAAAAGACACCTAGAAAAACTGAATTTAAAAATAGGAAAGAACTTTAAGAATAGCAGAAAGCACTTGGCGTTCTTGTATCTGCCATTAAATTAATTGGCATTTATCACCAAGTCAGTTAAAGATGGATTCCAGCTTTGACGAGACAGGAGAAAAGGAGATTCTAACTTGACTTCAAGTAAAAAGGGGCCGACAGGGAGAAAAAGAGATTCCAACATCCAAGAAGGGACCCAACACAGCCACCGCCTTGTTCCCCAAGCAAAGGAAAAAAAGGCCACCATCAAGGTTCTGCTCTTTTGGTTCCTTCCTTTGTCGCCTTCCAATCTAAGTGGCGGTGCATGTGTGGACGTACGTGTGATGTCAGTTCCACCTTTTCTTCCTTCGCAAGAAACTTGCTCAGCAAGCACTCCACAGCTAAAGTAACTTGTTGACAAAGGTAAATATCAAATTCCCGCCAAGCATATATGCCAAATCATGTCGTGTCACTACAGTTTTTCTACGATAAAAGCTTTGCTAAACTTGGACACGGACGGCTATACATCCAGCATAGAGAGAACGAGCCTGAATTGGCCAATTCAAGCATATTTCACAATTTAATAGTATTTTTTTTTCACTCTCTAGTTTTTTTATTGTTTTTTTGCTTGATGATTATTTTCACACAAAAAAAAAAAGATTGTCCAGATTTTTTATTCAATTCATATTTATTTTGATTGTGATTTCATTCATCCCATTCTTTGAATCCTTTTTTTGTTGAACTAATTTGGAGACTGATTTTACTAATATTGCTTAGTGTAACAACCTGGTTTATTCCCACACCAAATTCGGATTCTCGATTTGACAAAACTTAACCTACTCATTAACCGCTTTGTTTCAACCTTAATAAGATTAACAACCAAGATTAGCAATCACTTCACCAACATATTTATGTCTTTTTAAGATATAATCTTCAATACGAGATTAAACTTTTGTAATGTTTTAATTTAAAATGAAAACTCTGTTGAACCTTACTATATGTTTCTCCCGATAAAACTATAATAAGAGATAAATTGTTGATGGGTTTCGAGATGAATTCTCCATAAAGGAAGGTTGGAAGTTAACAATGAAATTGGTAACATGATATATCTATGACTTTGGAGTTTCATGCTTTTTTTTTTTTAATAATAAAAACATGGAAAAAGTTCCTCATCGTTAGATGTTGGAAGGTGGCTTAAAGTTTTCCGTTTCTTTCATTAATGCTTTGTCATGTCCCCTTTTTTTGGGCATGGACGTTCCCAATGAGCATGAACGTTCGTCCGGGTTGGCCATATTATAGCAAGAATAGCTTGATTTGACCTGCAAAGAAAAAGTTATGAATTTGATCATATTAGATTAACTCAATGAAAGCTACTTTGTAATGTGGTGTTAATCAAGTTTGAAACAGCCCATGTGTATATGTTTTTCAAATATTTTTTTAGTTGCAACATCAAGAATAATTTATATAATTCAGATTTTAAAAACCGATAAATTTAAATCCTTTAAATAATATAAAATCCTGTCCATATGTCAAATGTTTGGGAAAAAAATGAAACATAAATTAACTTAAATTTTGGCAAAACCCGTCAATTTGGCAAATAAACTAACCTTTTCCGGAAGCCTCACACAAGGAAACAAAGCTATTTTATTATTTTCGCCTCTCAAAATAGAGACAAGTTATCCAAGTGAAACTTTTCATGTCTAAGACAAGTTATCTTGGATATCTAATCACAAGAGTTTATGCATTGAAAAAAAAAAAAACATGGTCATTTTACTATCTTTTGCCCTCTAAGTTTTCCAAGTGAAAAACTCTTCTTGTGTAATACAAGTTATCTTGGACATCCAATCCTAAGAGTTTTCGCATTTAACAAAATCTTACGACCTACATGTTTGATATCTTATTTGAGTCATGTGATCAAGATGCTGATATGCGTCGATATTAATGACATTTGGAGGAGATGTTTTCGCCATTTTTGGCTACAGAGCATTTGAATCAGAATTGGTAAAACTTAATCAGATGTGTTCCAATCCTTTGCAAACATGGCACAAACTGTACCATACCAGGGATAATTTGTCTTGGTAAGGAAAGGACAACGCAGATAACAATTCGGGGACGAGTCAATCTTCTGCAAGCTAAGGGGCCGCTGTATTGTCGTCGATCTTAAATTCATGGATTTGATACATTTTGCCTTTGTTGAGGCAAAATAAAATCTATACCAATAAATCCTAGTACCAAAGTGAAAATCTGAGATCTTTTGTCCGAAAGACGCAAAATGGTTACACCATAAACTCGTCAGCTTTAAATCTTACAATTTATGGATTTCAAGTTAGTCTCCGGATGTAAGATCCACAAAGTTGGTTATAAATGCGAGCCTATGTTTCACATTACATCCTCGGAGATTTCACTTCAAGCGACCGTTAGTAAAGAAAGAGACTCGCATTCGAAGATGTGCTGGTTGAGCGTATTATTGAAGTGGTTCAGGTAATTGCCTCTCTTTGCATCCGCGTTTTAAGATTTGCAGCATGCGGCGAGTGTGAGCGACAGGGTGTGTGTTGGAGGTCGCGCCTATAAATTCACCCGATACACTCGAGTCCGACCGGTCATCGTCTAATCCGTTGCTGTCCCTGCGGGTCGTTCCTGGTATTATTGCTCCCAAAGTGACTACGTTTGGCTCTTTCTTCTTTCTTTCTCTGTTTCTTCTTTTGATCGCTTTGCTTCTACGCGTTTTGTTCTGGATCATGTTGTTGGGACTTGGAAGGAATGAAGCACAGTTATGGTGTTCTCGCTTTTAGTAGGGAAGTTTGTTTCTTTTGCGAAGGTTTTTGGGAGATTGTTCTCTGTCTGTTTTATGGGTCTTGTGATTTGGTTAATGGGCAAGTTTGTTTCTTTTGTTGAAGTTCTGAGGAGATTCTTCTGTCTGTTGTATGGATCTTGTCGTTTGGTTTTTGTGCTTTTTCTCTGGTGATAATGATGGTGGATTTTTTTCTGCCTGGGGATTTTAAGTGCATTTTACGGACATGGTCAGCCTGTCCGTTAATATGAAAGTAATGTGCGGTTCTTCGGTTTTCTTACGATGCATATCGGTTAAAAGCATCAAGGCACAAAGAAAGGGGAGGTCGGGGTGTGTAAGGCTTTAGTGATTCTGCCTCTCTGTTCACTTTCTTTTCGTGGTTATATTTTTTTTGGGACTTAATCCAATTGCTTGATCGTCAAGGTCTGATTTCTTGAAAGTTGAGACTCAATTGGGGATTTGATGTATTGGTTTCTGTTGGCAAACGGAGCCCGTTAAGTTGTGCAGCTTTGAATAGGCGACGCCAATCTTCTGTTGCTTTCTTGTTGTAAATGATGTTTATTGCCTTTGATTCTTCGAGTCATCAAAATTTGCTCTCTATTGGCTATGTGGTTTATTATCGTTTGTTGCTTTCTCTAAATAGTATTAATAACACGAAGAAGAACAATAACAATAACCATAATAGTGACAACAACGCAATTGCCACTACTGCTGCTGTTGCTACTGCTACTACTGCAACGATAGTTGGGTGAATGTTCATGATAGATGCAACGTATCGGCTGAAGGTGGACTTGTTATTAGGATTTAATGTAAATTTCGTTGTAATGTACTGGAAACAGAAAAAGCATGGAGTTTTTCTTGTGTTGGGGTCACTTTATTTAAATCTTTGAATGGCAATGAAGGAATTTCTTTTGAAATATATGCAGTAACATAGCTTAAAAATTTATAGTAGTCTAGATTGCTGAAATGTTTTGGTAATTTCGTATCTAAATGTTCAGAACTGAGGAAATGACCAGTCAGGATGCGGATAAGGAGAAGAAGGATTTGGTGATAACCCAAGTTGCTTTAGGAGGTTTCAATGCAGATGTTTCAGCTGAAGAACTCACAGAGTTTCTGGAGAGAGAAGTGGGCACAATTTGGAGATGCAGATTGAAAAGATCTTGGACACCTCCTGATTCATATCCAGATTTCAGTGTTGCTGATATTTCAGTCATTGAACAAAGGAATGATTATCAAAAGGTTGTTCCTCATGCCTTTGTTCATTTTGCGCTTCCTGATTCAGCCCAGGAAGCATATGAAATGGCAGGTCGTAGTGAACTTATCCACAATGGATGTCCTTTGACAGTTGATTTGGGGATGGAAACCTATTATAAAGTAGTGAGAAGAAGGAATACAGATCCATATCGTTTTACCAATGTTAATGCAAACATAGGGACCCTAGTTAGCCCTGAAAAATTTTTAGTAAGCTGGAAAAGTCCTGAGAGAGGAGTGGATTTTCTTGTTGATCCCTTTGATGGAACCTGTAGAATTATCTTCTCGAGGGATACTGTTTTCTCATTCCAGGATGCAACTAGGAAAGCAGTGTTAAAATGTGATTTCAAAGTTGAATTTTCAGTTGGGGACATTCGGAATGTAAAATTTTACAACGAAAGGGCATCCCTGGTGATGCTTTTGGACCTGCGATCATCACCTTTGATCTTTTACAGGACTGCAGATGATGACATTCATGTCTCTGTTCCATTTAATCTGTTAGATGATGAGGATCCTTGGATCAGGACGATAGATTTCACTGGTGTTGGTGCTATTGGACATTGTCATTTTTATAAGATCAGCTTTTCACCACGCTTTGGGCTTGCGTTGGACAAAGCAAAGGCCTACTTCAAAGGACAGGGAGTCTCGATTGTCTTGTGCGATAAACAGCTTTCAGTTGGCTATGAGCCTGGATATGATAAACCTAATGCTAATCCATTCTTCTCTGTGCCAGAAAACAGAGGGATCAGTTTTGAGGTATTGTTTTTGGTTAACTGCCTGGTACACAAGGGCATTATAAGTAGACATAGATTATCTGAGGAATTCTATAGCTTACTAGAAAAGCAGCTGCCTGATGTCAATATTGCAGCTCTGCAACACATATATTCCTATAAAAATCCGATCTTTGATGCTTGTAGAAGGTTGCGCACTGTGCAAGAATGGCTTCTGAAGAAACCAATGCTTGTCAAGACCAACCAGCTTTCTGAGTATAATGTTGAAGTAAGGAGATTAGTCATAACTCCAACTAAAGCTTATTGTCTTCCTCCGGAAGTTGAGCTTTCAAATAGGGTGCTGCGGAAATATAGGAACATAGCCGATAGATTCATAAGGGTTACTTTTATGGATGAAGGAAAGCAGCTACTCAATTCTTCTGCGCTTAACTGTAATATTGCACCTATACTTAAGAAAATGTCAGCTATGCCTTCCTTAAGCCGGACCACCATTTTCAGGAGAGCGAAGAGAATTGTTCAGAATGGTTTTACCTTGTGCGGGCGACATTATTCTTTTCTGGCTTTTTCCTCTAATCAGTTGAGGGGCCGATCTGCATGGTTCTTTGCAGAAGATAAGCGGATGACTGCAGAATCCATTAGAACTTGGATGGGAAAATTCAACAATAAAAATGTTGCCAAGTGTGCTGCCAGGATGGGCCAGTGTTTTTCTTCCACATATGCTACTGTTCCCGTCCCATTCAGTGAAGTCAACTTTAAACTTCCAGATATAGAAAGAAATGGATACAACTTCTCAGATGGAATAGGGACAATTTCACCAGAATTGGCTGTAGAAGTTGTATCCAAACTGCAGTTGACTGGGGAGCAACCATCTGCTTTCCAGATAAGATATGCTGGCTGTAAGGGTATGGTGGTTCGTTGGCCAAATTTGGGAGATAAATTTAAACTATCACTGAGGCCAAGCATGAACAAATTTGAGTCTCGTCATAACATTCTTGAAATTGTTGCATGGACACGCTTCCAACCAGGTTTTCTTAACAGAGAGATAATAACATTGCTTTCATCTTTAGGTGTATCTGATGATGCATTTATGAGGTTGCAGGAGTTGATGGTTTTTAAATTGGATGAGATGCTCAAGAATGCAGATACAGCATTTGAGGTTCTGACTACATCTTGCTGTGACCTGGAGAGTACTGCAGCTATCATGCTTAGTGCTGGCTTCGATCCTCAGTTTGAGCCTCATTTAAAGAGTATGCTTTCTTGCATAAGATCAGGACAACTTAAAAGTCTCCTAACCAAATCCCGCATATTTGTGCCCCAAAGCAGGTGGCTGTTGGGTTGCTTAGATGAATTAGCGATACTCGAGCATGGTCAGTGCTTTATTCAAGTCTCTGATCCATCGTTGTTAGGTTGCTTTGCCAAACACGGTGCTAAATTTTCTCAGGAAGAACCAAACCTACAGGTTATCACAGGAACAGTTGTTGTCGCAAAGAATCCTTGCCTTCACCCAGGTGATGTCCGAATTCTTGAAGCAGTTGATGTCCCAAGCTTGCATCATCTAGTCGATTGTCTGGTATTTCCTCAGAAAGGAAGCAGGCCACATCCTAATGAAGCATCTGGAAGTGACCTTGATGGAGACATTTACTTTGTTAACTGGGAGTCAGATCTTATACCTCCAGGCAAAAAGAGTGCACCACCAATGGATTATACTCCCGCACCACCTAAAGAATCACCTCGCCCTGTAAGAATACCTGTAAGTCATTTGTACCAATGTGATTTCTCAAGTCTTACCTTATGTCTTTGAGCTTAAACTTGGTCTTACTATCTACAATAATGCCATGCTCACTGCCTTTAAATTAGTTAACTCAAACCTTGATCTGCTAAACTGCTAGTCATCTTTTATGATTTGCTCATGTTCAGGACTATGTACCTTCACCATTGGAATGATATGTACGTTTCACCATGCAACTAGGTTCTTTTACTTGTTTCATATACTTTATATATCAAAATTTGCTGAAAATGGGAAGAACTGATGAGTATTTATCTGTGTTTTGAATTTTCATTTCATTCTTTCTTTTCCAACTAAGGGATAGCTCTCTCTCGCTCTCTCTCTCACCATTGGAATGATATGTACGTTTCACCATGCAACTAGGTTCTTTTACTTGTTTCATATACTTTATATATCAAAATTTGCTGAAAATGGGAAGAACTGATGAGTATTTATCTGTGTTTTGAATTTTCATTTCATTCTTTCTTTTCCAACTAAGGGATAGCTCTCTCTCTCTCTCTCTTCCCCTCTGTGTCTCTCCGTGGCAAGTGGTGCTAATAAGGTGCCATTCATCTTTTTGTTCTCCTTCTGTTGTGTAATTGTGATTATGAATGGAAACTTAAGGTATGTACTTAAAATGGATATGGATTGGATACGACTTCTTATACTAAGTTACTAACGACCCATGAACTATAGAGTGATTGAGTGAACCATCTCAGCTTTAGCACTGTTTATCTGAGTTATCATTTATATGGTCCTCTTTTCCCTGCAATAGTGCGTAAGCATACAGTTGGATGCTTGTTAGTCCTTTTACAACATCAAATTCTGTATAGATGTTGTCCACATTGTACATACCAGTATAAATTCCAAGGGGCATAACAAGATTCCTTTTTTGATAAACTATAATTGCTATTTTCCTTGTTCCCTACCTTTCTGTTTTGTTATTATTTCCTACAGTTCAACAACTTAGCTTGAATTGTGCGAGGTTCTTTATGGTTGCAAAAGCATCTCATAATTCCATTTGCATATTCTGTAAAATTTGAAACTCTCAGCTGATTAGATTCTCAGCATGAGGTATTCTCAATTAACAGTCAAATGCCAATATAATGCATCCCTATTTTTTAGCCGCTGTCCACTGCAGCTGATGATGCTTCTTTGTATGTATATGTCAGAGAGACACACACACACACACACACACGCAGAGAGAGAGAGAGAGAGAGAGAGAGCAACTTTCTTAATCTAGTGTGCCTTGGTCTCTGTTTTGTCAGACAACTCTGTCAACTAGTGTTAAAATGATCTTACTTTTTATTAAGAATTTTTGTTTTTCATTGGGGATATGTGTTTTGGCAGGATGTTATGGAGTTTTTCACCAAAAGTATGCTGAGTGATAGCCTTGGAAAAATTTGCCATGCCCATGTTGTACATGCTGATTTAAGTGAACTTGGTGCCAATGATGAAAAATGTATCAAATTAGCGGAGCTGGCGGCAATTGCTGTAGACTTCCCAAAAACTGGAGTAAATGCGCAATTGCCTCAAGCTCTCAGGCCTAAAGTGTATCCAGACTTCATGGGTAAAGATGAAAAACAATCGTACAGGTCTGAGAAGGTCCTAGGCCACCTGTATCGAACAATCCTTGGTACTCATGGTGAAATTACTGTTGAAGCAGATCATGGTACCGGTGAGAATTTGCTATTTGATGACCAGTTGATGGTACCTGGATTTGAGAAGTTCCTTGAGGAAGGTTGGAACTACAAGTGCTCCTATGATCGTCTGCTCAAGGGCCTGCTTCTTCATTATGATGTGCATACAGAGGGCGAGTTAGTAACTGGATATTTTGTCTCCTTCTCAAAACATAACAGCAAGAAGCAGACTGAACTGAAAGATAAGCTCGGACATGCATACACATCAATCAAGAAAGAATTTAGAACCACTTTTGAAACAATTGAGGAAGGTTTGAACCTTTCAGATGACGAGAGAAACTCTGTGTTGGAGCAGAAAGCAGCAGCTTGGTATCATGTTACATACCATCCTCATTGGGTCGAGAAAACCATGGAACTGAAAGATCCAGAACATGAAGTGCAGCTGCTGTTAAGCTTTCCTTGGATTGCTGTGGACTACTTAGCTCGAATAAAAATACGGCAGCAAGGACGTTTACAGTTCAACACGAACAAACCTATCAATCACCTTGCAAGATATCTTGGTGACAAGATATAATATCGAGGGCAAGGCCACTCTGCCATTTTCAGTATGAAGCTTTTGCTGGTTTTACTTTAATGGGATTCTTTCCACAAGAATCCGATGTATTTCTCTTTGTAATAAGTCCCTAAATAGGAGTCAGTTTATTGTATTTGTCAGTTGTTTGTGGGTGGCTTTTATTTTGCATTTGTCATGTTCATCTACTGTTTTCTGTTTTCTTGTCCCAGGTGTGGTTCTGGATACTGATTGAAGACCACTCTTTTCTTTTGAATTGAATAAATAGGTGTGGTTCTATGTCACATGAGTGCATGGTGTGGGTGCAGGTGCTGGTGACGTATTTCAAAAAATTTGGGTGCAAAGTTGCAGCGAAGGTGTATATATATAATATATTTATTATATAAATATAAAATTATAAATATATGTATTCATATATAATTTTAACTTGTTTCTTAGCTTAATCTGTCTTTTCTTTTTTACTTTTATTACTAGATATAAAGAAACAAAGGGACAAAAAGAAGAAAAAATATGAAAAATATTTTGAATTTGCATAAAAAAGGACACAGTTATTGTGCTTATCGGAGTAGCATCAACACCAGCGTCAACACGGGCGTGGCCCCTTTCTTGAACAGACAGTGTGACATAGGACCCCTTGTTGGGATTTTCTCATCTGGATAGTCTTGCGTCGATACGGGTTCATATCCGTTTCGGATCCTTAAGTATAAATACACGTGTCTCGTGATGGTGAAAGACACATCAAGTTAATCCGGTCTGGGTAATCGGTCCCCTTAGCCATACGTGAGTTGTCTGTCCCCATCACTGGGCTGCTATGGCTGAGGAGAGAAACCCATTGTCGCCACCGCCAATGCCGCTGGAGAACGACTCTTTGGGGACGGTAGCCGTTCTTCCCACAGCCGCTGACATTCAGTCGGCGGTCGCCTCTACATGTTCTTCTTCCGCCCTCTATGAAACACACACATGAATCATGAATGCTTGTTTTTGATTTCTGCATTTTCGTTTTGTTCGCTATCTTGTTCATCGCAAAGCTCCAACAATGGGTTATGGGCCCACTCCACGCATCGCTGCGCGTTTCCTTTGCATTCTGTTTTCACGTAAAGGGAATTGGGCAGAATTCTGGAAAGGAGGCGCTGATGGCCTCCATTGCGTGGGTGATGGAAGCCGTAGGCTTCCGTTGCAGTCGTAGAGCCAGGAGCCGGGGATAGGGACAGCAGGGAGGAGTGGGGGCCGGCAAAGGGCGACCGCCGGCGACAGCAATGTCACCGGACGGGCCCATCAAGCCTGTCGGCACCCACCTATAGTCGCCGGAGTCTTCCTTCTCCGCTGCTGCTATCGCCCGACGAAAACTAGGGCTTCCATTGCAGGCTTTGGTGTGCGAGACGCGCGGCCGATGGTCAGCCGTTCCTCCTCGCCCCGTTGCAGTCACAAAAACAGAAGGAACAAGGAAAAGATGGAAAGGGGAAGGCGACGGGCGACTGAAGGAAGGGAGGCCATCGGCGGGTTCGCCGTCGTCGGACGGCCCCGACGGCGTCCACCCAAAGTCGCCTGTCGCCCTCCCCGCTGCCGGTTTTTCAGATCATGCCCTAATCTGCAAAAATATGGCACAGGGAGGGCGACGACCGGTCATCAGTATGTCGGCGACTTAGCCGTCGTCGGACGGCGCCGTGAGAGTCGCCGGCGCCCACCCAAAGCTTCCCTCAGCTCGTCAGAGAAGAACCCGCTGTTCCCTGTGTTCGGTGTTTTGCAGAGGAGCGGCAGTTTCTCGCTGCCTGAAACGCTCGCTTGGTCGAGCGGGAGACGGTCGGACCCGGGTCGAGTCATGTTGACCCGACCCAGATCCATCATGCTTAAAAAAAAAAAAAATCGTTTTAAGTTGCCGCTCGACTTCCGCCTGCCCGTTTTTGGATCGGGTCGGGTCCCTTCGGACTGACCCGTATCCATACGGCCTGTTTCTTAAAACCGAACCGGTTCGGGTCATTTACAGACCGTTCCAGTTATTTTAAAACCGGTTCTTTCGCTCTCGGAACCGGTTCATCCGTTTTCAGACCGGTTCTGAACTGGTTCTCAGATTATAAGACCAGTTCATTCAGTTTTAGAACCGATTCGGGCTTTTTCGAACCGATTCAAAGTTGTTTGAGACCTATTCTTTCCCTTTTTCGGACCGGTTCATCTAGTTTTCCACCGGTTCGGTCCATTTAGGACTGATACGGGACCGGTTCTAAGCTAGAGGAAGCCGGTATATGTGGTTTTATGCCCATTTAAGGTGATTAATGGATTGGTTCGATCATTTTAGATCGATACGGGACCGATTCATTATGTTTTATGGAGCTTTAATGAATAACTTAGATAGCATTAAGTTGATTATGCAGAAATGATTCATGTGATTCGTGTATTTCATTTTATATGTGTTATCATGAGATATTATACTCTTGTATCATGTTTTATTTGAGATTATGCTAAAGTTAAATTTTATTGCATGATCATAAAGTTGTACGATAACGCTAATGTAAGGAGCCTATGATTAGTTAAATCATATTATACCTCACCAAAGTGACTACGCATGATTTAAAGGCACATTAGTGTTTAATGTTGTATTTATTTTCATTTGAAGTAACATTATTACCCAAAGGTAGTGTGTTATGTTCAGGAGAATAAGTAGAGTAAAATAAAAAAATAAATTCTTACATAGTCCTGTTATTTTACACCCAAAGGTGTTATGCTTGACTATAGTTTGAATTTACATTTCTTAGTTTTACTAGATAAAGTTAAGACGGAATACATTTGCGTATTATGTATATTACCAAAGTAGTATCCTAATGACCCCGGGTATTTGTCTTGGAAATAGTAAACATAAAGAGCCTTTAATTAGTTTACTATTCCATATGGTTTGTCTCATATAATGCATGTCAATTTCTGGATGTCTTTTGTCATCTGCCGTGCCTGGTTCAATTTATTTTAATGGCTCAAATTCTATCCCTTTACTTGATGATTTGAATTATGCTGAATGAAAAGAAAATGTTGTGTTTACATTGGGGTATATGGATCTGGATATGGCTTTGAGGCGACCTGAGCCACCACCTCTTACACCAAAAAGTATACATAATGAAATAGTGTATTTTGATAAGTGGGAGCGTTCTAACCGACTAAGCTTGTTGCTTTTGCAATCAAGGGTCGCTAAGAACATACGTGGTGTTATCCCACCTTGTAGGTCGGTGAGAGAGTTCTTGGATGCAGTTGAGGCTCAGTTTTGTCAGCTCTCATAAGGCCAGAGCCAGTACCCTAATGTCAAAGTTAATATCTATGAAATATCAAAGAGAGGGTAACATTCGCCAGCATATGTTAGAAATGAGGAACATTGCTTCTCAATTGAATGACATGAAGTTGACTATTTCTGAATCATTTTTGGTATTCTTTACTTTGACCTCTTTACCAGCTGAATATACTCCTTTTAAAATCAGTTACAACACACATAACACTGAATGGACATTCAATGAATTGATGTCCAAGTGTGTTGAAGAGGAGGAAAGGATGAAGGGTGAGAAGTTGCAAAGTGCACATATGGTTTCTCACTTTGGGGTTGGTAAAGTTGACATAAAGAAAAGTTTAATGAAAAGGAGTGCCAAGAAGAAGTCAACAACTCAAGTTAATTCTCAAACAGCACAGACTAGCTTAGCTCCTATAAAGTGTTTCTTTTGCAAGAAAAAGAGGCATAAGAAGTCAGACTGCATCAAGTACAAGAATTGGTTAGAGAAGAAATGTAACATGTCATTTGTTTCACTTGAAAGTAATACGTTACATGTTCCTATTAATAGCTGGTGGATTGACTCTGGTACTAATAAATGATGATTCATACATGCTATGGCACCGTCGTTTGGGTCATATCTCTGAAAAGAGAATAAGGAGACTCTTAAATGAAGGGATTTTACGATCTCTTGATTTTACGGATAAGAACATATGTGTAGATTGCATAAAGGCAAAGCAAACTAACATATATAAAGAAGGTGCCGAGCGATGTACTGAAAAGTTAGGAATTGTTCACACAGATGTTTGTGGACCTTTCCCTCCTTGTTACACAGGCGAAAAGTATTTTGTCACCTTTATAGATGACTATTCTCGGTATTTGTATCTCTACTTAATCTTTGAAAAATCCGATGTGTGTCAAATTTTCAAAGACTATAAGAAAGAAGTAGAGAAACAAACCGGTGAGGTTATCAAGATAGTCAGGTCAGATAGAGGTGGTGAATATTATGGTAGGTTCACTGAGATGAGACAAAGGGAGGGACCATTAGCGCGATTTCTAAAGGAAGAAGGCATTGTGCCTCAATACACTATGCCTGGCAGCGCCTACCAAAATGGTGTTGCTGAAAGAAGAAATCGTACGCTTAAAGAAATGCTTCGAGCTATGTTAAACTACTCCACTCTCCCTCTAACCTTGTGGGGTGAAGCTCTCAGGACAGCAGTGCATATCCAAAATAGGGTTCCTACTAAGGCTGTTCCCACAACTCCTTACGAGTTGTGGACAGGTAGGAAACCTTCTCTTTCTTATATGCACATATGGGGATGTCCTGCTGAAGCTAAGTTGTACAACCCTTACATAAAAGCCTTTGATCCTAGAACAACCAGTGGTTTCTTTATTGGTTATTTAGAAAGATCGAAAGGCTATAGGTTTTATTGTCCATCTCATACACCACATATTGTGGAAACAGATAAGGCTAAGTTCATGGAAGATGGCTCATTTAGATTAAATGCATTACAAAACCTCAATTTTGAGGAAATACATGATACTGAAAGTAGACCTGATAAAGAGAATGTAAATGTGTATGATTATGTTGTCTCTCGTGATGACATAAATTCAAATCATACCAGTAATGCATCAGATCCAGATGAATTGAATGTAGATCATACTGAAGAATATGAACAGGATGTAGACATACAAATTGAAAATGGTCAATTACATGTTCGTAGATCTACAAGGGCCAGGAGATCTGCCATATCATCAGATTATGTGATATACCTACAAGAGCCTAGTGATTTCATAGATATTGATGATGATCCTTGCACATTCATTGAAGCCGTTGAAAGCAAACAATACAAACACTGGATTAATGCCATGAAAGAAGAGCTTGACTCTATGGCTAAAAAACCAGACCTGGAGCCTTGTGTCGTTGCTTGAAGGAGTAAAACCCGTAGGGTGTAAATGTGTCATTAAGACCAAGAGAGACTCTAAAGGCAACATAGAGAGATACAAGACAAGATTTGTTGCTAAAGGATTCACACAAATGGAGGGCATTGACTATAATGAGACATATTCACCTGTCTCCGCTAAAGAGTCAATGAGGATTGTCCTTGCACTGGTAGCTCATTTTGACTTAGAGATACATCAGATGGATGTGAAAACGGCTTTCTTGAATGGTGATTTGGATGAAGAGGTATATATGGATCAACCTCAAGGGTTTTCTGAGAGTGGTAAAGATCATTTGGTTTTTAATAAAGCGATTTGTAGACTTAAACATGCCTCACGTCAATGGTACATTAAGTTTTCTGAAGTCATTACGACTTTTGGGTTTACAGAAAACATCATTGATCGATGTGTGTATCTTAAGACATGTGGGAGTAAGTTCATAATTTTGACTTTATATGTGGATGACATTTTGCTTGCTTCAAATGATCTTCAATTGCTAATAGAGACCAAACATTTTCTCGCATCTCATTTTGAGATGAAGGACATGGGTGAGGCTTCTTTTGTTCTCGGCATTGAGATTCGTCGAGACAGATCTAAATGTGTTTTAAGTCTCTCCCAATCAGCATACATCAATAAAGTTCTTAAGAGATATGAAATGGAGAATTGTTCTCCTATTTCGGCACCCATAGCTAAAGGGGATAAATTGAGCCTAAATGATTGTCCTAAAGACGAATTTGAAGGCACAAATGATCAACATTCCATATGCATCAGCGGTTGGCAGCTTGCAGTATGCGCAGATTTGCACTAGGCCTGACATTTCCTTTGTTGTTGGCATGCTTGGTAGATTTCAGTCTAATCCAGGCATGACACATTGGAAGGCCGTAAAGAGAGTCATGAGGTACTTGCAATGGACAAAAGATTACATGTTGACATATCGCAAGGTGGACCATTTAGAAGTGATTGGCTATTCTGACGCCGATCTTGGAGGATGTACCGATAGTAGAAAGTCTACTACTGGTTTTGTCTTCCTTCTATCAGGAGGTGCCATCTCATGGGGGAGCAAAAAGCAGACTGTGACTGCTGCTCACACCATGGAAGCAGAATTCATTGCATTATATGAGACTACTTCGCAGGCAATTTGGATAAAGAACTTCATTTCACAGTTCAAGATAGTGGAATCTATTGAGAGACCACTTAAGGTTCACTGTGATAATGAAGCTGCAGTGTCC
>JAANDH010000165.1:0-110680 GCA_011799765.1 Nymphaea thermarum | reverse complement strand
GAGAATCAACTAGTGTGTATTCAACACATTGGGACTACAGATATGGTTGCAGATCCTCTTACTAAAGCGCTAGCATCTGGTATGTTCTTTGAACATGTTAAGAGGATGGGTTTGTGTAGTTCAATGTAAGCACACTATTATGCAAACATTTTTTGAATGTGATCACATACAGTTTGTTGATTCTCATTAAGCTTGTTGTCTATTTTGTATTCTCATTTGTTTGTTGAGAAGTCTTCATGACAACAAGGTGAGACCTTGGAATGGATTTTAAGGCTAATCCATTCATTTTGTTTACCCTTGATATCGACTTGGACTAGTGGAAGATTGTTGGGATTTTCCCATCTGAATAGTCCTGCGTCGATACGGGTCCATATCCGTTTCGGACCCTTAAGTATAAATACACGTGTCTCGTGATAGTGAGAGACACATCAAGTTAATCCGGTCTGGGTAATCGGTCCCCTTAGCCATACGTGAGTTGTCTGTCCCCATCACTGGGCTGCTATGGCTGAAGAGAGAAACTCATTGTCGCCGCCGCCACCGCCGCCGCCAATGCCGTTGGGGAACGACTCTTTGGGGACGGTAGCCGTTCTTCCCACAGCCGCCGACATTCAGTCGGCGGTCGCCTCTACAGGTTCTTCTTCCGCCCTCTATGAAACACACACATGAATCATGAATGCTTGTTTTCGATTTCTGCATTTTCGTTTTGTTCGCTATCTTGTTCATCGCAAAGCTCCAACACCCCTTTCTTGAACAGTCAGTATGACATAGGTGTGGTTCTGGACAATTATTGAAGGCTACTCTTTTCTTTTTAATTGAATAAATAAATGCGATTGAAGCTACTATTTGTGGTCCTTCTCGTGATGAATTTTTAATCTCAACTATTGGGCTGCTATCCGACATCTAGCAGCAATGACTTGGAGGCACATCCATGTTTAAAACCAGACTGAGAAATCCACCAGCACACACACTCTCTCTCTCTCTCTCTCTCTCTCTCTCTCTATATATATATATATATATATATATATATATATATATATATATATATATATATATATATATATATATATATATATATATATATATATATATATATATATATATATATATATATATTTGTACATACACACACATGCACTAGCAAGTTGGTTTTTGCCAAATTCTTAAGCTACTTTACCATCAACAGTTTTTTTCGTTATCTTAGCAGTTGCCTTGTTCTGCACATTCATGATATGTGTGTTCATGCATAAACGGCTAAATTAAGCTGAAGAGCATGAAGGTGAAAGAAAAAAGCTTGCCCAAATGGATGTTGGTCGATGAAACTATTGAATACATCGCCACCAACTTTGCTTCGCTTCTTCCAAGGGTGGTGATGTATTCTGAAGCTTCCAATTGTTTGTAGTCTCATGCCTACGTACAGTGAGCCCCTGCTTCTTAATATTTTCCTCTTCGCCTTGATCCTTCTTTGCGTAAGCTTGCTTTCTTTGTTTCTCTTTTCTGTCCCTGTGACTACTGCACAAGTAATTATAGCAAGGTCTAATGTAAGCTCACTTTGAATTACAATAATTTTCCGTAGATGGTGAATACATTCTGATAATCTTCATTAACTCTAACTGGTTGGAGGCATAAGTTCAGTTATTGACTCCTGCAGCAGGTGCAGTTACAGTTCTTGCACTTCTGGGGTTACATGCAGGTCTGGGAAACAAGATGAGCTGCTTATAACTTATTTGCATCTCTTAAGTGGTGGGTTTATAGGCCTTGATCAATGTAGGTGCAGAACAACTGCAAACTGCAAATGGAGACCATAAAGTGACCTATCACAAAAAACGTGTCTTATTAGAAAAAGACATAAGACACGTATAAGACGGCAGAACACAGTCAGTTGTATAGTACCCGTTTTATTTCCGTCTTTTTTTAAAAAAGGTTAGAAAATAAAAAACGCATATTATACATGTATTATATCAGTTTTTTTACGTTTTTGCATATTGTTTTAGTTTCAAGATATACAACTTTGCCGTATTATATTATTTTTTTCTCGCCGTATAATACTCGTACACGTTTTTTGTGACAATAAAAGTGACTATGTACTGAAACACATAAAAGGTTGAGACATCAATCCATGAATCTAAGCCATATTCGGGTGAGAAAAGGCCGAAGACCCCACCCAAACCCTTGGCCTCTGAAGGTACTGAACCTCTCTTGGTTCCTTAGGGTGCTGCCTTTGCTTCAATTTGCCTGCCAGTAGACCTCCTTTGCAGTAGAAAGTTGATGTCCAAAAAATTCAAAAGGAAAACTAGCCACCTACCCGTTCCTACCTGTCTGTTGCGCCAATCCCCTTAGGACTGAACCTAAGCCATATCAACTTTTAATTTGCAATGAAACATCGCCAACAGCACACCTATAGAAAGTGGTCTTGCCAGTAACTCCAGAGTTAGATGTGCTTCTTGGGAGGCCTATTAAGTAAAAGGATTGAATCACGATTGAGCTTCAATGCATGAATATGACAATTAAAAGTTGGTTGCTTGCTTTATCTTTAAAATTCTTCCTACCTTTTTTGTTTTTTTAGTTTTCACAGATTTTCTACAAATTATCAATTAGATACATCCAATAAATTGTCCTTTGGTTCAGGTTCTGCTTCCTGTTTCATGCATTAAGTTTAGTTCGTTCCTTTGGTTTTAGTTTCTTTACTCGTTCTCTTAACTGCAGGCTTTTCTCTTTTCCTCTCATTTTGCAGGCTTTCTTTCTGCTGCAAGCAAAAATTGGACTCTGTACTCTAAGTGTTAGGGAAAGGGAGATATGTAAAGAAGGAGAGATACGTAAAGAGGACAAAATTCCTCCCCCTTCTAGGCCCTTACTCCTAGGGTCAAGGGTTGCTTTGAGACCTAAGTGGGAAACAATATATTCGTCATTGAATTAACAACTGGTCTTTCACCAAACCGCAGTGTTCAACATCTTTATTATGTTCAAATGTGAGTCTTATGTGATGATCAAATAAACAGTAGGGTGATGAGCATCTATTTTGGGCAAAATTCCTACTGGATTATATATATACGAAGAGGCAACTGCCCACGCCAACTTTTAAAGCTGACCACCCACACTTACAAAATTTTTACTTTATTGAAAATGCCACCTTTGTGGCCGCCTAAATTATTTTCTACGTGTTACTTTTTGCATTGTAAAAGTAAAGAGAACGGGCTAGAGTTTAATTTTTGATGATGTGAAAAATAAAGGAGTAAACATGTCAATTTTGTTTTTTGTACAAAGACGGTAGATTAATTATACTGTGACGGTGATCTACTGTTTAAAAACCAAACCTTTAAAATTTTACATGATGAGACCAATAATTTCAGTTACAGATAAAGCATGACCTTATGTTATTTTTTTTTACAAATATTGTTTTAACTTTGTGAAGAGTAAAAAAAGTAATGAGTTTAAAAAACCTGTAATGTATATGTTGTAAGCTGAACAGAAGAAAAATCTACATTTTCTTATGTTTTATTATTGAAAGGACAATTTATTGCTTCGTAGCTAAAAATTTTACTTTTTCAAATCTCATCATATGAAAAATCATGATATTGAGTTATTCCAATATTTTTGCAAATGACTAAAAGAACATTAATGAGCACATATTTTGACATATTCATGTTTATTATGCAGGCCTGAAAACACTTTCATGTTGAGAAGAGATTCATTTTGTTGGGAGCTGGTTTTCTCATGGGTTAACTAAGCTTGTTATGAAACTAGTTGTACAGCTTGGTTAATATGTTTATATTTAATTGGTCCATTACCTTATTTTTTTGGTGTCCTATGCTTAATTAGGATCATTAAATTCTAAATGATATTTGTGTGATTTCCATACTTCGATAAACAGTTGATTGTTCGAGCCGACAGAGGTAATGCTTTCGTAATACTTAACTAGCATTCCGATGTATTGCATTGCTAACACTTATTCTGGGAGAGCGAGAGATATTATCTCACCGCCCGGAAAAGGCCCGAAGGCCCCCCCATTCCCCTTGCCTCCGGGGTCCTAAGCTGTGTCGGTGTCAACGAGAGCAACGGTGCACCCTTCAACTTGGATGCCGTGCCCTACCGCCTTAAGACACAGGAACATAACGCCCACGGGAATCGAACTAGAGACCTGCCTTAATACAGGCCCCTAACTCGACCAGCTACGCTATGCACCTTGAGGCTGCTAGCACTTATTGCTAGATTTTAATTCCAAAATTTATGAAAACACAGGAGAAGAGATAATGAAGAAGAGGAAAGCAAGAAAATTGCGTGTGATACAGCACCATTATTGAATTTATATCAGAGATCAATTTTATGATGTTGTACTATATGTTCTTAGACAAGTATTAATGAAATTGATTTATGCAATATAATCTATAAGTGTTATTGTATGTTCCTTAATTTGGAATGTATTGATTCACATCGTATATGAAAACCGCTACATAATCTTAACTGGTGTGGAAAGCAACAATACTGAAAATAATACAGTTTTTAGTACCACAACTGGAGCATAGCAGAACCAAGCAGCAAGGTGGATCACACTCAAAGAGTCCGAGGTTCGCATCCCTTCTCACTAGCAGATGTAATTGAACATGAGGAGTGGTTTACTTGTGTTAATCCTTCCAAAACTGTAATACCTAAATCATGTAACACACACAATCACGTTGTTTAATTAGCTAGATAATTAGAATCTCTACCATCTATTTCCATGAAACACTGTTCCTACGATCTGCGCACATTAGGGTTGCCGGACGTTTCCCTGGCATATATAGATCTGCCATCCTCTGGCGAGAACCTGCCGTCTCTCGGCGTAGAGTTTTGCATGGTCGACACCCGTCTCATGAGTTGCGAACATTCTTGACTCTTCACTCCAATCATGTGACTTTTTATGAGCTGGAAGAAATCTCATACGTGATGCAAATTAAGTGTCAAAATTTATTTATTTTTAGTTGCTTGGTAGTGACTTTTGGATGAGCTGAAAGAACCATCGAATGAAGGCCGAAGCCTCCTCCCTTCCCCCATCTTCGTAGGATCCAGGGTTGCTTTCAATGCTTTGAACTGGTGTCTTTGGGTGATGCCTCTGTGATGCTTCAACTTGTATATCGCTGTTGCAGGACAGAGAGTTGACACTATGTGAGTTGGAAATAAGAACTGGTTGCCTACCAACTTTCCTTCCATCCGTTGCACTAACCCCCTCAAGAATTTTAGTGACTTTATTAGCTTCGATGTTCTCGTAGGTCCTATTACTTACATTGGAAGATCGTGATAAGACTAATTGATAGTGCACTGTGCAAACCATCTAAGAACGAGAAGTAAAAATATCAAATTAATTCCTTGTCTCCCCTTTCTATGCAATTTATAGAATTCCCCACCTCATTTAAGGATCACAGCAGCACCAGTTCTCTACCAAAGGTAATTGGTGACCAGTTCTTTTATCTTGGACAGCCATCACAAAATAAAGTGTTTTCTCTACATCGTTGCTATTTCCCAGTTTGATGTCCATACAAGCATTTCAAATTCATCCTTTTAAAACAATTGGACTAAGAAAATCACTGTTGAGATAACCTAAATAAGTGGTCAACTTAGATGAGTTAGATGGAAAAAAAATGTTTTTGTCAGTGTTTAAAATCCAGCCAAAGTGAACTGAGTTGACTGGGTTGCTCGGTCCTCAACCTGGTCAAAAAAAAAAAATGGAAAAATCAGAAATTGTCGTCACCAAGCCAAGTCATGGGATGGACAGGCCGAACAAAGGGCGGTCCCAAAGGGGGCCTGCATGGGCCCTGACCCCACTTCAATCTTTTTTTTTTTTAACTTACATGTAAATTTTAAAAATATTACTTGTCCCACATAAAAATTTAAAAATGATATTTCAGCATATGTCAAAATTTAGAAACTTTAATTCGACTTCCCTCACGAAAAATTTCGGCTTCCGCCCTGAAGGCCAAATGATCTTAGTCTTGGCCGAGTCAAAGGTGGTTTAACTAAGTCACTTATGGATATGATGTTAGTATGCATGTTATATATCAAAATGTACTTATAAATGACATGAAAACCAATTGTTATATCGAATCGTAGTGTGATTTCTTTTTGCCATTCAGTTGCATCTAACCTTGTTGAATAAATGATGGGTAAGGGCGCATCCCTGGCATTTTCATTAAAAAACGATAAAATTGTGGCACAAGCTTAGGTATAGGACTTCTTGAGTAGTACTTTCCTTGCATATATTTATATATATGGCTCTGATACCAACTGCAATAACTCAATGTAAATAAGATTAAAGTGTTCGATGTGACAGGTTTTAACTGGCACTATATACCTGTCTCCGATCAATTCCTTCCAGTGAATAAGATGCTAAGCAAAAGGGGAGAAGTTTTGAAGCTGGTAAAAAGGGAAGCGCTCTCTACAGAGGATGAAAAAAAGGTAGTGAAAAAGTTGAAGGTAAAAAAAAAAAGAAAAGGAACATTTTTTTTTGAAAAATCCTAAAAATACCCAACTTCCTTTTTTTTTTTGGTGCATATATGTTATGGGCACCACCTTGGTGCATGCAACTCAGTCTCAAATAGTTTAGTCTATTCATTAGCTATTATTATTTATGTGCTTTCGTTTTCAGATTTTCCGAATTCTTCTTCTACCGAGGTTAGAGACGATCGAAGCAATTAATTGATACGAACTGCATGATTTGGCGAAAAGAAAAACACCACCCTTGCCATCATTCCTAAGACGATTTTAAAAATAAGTGCAAAGACAGATTTATTTTCAGTAGAACATGCATGAAAGACTGCAAAGTCAGATTTATTAAGGGTATATTTTATTCAAATTCGGTCCATTAGCATCCCTAATCTAGAGATGAAGAGGTTCATTCAGTTCCAAATTTAAAAATTAAGTCGTGACGTCCTAAAAGCTATCCTCATGTGCACTTTTTGGTTTCTGAGTGAAGAATTTATGGTGCATTGGTCTCATGCAAAAACACTTTTGTGCATGAGAATTAATTCATGTCATGCTTGTCACAAATGACGATCATTAAGAATAAAAACCAAAGTTCAAAAACTCAATGACTTGGTAGTGAATTGAGTCGTGATTTGCTAGGTCAACTAAATCATTCTGATTTTGCTATATTTTCATATGTATAAATAATCCAGCACACATGCATAAATAACCCAGCACGGCCTGCCTTACTTCACCAACCCCTTTGGATCTGGTTTCCTTGTCTAAGCTGTCCACTATTTGACAATAGTAACACATTATTATTGTCTCATAAATGTTTACTAAAAAATGAGGCAAATTCATATAATGTCAGAACATGTGTTCTATCATTAATCGATCTTACTTTTTGGATGCACATTCATGGGGCAGTAACAATGTGTTATTGTTGTCGTTGCCAAACAACTAAGACTCAATTGAATGAGAATCACAATGGCAAATCAATTCAGTTAAGGACCACTGAGAGTCTAAGTCATCGATAAAGGATCTGAAAGATCTTGAGGATTACAATTCAAGTGGAAAGATTGTAACTGATCCTAAAAATACGGATCGAATTAAATGTGTGCAACCGATAGCCTTTAATAAGAGCCTCACTCTAGTCTCATTCTCAACCTCTTGAATTGAGCAAGAGTTCCTTTATTTTTTCCCCTTTGATTACGTTTTCCTTCATTTCCATGACAGTCCATATCAAAACTTGGTAAGGACTCAGTCCAAATCCAGGCACTATCAACCTTGAATCAGGGGCGGAGTCACATGTTGCCTACATGGTTCAATAAAAACCCCTTATTTACATATTACTTTATCTCTAAGACCCCGTTTGATGCACAGGAAAAAGACTATGCATCGTGAGAATTTTGCCCCATTCTTACAGTTTTCTCCTGCTTTGTCAAATACAGGAAATTTTACCCTATGTTTTTCATTGAATTTGGAAAAATTTTCCTTGCCAAAAAGTCGGACCTAGAGAGGTCCAACTTTTTTTCCACGGTAATTTTTTCTTGAAAGTTTTACCATCCTGTGCCTCAAATGTTGCCGAAATATGTCTGCCTTCATCACTCCCTTGTATATTGGATATATCTCTAAATGAACATGTGATAGTCCAAAATGAACTTTAAGACAAACTAGGAGCACCAGATCCAGATTCAAAATCTCCAGCCCTAGACCCTTATAAGCATGCATTGCCTCTCCCCACAGCTTTCATGCATTGTTCTTTTAGAACACAAGAATCAGGAACGGGCCGATCCTTGCCTCTCAAGTGGTCTCATCCACGCCCCAAGGGATTTGGTGTAGCTGGTTGGGTCAGCGGCCTAGTAGAAGACAAGTCGCTGCTGGTTTGATTCTTGTGGGTGTCAACCCTTGAAATGACATTAAGCAGACACATAGGCCTTAAAGACAAGCATAATAGCGTTAGAGTTTTATGTTGCCGGGCAAATGACGAAGTCTCTCGGCTCAGGTGTGGTTCATTAGGGTGCAAACCAAAAGAAAAGGTTGGTTCCATTCTTGAACGGTTTCTCTTCATCGTTGTCATTATCATGCATGCAGCTTCATCTGTTTGTTATAGTGATTGGTGCAAAGGGCCGTTTAGCAACAGTAAAAGTAGGAACTTGTTACTATCTTCGAAGTAAATTCATAGTACAACAACAAACTATTATCATGGCCTTCCATTTGTATTGGGGACTTGCAGTGATATTCTTAGTAAATGAAGGCTTTGGGGATCAATCGCCATTGGAGATGCATCTCGAATAATAGTATATCCCTCTCTTGGCAAGAGTAACAGTAAGAATTTGTTACTATCTTTGAAGTAGATTCATAAAACAGTAACAAATTATTATCATTGTCTTCCATCCGTACTGGGGACTTGCAGCGATATTCTTAGTAAATGAATGCTTTGGGGATCAAGCGCCATTGGATGCATCTTGAATAATAGTATATCCCTCTCTTGGTAAGAGTAAGAGTAAGAATTTGTTACTATCTTTAAAGCAGATTCATAAAACAGTAACAAACTATTATCATTGCCTTCCATTTGAATTGGGGACTTGCAGTGATATTCTTAGTAAATGAACACTTTGGGGATCAGGCGCCATTGGATGCATCTCGAATAATAGTATATCCCCCTGTTGGCAACAGTAATTGGTCCTTCATAAAGGAATTTGTGCGGATAGATCCAATGAATCTTACTTTTATGATAATTTTATATACTAAGCATAAATAAATTTGGAAAAGGTACACATAAATTGTTCCTTTTGATGATCATACTGATGGGGCAGTACCTTCAACAACTTTTTACCCATATTTCAACGAACGTTTCTTTTATGTATCAAAATATTGAAGAGAATGAATGACTAGGTGGTTCTACGCAGGCATCATGCTGTGAAGGTACGTTCATGAATTACATGAATGTGACCTCACGAAAAGCAAACCCTGCATTTTTTATCTCTTCTAATAGGCTTTAGGTTTCTGCTATTTTCATTTGCTCTAGAGAATAGGATGAAAACATTCCGGACTCGGACAGGGCTGGAGCTAAAAAATTCTGGTTAAGAAGCGTTAATTATATGATTTTAAGCTTTTAAGGGGTACAAATATATAAATGAGAAAAATTACCCTGAAATATCAATATAAAAATAAGTATTATTTCTGGGTCAGTGTGGGCAATTGCCGGCACAGTGCGCCCACACTTGCCTCTGCCCTGAACTTTGGTTGGATTCAGCTTTTATCATATTGGAGTTAATCACATTTTGATATAATGAAATTAGAATTGAGGATCTGATATTTAATTGTATTTCAATTATATTTAAAGATAAAACTATATATTAAACCTTGTTTTTGCATGCGAAATTTTCTAGAAGATGGTGGTGGAATTAGCATCAGTTCTTCAACAATATGTTGGCATTTCGATTCACCCTCCTTCCAAAAGGCAGGTGGCTTCTAAAGGCGGCTTTCTGTCTTATCGTTATCGTAAGAGTGATGCTACCAAATTTTAGGGGCAAGATTTCTTTGTTCTGAATTACTTTTATGTCGGTTTCAGTTCTCAAAGATAAAGTAGATTAGGAATACATACTCCTTGCGTCTTAATATAGTTATTTTTTTTTCAGATTAAAACCTGAAAGTACTAAACAGTTATATGCTAAGTCAGTCTCATGAGGTTGGAAAATTTGTTAATTAACTTTTCGGTTAATTACATAATTAACAATATAGCTACATTTAAAAAACAAGCAAAGAAATTTAGTTATACATATATAGAGGAATTGAAATCATCCGGCCACATTTGTGGCCGAATAGAGAGAGAGAGAAGGGAGGAGTAGTTCAAATGAACTGCTGGATGCTAGATGTTGTATTCAAAAGGTAAAAATTAAAAATATAACGCTAAAAAGTAGTCTTCGCAGAAGCATTGACGATGGCTTCGTGGAGCAACTGTTTATGTATAGTGCTTTTAGGGGTTTATGACATGGACGAACTGTTAATTTTTTTTTATACATACGGTAGATCTGAATTCTCCTATATATCGGAATAACATCAATTTGGCACATGTTTTGAGTCCAAATTATCAGTCTTGCAGATTACAAGGGGTTGAGGCAGGTGTGGGCAATTGCCTACACAAACTCCAGAAATCTTGTTATTTGTATATTGATATTTCCAAATAATTTTTCTCATTTACATATTGGTGTCTCTTAAAGGTTTACACCTAGTGTTCTTTAGTTAAAAATTTTCCGACTCCACCACTGCTAGCACCTTTAACTTTAACCATCGACTGCGACGCCCGACCTACATAAAAGGAAGCCCCACCTTGACTTGTCCGCTGCTTGCTGTCAAAATTCCTTCTCTTGTTTCCAACTTAATTGTCTTTTATGAACTTTGACGCTGCGCTTTAACTGTAAGTTTCCAACTGCCCGAGCACACAGCCATTGGACTTTAATTTGGATTTTCAAAACTTGAGAAGGCTTGTTGAAAATAATAATAATAATAATAATAATAATAATAATAATAATAATTGTCACGGGCCGACTTTTTCAAGCCATCTCTGGCCTGGCTAGACCGGGCCAGACAAAGTCGGCCGGCAACAATAATAGCCTAATTGTTAATAGTTGTGAAAATAATCTTCAAAAAGCACATCTAAGGATTTGATAACAACAATAAAATCATTTAACATTTTGACATGAACCAAAAACTTACTTAAGCATCTTTTAATGGTTAATTAACAAAGGTTATTTTCGCCGAGTTAGCCGTTAAATCAGTGAAATTTGCCATCATCTCTTTTAAAACAACATTGTGCTTGGGGCAATAACGCAAGAAGTGAAGTAAAAACAGAGGTGCTTCAATTGTTGGTTGAAGACATATTACGTAGCATATGTTTTTGTTTTTGTATGTGTGTGTGCGTTTGTATATACTATCTAATCAAGACTGTCCGATCATACATGGTAGATGATTTAGAAAAAGGTGGTGCTCATTTTCATCATCTAATATTAATACACACATTTTTCTCTTTGTTTTTCTTTTAACCATCTATTGCTTCAGCGGAGTGACTCTAAATAGTCAAGATCTCCTTGTTTAGATTTAAATTGAATGGTTTTTAACATTAATTAATAAAAACAATATTCACGAAACTAGTTTTGCTATCGACAAAGAATGTAATGATTTTCGTTGTACTTGATTAATATTTGTCAACATTATTCGCTATAGTTAAAGAAGAAGATACCCAAATTGAGAAGCTCAAAGTTGTTGTTACAAAATGTACTTTAATCATTTTATCATTTTAAACTAACTCAAGTTGCTGCATGGTAGCATAGGCTTAGTCGACACAGTATGCATTTGATGATTGAAAAATTCCGGTGATGCTCCATGAACCCCTAGCGTTTGATAACTTTCGGTCCGAAATCCATGGATCTAATATGGATATAATGTGACATGTTTTTGCTGATGTGACAAAAGATTCATGGTAAAATCTATAGTTCATCAAACTAAGACTCTTATATAAACAAAACTCGGGTCCCACTTAAAATCCTTATTTTACTTATGTTGCATCAAAAAATGTCGGATTTAAGATCGGGTGGGGGAGGGTCAGATCTGAAATATATGTTTAGGATCTCAAATCCAAGGCTATCAAACCGCTCCTACTTATTCTTTCTAAAATTACAACTAATAAACAGAAAAGTAATAGTAACAATAATAACAGGAATAACCTCATCCGCTGTTGCTATCATTTTGGTTGGATGTGGTCCGAAAGTTCATTTATTTAAGGAGTACTATAAATATAAATGACCTGACAGGGGTCTTTAATACGCATAACTCCAACAACTCCATAAATGATACGAAACGATCGCTTGGTCCCTCTGAAATTTAATGCCATCGACACGTAATTCCCTTCCCCCTTAAAAGAAATGTGACAGACTATTTTTAGCCGGTTGTTGCAAACTTCAAACAATATATAATATACAACTTTAAATTCCTACCATCAATTTCAATCTCACGGATGAAAAGATTCGTCACTAGTGAAAGTATCTGGGAATTCTTCAGTGAAAAGCAGTATTTCGTTTAAATGTTGTCCAATCGAGCTTTGAAATTTGTGATCTATGAGATCGCTTTAGCATGGGACAAGGCTGGATGCATGAGCAATTTAAAAGATTTAATGTTAAAGTTTGGTAGCTCACAACATCATATTTTTACATGAAAATAGAAGCACCGGCTGGTTGGTCCTCGGTCGTGTCCAAAATGATTTCTTGTATTTTATATTTCCAGAAGGTTCGATCGGTTACTTTATATGCAGATTGCAGTCCCTACTAATTTATGCCAAGAACCAAACGCTTAGCTACCTTTTAACTGGAAGTCTCCGTCCAATTCGCTGGCTACATAAAAAAATGTACATAGATGTGGAAAAGTATTTTCCTAACTGATGCCTTTATAACTTCTACGTTAGAGTTGTTTCACGGAAGTACTGCTCATTGGGTTCATCGCTCTACGATCAAGACCTCAAGAATAATGCACTTAAGAATTAACATGTCAAGATTTCTTGTGGGGAAATAGGAAGATGGTAGGTCGAAAACGTCCACTATGTTGATTTTTAAGAGATGAAAGATTACCCAACACGTTGAAAACAAAACTTTTGTAGCAATCTTTGGGTATGTGAACATGGAACTAGCATCCACAGGGTTAATTTTGTTACACACACCAAATTTGCCCTTTTTCAAGGTTAATTTAGATATGTTTCTTAAGCCATTGATGTGTGGTAGGTGCCCATACAATTGATTTAAGTTGGATCTATATATATATATGACATCAAAAAAAAAAAAGTTTGTTCTATAGAGCATTTTTGATAAATGGGTTGATCGCCCACAAAGCATCCGTTTCAATTTACATTTAAAATCCTAGTTGTTTAAAAGATTAATTGATGGTTACAATATTTAATAACCTTTCCTAGGCACCATCACTAGGGATCTAATCTGATAAAATTCAAAACAAATATAACTTTAACTATATCTCCTTTTTCGAATATTCACTTGTTTGGATTTGAATACAAATAAAAGAAAGTCATATCCAAGTCCAAATCCAAAATCTAATTTCACGATTCAAATCTGATCTGAATCCAATTTTTACTTTTATATATAAATCTGAACTGAAATTTCACTTGAATCTGACCGATTTTCAAAATGTAAGAGCATTGGATATATGATATTTATTTAAAACTAAATCTGATCCATATCTAAATCCAAATACGATCGAATGTTTATGTATATCTGAATCCGAATTGGATTGGATGTCATTACTTACATCCGAATCCAATCCAATTTCTTCATTGGATATTGATTTTTTTTTCTCATATTTGATTTTTTGAAACGATTTGGTCGGCTATCCAATCCAAATCAGATATATGAACATAGTTAACCGTCACAAGTAGTAAGCATGAGGCGAATAAGAGAAGAATGATATGAAGAGCATCGAGTTGAGGTGTCATTTTGCTGTCTAATTTTTCTTATATAGTAATGCCTTCGTATCTAAGGCTTGATGACAGGCGCACGCTCTCAATTCAAAACATCTCAATTGAAAACATAGTAGACACTGCTTTTGCTGTCAAGACTCCACAAATAAATTATGACATATACATGTGGAGGCAAGCACATAAATGGCGAAATCCCTTCTTGAGCAGCATTAAATTATGAGACCCTTGTCATCCTTAGAATATATCATTATCAACTAACATAAAAAAAGGTTTTGAATTCCCTTGTTTGCTTCCCTGCTTTAATTTATAGTCAATATTTTAGCATTTGTTGCTTAAATGACCATTAAAGCGTACGCACATCCCTTTTAGATGTTACTATCTAGGATGTTTGCTTGCATTTTATAAGTAGACAACACCACATTAAGAGATACCTTTCCTTTTGAGAATCAAAACGTTATTATCATAATGCAACACATCAATTTTTTTTCTACAATATATGAGATGTTAGTGTCAAATAAACATCAGGAGATGTAATGCTTATTTGGTTGCTACAGTAACACCTCTGATATAGAAAGCAGCACAAACTCGGTTGATGTTTATCACCTACCCATCTTGATTAACTATGCCCCAGCACCGCATATATATATATATATATATATATATGCCATTTCGCGACAAGAGCTAGTGCCATCATAAACAATTTCAAAAATGTTATGTGGCTCTTGGGTGGTTGTGGATGGAGTCGGTTGTATGTTGGGCCCGAACATGGGAGTAGGTGTTTAGAGTGTGAAATGACTAAAATATTCTTAATGTAAAAAAATATACTCAGGAGGCTGTTTGGCAGTTCGAATACCTTGTGATTTTTGCATGAAGCTATTCTCAATATTGGAGAAGATTCAAAAACATTGGAGTTAGGTGTCCTGATTCTGCCTTAATCTTCAAATTAGATTCATTTTTCAAATGACCCCTTAACCAATCATGAATCCACTCAAATTCATAAGGAAGCCTTTGGTTAAAAAAATATTGTATTAGTGTTTCATAAATATGTTTTAAAATTGAGACAGATTTATAGGACAATGTCTTCCCATCCTATGAATATGTACCAGTTTTGATATTCCTGTTACCAAAAAGAACATATTCTGAGGTTCTTTACATGAACAAGTTATAAAAGTTTTTATATCCCACAGTCTTTCTCGCACATTGAGAAGTGTGTCATTTCTTTCTTTTGCCCGTCTTTTAGAGCATCACTACCAATAATTTGGGAGAGTAGGAGCAGAATGTTCAGACCAGTCCGGGTTATGTGAAAAGTTCCTTCTCATGTATGGCATTTTTCTTTTGTTGGTAGATGTGTTCATCTACATTTGGACATTTAAATATACCCGCAGTTCAAAGGGTGCAAATCTTGTGCTTCCTTCTCTTCTTTGTTCGTCATCCTAACAATATTTTACCGTCTTTTCAATAATTGGGGACACAATGAATGCTTATTTCATTGTCCGGTCAGATTCAATAAATCGTGCTGACAGTCTTCCATATTCCTTTACTTTTTTTCTTTCTCCTTGTTGACTGTCAGACTGCCAGCATAGCCGGCTGCTCTTCAATGAAAGCGATAAGAAGAGAGAGGGAGAGGCATGAATGTAAACAAGTTGTAACGAAATGAAGCAGCTTATTACAGAACTGAAAAAAGAAACTTAAATCAACTATCCTTGATCTCTGAATGATATGGAGTTCTCCATCTGCTTTCAATTTGCTCTTCTCCATTGCTTTTGCTTTCTTAAAGCACTGACAGACAAAAACAAGAACAAGAATAATATCCAACTCCAAAACCGGAAACAGATTAAAACTCACAACCTGTAGAATCTTAGCATATTTCTTTCACTCAATAGTCATCTGCCAAATACACATGTACATCATTATTATAAACTGCCCTGAAAATAATATACACCGTTATATAACAGACCTAGGAGCACTCATTTGATAGGTGACTAACTAGCTTTGCACAATACATGTCTCTACACACTTAAGAACTAAAAACAACACTATATTGTTACCCGCATCATTATTGCTTCCTTGGTAGCGTGGATCAAGGTTACAAAATGCAGGGCAAAGGAGGGAATAGAATAGAATGCCGCCATGTCTAATTTCCAATCAATAGTTCCTCTATCATTTGCAGAGCTACCTGTTCTTCGTCGTCCACTCCACTGAAAGAGGCCATTGAAGCTGGGGGTGGCTGCGGCTGTGGTGGCTTTGACAGAGATTGATGGTGGTCTTGCTTTCCGAGCTCCACCGTCATGACCCAGGTGGAGTCAGACCTTGCGCCTGCACGTTTCTGCCATACCCCAATGTTTGAATTCTCTGTGTCAAGTCTCAGGCATGTCAGTGATGGGGATGGGGACCGGCAACTCCGCCGGAGTTTGGCGCTAAGAATTGCAGACATTCCTCCTCCAGAAGCCAACGATGACGACGATGACAATGATGATGACGATGAGCTCTTTCCGGGGTCGGACGGCAGAATGCTCTCCACAGGAAAATTCGTCTTGGCGTTTCGACCACTCATAAGCACAGCTGCCTCATCGTAGGCCCGCGCCGCCTCCTCTGCTGTTTCGAAGGTGCCGAGCCAAATCCTCCTCTTCCTGCAAATCAACAATGGAATAAGCTAAAAGAAAGACGTACACTTCATGCTGATGAAATGAAGGGAAGATCTAACACCAAATTGTCAGAAAGAAAGGAGGAGAAAATAAAAATTTGAACTGAAAGTTGAAAACAGGACTGCCCAAAAACAGAAAAGGAAACTTTGAAGCGAATGTGGAGTATTTACACGGTACCAGTTTCTGCAAACCCAAGGTGGGAGAAGAATGAAAGAATTTGACAAGAAAAAGGGAAAAACTGAAGTAGGATCCATGAGAAGAGTTGCAGGAAAGAAGAAAAAGGAAACAAGAAGTAGGAATGAAGTAAATGGGTGCAGGCATGCGTATATATATGTGTGTACAAGAGTGGGTGACGAATCTCTGAAACCCACGATCCCCAATGCCGCTGCCTTACTCCCCTGAACTTCCTTGATTGTACCATGATTGCTCAGACTGACTACAGGGGCCAGAGTTTTAACAGATGAGACACAGAGCCGTCTCTTCCGGTGGAGAGCAAGTACTCTGCAAGAAATCACACAACCCTGCCTAGTGCCGGCAGATACTAATAATGAAACGAGAGGCCCAAGCAGAAGGGCATTTGTCGGCGATCGATGGTAAAAGAGTTAAAGAAAAACGACTTGACTTCCCAAGCAAATAATTGAATGCTGGAATCTATCGCCAATTACGATAGTGCTGCCACTGTATAATTCTTTTTAACCTACCTTTTCCATTCCATATAATTTCATTTTATTGATGGTGAATAGCATTTTAGAAAAATTTGTGCTTCTTCTTTGTCCTCTCTCAAGAGGGAGTTAGGTTGTTAAAATTGTGAGCCGCCAAGCACAACCATGGTCGAGTTAATTTTTTCATTAACAGTTTTAGTCAAGATAGATGATTGTATATGTTCACTGAGTCCAGTTTTAGTTACTTCTGGAATCAGTCAGTGTCAGCAGTGAAGGTAAATTTTAAATTAGATGCTTGAGGTGAGAAGGAGCAAGGTCGGAAGCAGTCATAAGTTCCAAATGTACAACAATATACGTGTTGGTTTGTTTATTGATAACGTCAAAGAATTTATGAGGAAGAAAGATGATGGTATCAATGGCAATGAGAGTGGCCATGCCTGTTGGTTTCCACCAAGAAGGATGAGAGAGAGAGAGCAAGAGTAATGAATGAACTTACCAACCCCTCTGCAGTATGCAAGGATGAAAAAGAGGAGCCAGGTTGGTGGCCTTGTTGGGGAATATGGAAGAGTCCCAAAGGCCCATGTGCTTCTGTCTCGATGAGAAGAAAGGGGGAAGAGACAATATTCCGGGAAGATAAACTCCTTTTTATGTCCCAAAGGTTGGTGGATCTGCCACCATGCATGCTGTAGGATGCAGACATGGCTGTGTTCCACAGAGAGGTTTAATTAGAGGGGGGAATCAATAGTGGGAGAGATCCACACTATTAATTCATGAACTCATCTCCTTAGACAAACTCTCTCTCTCTCTCTCTCTCTCTCTCTCTCTCTCTCTCTCTCTCTCTCTCTCTCTCTCTCTCTCTCTCTCTCCAAAAGTGTGTGGTGTGTGTTACCCGCGTTCACAGTGTGTGGTGTGTTACCCGCGTTCACAGTTTCGAACTTAACGAGTGCTATCTTGATGATATTGAGGAATGTTGATCTGAGTTACGACTTACGGGGTACAACTATGGAGACCAAGTGGACATGTTCTTGTCCCCTCTCCTTTTACTCTCTCTCTCTCTTGCAGTGAAGATCCACATGCCACCTAGTCATGTACCTATTCCCATGCTCTTGCTAAATCCCATTTATATAAAAGTTTTAATTTTAAAAATTATCAGCCTCCATTTAAATATTGGTGATTGAAGCTGGCACTAATTTCTACCAGACGATAAGAAATCATGAGCAGTGTAATGGAGGGGGAAACTAAGAGATGATGACAGCATACAAAGAGGGTATCTTTATTTGGGGCGGTTATAAAGCAAATCGAGAACTCGATTAGAACCCATTTTTTTCCCTTGATCTAACTTTTAAATATTCAGTGCAGTTCACCGCATTGAATCCGGCCTTAATTTCCTTTGTTTAACCTTCCTCATCAAGTTGGTGGAAAGCAATTGATCTGTTTGTTTTGATCAATAGTCAATGTGACACAGCTATATACGGTGGCTCCTCTATACATGAAGCTTTCATGTTTTTTACACGCTAATGTGAAGCCTCTTGCGAATAATTTATGAAAATGAGAAAAAAAGAAAGAAAAATAGACATTCTGGTTTTCGTATGCCAAATGAAAATTATATTTGAAGTGTTGAAGCATATTTTTGTGGTGGTCCCTTTGTCTTTTTCTTTTTTCAGAATTCATGTATCTACTATCTTATGTTGCTTTCTCCTCTGTGCGCTCTTTGTTATGTTTGCTTCAGGGTTTGATCCTGTCTGTATTGGAGGCTTTGTAATATTGCCTCGGTGATCACTCATCAATTTGATTGATAGTGAAACTTTGTCTTTACTTCACTCTATATGTAGGTACATTAACAAACCATATAGATCTTAGGTTTTGCTAGCTCTTTTATTTTATGCCTTGCAATTTGTTTTTTCTTATTTTATATATTTTTTTCATGGTCTGTTTTGATGTGGTTGAAGTTTGCCATAGCAAACTGGTACATGAGCCCTTTGCATCCATTTGTAAAGTTTGGAATCGAATAAAGTTTGATAGGGACATCACTTTTAAGACGTTAAATGAGAATGCTCATGATTCTTACAATACAAAGTGGTTTGTAGATTTTGCTTAGAAAAAATGAAAAAATTACCTATTATGACTGATGAAGATTAGAAAATAAAGTATATGACCAAACTGATGAAGGTTAGAAAATGAAGTGATGTAACAAAACTCAATCTATTACCGGTTTCGGGTTGACTACAAATGTTTGGTATCTTCTTTTGCATATACTTTTTACATACTACTTTTATAAAATGTTTTTCATGTGCACACACCAGAGTTTTAAATATTACTGGTTTGTACACACAGTACTATACAGTAAATTGAGTTGTTCCACATGGAACAAGAGCTCAATTTATTCAAAGCACAATCACAAAATATTTTGTTGACTCACATATACTAATTGATATGCTTAGCTACAGTGCTATATAAACTTGAAATTTTATTATAATTAGGCAGAATAAATTAAGTGGTTAAATTCAAATCTTGAATTATAACAAAACAAAACCTATATCCAAGATCAATCCAAGAATCGAAGGTCTTCAGGGAACTCATGTTTTCTCTCTAAGTCTGCCTCTCTTGCACACTCTTATCTTGAACAAACACAATCATACCAAGAACAAATGCTACAGTATGCGAGAAAGAAAGAAGAAACTACAATAGTCAACTATAACCTACTTTATCCCCTTTACAACTCAAGCCTAACTAAATCAATCAAATAAATGTAGTTGTAACATGATGCAAAAATGAAACGTGTAGAATCATAAAGATCAAAAGAAGAAATAGAGAAAGAAGGCATTAAGTGCATATTCATGTTGGAAGCATATCCAAACAATGATAATCGGGGACACCAACATATTGGACAAGGGTTTTGGATAGGGTTTGGGGGAAGGTGGGTTTTTGTTCGCCAAGAATTTGCTGGAGAATGATCAAGGGGGTTTGAGTTCTGCATCCGATGATCAGATGTTATGGGGTAAGCCTCCTATAGGCAGATCTTAGGTGGAGATGGTTTGTCGTGCAACAAACTAGGGGTTACTTGCAAATGATTTAAAGAATTTGCATTAAGTAGTGATGCATGATTGATACAACACAGAGAGTGAAATTCCTTAATTGATGATTTTTGAGATGAAGAAACCCTTTAACCTCATGGCAATTTGTTCATTTGTTGGAGACTCACAACATAGATGTTTTTATTTTGGTTATGCTATGCAAGGTTTGAGGATTTTTGGTGAATGATTGGAAACTACTCTTGATTTCCATTTGTACATGGATGGTGTTTTTAGATTTAGGTGGATAGTGAAGAAGAACTGCAGATTGTACACCATAAATGTGTGTGGAAGCTAAAGGCAAAATCTTGGTTCCTCATAAGTGGAGGCTGGGGGATTCCTTTTCGATCAATGACTCCATTAGAGTTCCACTTTGGATCAAACTCCCAACTTTGAAATCAAACGGTTTTCCATTTGATCATGAAAGGTTTAAATGTTGAGTTCCTTCATGTGGATGTTCCCACCACTTCTTTGTTGTATTTGGAATTTATTTGGATTTGCCTGAATATGCCCATGTGTTTCTCTCCAAAGCCAATGGTAGTGATCAAAATGGGAGATGGAGTGGTGCAAAGGCAAGAGATAGTTTATGATGGCTATATGAAATGGTGTTCATGGTGTTAAGCAAGAACTCATCTTGCTAAAAATTGCAAGAGGGCTTTGGAATAATAGTGAAATGAGATACATACCTTATAATAAGGAAGTGTAGTCGGAGGTCAGCACAGGCAAGGAGATTGGTTGATGGCTCATAGGTCTCACCCAATGACTCAAGGCCCAATTGAACTGGGGATGAGATGGCATATATGGGATTAGAGAAAAGTTTGGTATTTTAATGATAGAGGATAAGCAGTATGATGAGGATGAAATGGAAGTTTGCCCAATTGATGTTGTTATTTTGTGAGGAACTTGATGATGGAGGAGGAAACGACCTCGTGGACATGCATAATGATGCGTATGTAGGGCATCTCCAGCAAAAGGTGTCTCATTAGACTGGAATAATATTCATGATGAGATCTTGAAGACAATAAGGTTGTTGATTGCTCACGTATGCCAGCATTAGACAACCACCTATTCTTGCTCTATCTCTAAATGCAAACATCCTTCTTTTGATAATGTTATTAACCATGAAGTTTCTTTGTTAGATTTTGAGAGCTTTTAGGGAGAGAGTGGATTGCCCCTCGGGTTTTGATGTCTTGCTACAAAGTTTTTTTATTATTACTTGCAATCTTGAAGAGGATCGGTGTCATTCAAACTCGTGTGTGCTCGAGGAGTCTAATCCACCTTTATGTATTATAGGTGTAAGAAGTTGTCATAGTAAAAAAGTAAGGGACCTTATCAAGGGTGGTAGAGGAAGAGGAAATCTCATGATGACCCTTCTAATAGAGAGAATGACTTAGTATGAAGAAATATTCCATTTATGAGGTCTTTAAAGATTCAATAAGTTGACTAATGAGTGCCCCTACATGAGCATAAAGGGATCCTGTGAATCTGCTGGTTGTTTCGTGGAGGGTCTCAAAGATGTTAGCAAGGAGGATTAGCCTGAAGTGCCTAAACCATAATGTTGATCTATAAAGCTTTTCTCGCAGATTATAAGGGGCCTTGTAAGAGACATAGTCTATACATAGATGAAATTGGTTTTGCATGATTATTTTCCTTATATAGACTTAATCATTGATTACATGTTAAATGTTTTTAATTTTGAAGATTCTAATGGTGCAATAAATCTTAAAGAATTTCATCTAATTATCTAGTAGCTTTGCATAACTGTTTATGCATAGCTATTACGAAAATTCTTACTAAAAGAATGAAACCAATTCTTTTTAGAATTTTGGGAACAGATCAAGGTGGATTTTATCCAAGAAGACTCATCCATAACCAAGTCTTATTTGTTCACAAAATTATAAACACATGTAGAGGTCAATTTTATCTTTTTAAAAATACATATTTCCTAAGGCTTTTGACATAGTTACTTGGCCTTTTTTTAGAAAATGTTGTTCTATTTGAGTTTAATTGAAATTAGGGAGAAAAAGTAATATGTTGTGTGCCTACTTTCTCACTTGATGTTATATTAAATGGGTATGAAGCACATTACATCTATAGTTACTTAGGCCTTAGATAGGTGATTCCTTGTCACCTTTACTTTTTGTTATTGTTATCAATATGCTTTCAAGAAGTTTGAAATTAGATGTTAGTTGTAATAATAATATGATGCCCAAGTTTTGGGGAAATATTGTTTCAATGCATATTATTTTTTGCAAACAATATAATTCTTTTTTTTTTTATTTGTTAGTTTTTGTTCAATATCATGTATCAAAAACATCATAAATGAGTTTGATCGTTCGACAAGCCTAGTGGACAATTCGATGAAATCAGCTATAGCATCATTCAAAGTTCATGAAAGGAAACGTCAAGATATAAATGACTTGCTATGTTGAAATCATGGATGGTTGACTATGCATTACTTATGACTTCCTTTGTTTGCCGGCAAATTTAAATTTGCATATGAGAAAGTGTTATGTACTAATGTGATGAAAAAATTTGATAGCCTTGAAAGCAAAATTTGTTTCTTTTACAAGAAGAAAGATATTTGTTAAAGAATGTTATCGGTCAACTATTGCAGTATTGGTTGACAGTTTTCACATTACCAACATTTGTCATAAACTGATTAGTTGACAAATTGTGCTGCAGTTTCGTATGAGAATATGATGACAACCTCAAAAAGTTGTATCAAATCAAATGGTCTTCCCTTAATCTTCCCTTAAATAAATGAGTTGATTATTAAAATCAGTATCCTAAATAACTCATGTTTAATTCTTTTGACTTCGAAAACTAGAACAGCTGATAATATTTGGACAACTTTTTTGTAAATAAAAATATCTGAGAAATTGCAATCTATGGTCTTGTGTTCAAAAGCCTTCATTGCCAAGGGCTTGCAAGGGTGCCTTGTAGGTTTGGGAGGAGGTCAGTCACCTTATTCGTTTATAAGTAGGAAAATGGTGAAGATGTCAAATGTTGTGTTAAAAATGGGGGTTGGGGTCTTCTTTTTGTTTTGGTAAAGCCTTCAAAGAAGGGTTGGTTCTAAGAATGGATGAACTAATCTATTTCTAAAGTTATCAATGAAGATATGAGATAAATTTGTTTGGCATTCCCTTTGTTTAAGAGGTCCAAAATAAAATTGTGCATCATCAACTCAAGATAGCTTATTGTGAAAAATCAAGTGTATTTCTTTTATGAAAATGAGAAACATCTATGATTCAATCAGAGTTAAAGCATAAGTAGTTTTGGAAAGAAGATGGTTGTGGAAAAGTAATGCAGTCTCTAAAACAATGTGGTGTCTCTACTTGGCTCTAAAAAGATATCTTTTAGCCATTGACGAATTGAAGAAATTTGACATTTAGATTGTTAATAGTGTCACCTTTGCAAATTTGCTGAGGTAGCATATATTACATATTTGTTAGATGCAAAGTAGACGAAGCCATTTGGAAACTCATTAAATATAAAGTTAATGTGAAACATGAATTTGCTCATCCTCCTTATGTTATGGAGGGTTTGAAAAGAAGGTGGAAGAGGAAGTTTAGATTCACATTGATGCTTAGATGCTAGAGAGTATGTTTTCTGATATGTTTTGAAAGATGTGATAGTTGATAAACACTATAGCTCATGATAGTCCTTATGAAGTAATAACAGTTTACCAAATGTCCTATGGAAAGACAAAGTATATATTTCTTATTATCAAATGGAGGGAAAAACATATAAGTGAGATTGATATCTAGCTTGGACTAGGTGTGCAACATGATCCTTGGTCATGGATTAGAACTAAAAGAATCTGCACTTAGTTAGCCTGCAAGTGGTATCATAGAAAACAAAATGTTTGCTAATTGGTGAGATCACTTTTTTTCTGACAGGAGTAGGTTACTTCTTCAAGCGAAATAGTTATTTGACTATCATACTTCAATTGAATCTTTTTGAACAACTACCCATGAAAAGTTAGCTAGTGGGCGTTGTTATAGGTCCTTTTAATAAAAAATGCAACGGTGGAAGCTGTCAAAAGTTTGTTGAACAGAAAAAAATTAGGATTATGACTATCTCTTCGAATTGTAATGTGTTATTGTTATAGATTGGGCCAAATTCTTGAGCTGATTGCTTTGCTCAATCAATCTGTCGCTCTTGGCTTAACCTTATAGTGGGTTCTGCTAGCTAGTTTGTAGGCTAGTTGTTCAATTTGTTGTATGGCTACTTTGTATTCTTTCAAGTAAAGGTGGAAAACCTACTCTTAGTAGATTTGCGTTGGAATTCCATGTTGTAACTGGAAGTGTACAACTCAAGAAAAACCATTTTGCAACCTAAATGTGTATATGACAATGAAACAAATTACCAATGAACTAAAACACAAATTATGAAACCTAAAACTATGCCTAAAATTAAGAAGCAAATATAACGTAACTGAACCGACCTTTTCTAATAGTCAGATGCGTCCATAGGTTCTAAAAAAAAGATGTTGTAGAGAACCTATATTATACTAAAATATCATAAACCAATACTTCAAAAATTAGAAATCCAATTGGAAAGAAAACCAAGCCCTAAGTAACATGAAAATAAAAAAAGAGTTGGTTAGGAACTCCCATCTTTCTTTTTTTTTTTAAAAAAAAGGACAGTTTTGCAAAATATTGTAACTGCTAGAATGGTCGAATAAGGATTGATAATATTTTATGTTTAGTTACACCAGTACCAGTTTTTCTTATGAAAAGTGTGGTATACATCTAATGCCAAGTGTAAATGAAACTAAAGGTTAAAAAAATTCAACTATGTGACAAATGATTCATTGTGCAAAGGTGATAACTCCTTATTAAATAGAGTAGCTATAGGTTGTGTACGTTGATCATGTTTTCCTTTGTTACTTCCTTCCAATGGCTTTTCTAACTTTCGTTTGTAATTATCCAAATCATCTACATGATTATTACCAGTCTTCTTATTGTGAATTACATCTCCTTCCATTCTTAAAAGAAAATATGGTTTGATGGATGCATGTAGAGTATATAAAATAATAAAAATAGACCTAGTGGAATCAACAACATATATTCTAATGTCTTTGAGGATGAATGATAGCCATGTAATTTCGGGTACTACAAAAGCCATAGAATAATAGTCAGTCTCTGCAGTAGATATAGCAAGCATCTGTGTCTTTGCAAATTTACGATTTTGCATATTTGCACCTTCCAAAATTCTATAGACAAAGCATTTTTTTAATTCAAGAATCCATCTTGAGTTTTAATATAATAATCCATCTTGAGTTTTAATACAATACCAAGAAAGTGAGACAAATAGTTAAGGTTCTTCATTGCAAGCTATTTGCTAACCATGTTGATGAACTCTTAAATAAAGTCTAGATCATCAACCATCAATATAACGTCTTCAATGTGTAAAATTATATTTTGAGAAATGGCATGTTTGTTTTATAGATAAATTAAACCATGACTTTGGCATTTATTTGTGAAAATGACAGCTGATCTGAGTTGGACCTGATGACTCTTGTCTATCTTGTTATTTTTTCTCTACTTTCTCTCTCATCAACCTTCCCTTTCGCCCAATTTCTCAAGTCCCTCTCTCCCTCCTTCATGCACCAGCACAACTGGCCACCGGTGCATTTCTCGGATGCTGATAGGCCCGCCGCGATGGCAACCACCTCCCTCTCCTCCCCAAATCCCTCTTGTCTTTTTTTATTTAACAAAAGATCGGTGGAATAATCCACCCATCTCCACCGCCACTACCTGCCTCATCGGTGGGTGTGTCGAGACTCGATCTTCTCCCTTCCTCTCTTCTTCTCGCCCCAAACTAGCTGGAAAAAAAATTACATTGGAAAAATAAAAAAATTTTAGTTGTTCAATGTATTTTTTCTATTTAGGTTCAGTTTGACCCTACTCAACTTTGAGGTTGGATTATTTGCTCTGTCCCTAACCGAAATCTTGGCTCCACCCCTTGCATCCCCGACACTAGCCAGCCCACCGGTCCCCAGTAGTAGAGGACCAATGGCATCCTCGACACCGGCAAGTCCATTGGCATCAGGGCGACAACCCTGGTTTAGCAGCAAAGGACCAGTGGCATCCCCGACACTGGCAGGTCCGTTGTTATCAGGGCACAGGTGGAGGGAGGAAAAGGGAGGGAGGGAGTCGATGGTGTGGGGGGGCGACAACCCTGGTTTAGCAGCAAAGGACCAGTGGCATCCCCGACACTGGCAGGTCCNCATGGCCCAATATATATATATATATATATATATATATATATATATATATATATATATATATATATATATATATATTTATTTATTTATTTATTTATTTTCATCCCTCTCAAAGATCCTCGCAAAATTTAGTTTTAAGTATTAATACAACCCATTACAAAGGTCACTATTTTCACATTTTATTTAATTCTGTTTTATTTCCACTAGAATGAGGCCAAGATACTCTCAGTTAATTTCCATCAAATCATCTCTACATTGCTTGTTATTTCCTTCCCATCTCCTTTCAGGTTTAAGATCATCACTTCTATCTCCCATCATACTTTAATATCACTTGCTTGCGTTATAAAAAAATCCACATTACCAGCTACCAGGGTCTCCTCGTCATGGATTTGTATCATCCTCTTTGCTTTCAAATGAAAAAAATATACAGATCATAACATAAAGAAAATAACAGGCCCCAGCTAGGTCTCAAAACCTCTCTTGCTCAATCTGCAAAGAGATAACATCTACAGAATGATACTTCTTAACAACATTGAGTAAGATCCTCAAATCACTTGGTGCATCCCAATGAGCCATAGATCTCCGCTAAGATTCTTGAGATGGGAACTCAGCAAATCGTTGTTTGTGCGAAGACACACAAAAATGTTTCTCGAAGAAACCCCTTTAAGCAAAGAGTCCACAAAGCTAAGCAACCCTGAAAGATTGTCTCACTGCATCACCAAACCGCGTTTCTTAACAGGGGAGTTGTGAAACCCGAGCACTCCCTCTACTTTATGAATCCTCATGCCTTGGGTGGAAACCACTTCTAATGTCCAACTATTCATAGGTTTGCACAACCAGAATGGACTGAACACTTTGGTAAGAAGCCAGAATTGAGTTGCCTTTTCAAACTGAAGCACCCCAATCTTGCTTAAGAAAAACCTCACAGGCAGGTAGCCCAGACTTCTTGTTGCACAAATGCTATTAGTTTAAACATTTCTTTATGCATCACTTGATTTTTAAAACACCACAGTTTCTAAATTATGATGTTAAAACATCCTAACCAACAACATCTCAGCTCCTTGCACGAAAATCATCTTCTCTACCACCAGTTCCATGTTGCAAAGAAATCTGTCATAGGGCAACAGGTGACTGAAAACCATCATCCAATGTGTTTCCATATGCAACATGGCTTTAGTAGGAAAGCACTAGTAGTTGCACACAAAAGAAAACCAGTTGGCTCTAATCCATAGTCTGCTTCGCCACTTGGATTACGGCCCTTCGACCCTTACATGATTCCAGACTTGGCTCCTGAACTTCAATTCGTTACGGCTTTCTTTAAAACTAAGGAAATCCTCACCCTGCGAAAGACTAATATGCACACAGTATTGAATGTGTCTCCATTGACGCAACTCACCCTAATGGAGAGTTAACATTGCCCTCATTGTTTTTTGTAGTAAAACCTCAACCTCACCATATATATCCACCGGAATTTGTTTCAAGAAAATATCCTCCCTCCAAAGATCAGTTCAGAACTTGGCACGCCCACCATTTTTAACTATCCACTGATTTGGAAATCCTCCTCCATGCCAACATTATATCTCTCCCAATAGGGAAGATATTAGAGCACATATGCTCATCCCAAGCACTCTTTCTGGAAAAAATTTTCCTCCTGCATAAGGTGGCCCAGAGTTCTGGCTGAAATAAGAGCACACAGCCCCAAGTACGCAAGATTTGCTTCCTTAACTTCCTTAAGTTTTTTAATTCCAGTGTCACCCTCAGGTATAGGGAGTGTCAAGACATTTCAAGCTATAAGGTGAGGTTTGCCACCAAAATTAGAATCACCCCATAAGAAACCAGACATAAATTGTTCAAGTTTCTTGATGACGCATTGAAGGAATTTAACACCAACATCCAATAGCTTGGAAGTGCTGCCATAACTAATTTAATGAGGCAGATCATGCCCGCATGCGATAAGAGTCTACTTTTCCACAAGCTAACATTGTTTTGCACCTTCAAGATAATGGGAACAATGCATAAGTATAGGGACTTAAAGGAAGTCCAAGATATCAAGTTGGAAACTGGCCCAGGTTCCATCTAAAATAGGTACCAATGAAGGAAATCATGCTATACTCAG
Organism: Nymphaea thermarum; assembly: GCA_011799765.1. NCBI lineage: Eukaryota > Viridiplantae > Streptophyta > Magnoliopsida > Nymphaeales > Nymphaeaceae > Nymphaea > Nymphaea thermarum. Next base: position 82,036 of record JAANDH010000165.1, on the reverse strand, counting down.
TGTTAAATGGAAAGAAAGATGATTCCTCTTGATTAATTTTCATTTCAGCATGATGCTCACTCAAATCGAGAGAAACTCTGTTGTAACTGAGAAAGGCAATTCCACCCCGATTTTAGGTATATAAGAACATCATCTACGTATATAGTGGAAATAACTCCTTCCACACCCCTTCCAATTCTTGGAACCTCAAGTTCTATTTTTAAGATGGGAGCATGTAAGGATCTGGAAAAGATTTCCACGACTATGAAGAATTAGAGAGGAGATAATGGATCTCCTTGTCTTAGGCCTCTAAAGCATCCAAAATATTCACTTTGATAGCCATTAGACATTAGACACCACTATCACGACTCTTTGAATCTAAATAGGGTGAAAACCAAAAATGTAGGATGGCAGCTCGCAAAAAATCCTGTTAACCCTATTTTATGCTTTCAATAGGTCAACCTTTACACATAAATTTGAAGACTTACCTTTGCACATTGCATGAACCATTTCATGCGCAAGAAGAAAGCAATTATGAATATTCCTATCTTCCATGAAAGCTCCCTGCTGATTAGATATAACTCTATCAAAGATCTTTTTCATTCTAAGAACCATAATCCTGGATATAAATTTCAGGACACTATTCTCAAGTGCAATTGGCCTGAAATTAGAACTGTGTACAGTAGCGTCTGATTTAGGAATTAAAATCAGATGACTTCTGCCTAATTTCTTAATGAACTTCTTTTTTTGAAAAAAAATCTCCAACAGCCTTAATCACTGATGTCCTCATAGTGTCTTAGTTCTCTTGAAAGAATGAATTTGGAAAGCCATTAGGACTTGGGGCATTATTAGGATTAGTGCCCATCACTGCCCAAAGTACTTACTCCTTTGAAATTGGAGTAATCAGCATTGAATTTTCCTCCGAAGATGCACAAGGGCCAAAAGCAACATCTTCAAGTAACAGACCTGAAGATGGGTGCAGGTGAAAGTCTCTTTGAAGTGATTAACACAGGCTGATAAAATCTGCAGCAACTCCTAGAAATGCCCCTCATCAGTCTCAATAAGAGTAAGTTTATTTTTTCTCATTTTATTCCTAAACATATCACGAAAAAAATCTACTGTTAAAGTCTTCTTCTTTAAGCCATGAAATCCTTGCCATTTGTTTTCAACAGATTTCTTCATCACGAAGGGCATCAGCAAGAGACCTTCTGATTTGATTTTAAGATATAGTCCAGCTGAGGAAGCCTATGTCTTGCCGTCTATGTATCACAGTGAGATCTCGCTACAGTCTAACTTAGACATCCACTTTTTCTAATTCATACTTATTCCAATTACTGAGGCAAACCTCTGACTCTATCCAGCTTACTCAATAGCAGAAGCATAGGGCAACCTCTAGCGATCACGCTCCAAGCACTTGAAATGATAACTTTGCAGCTGGGTTGGCTTTCTCAATGAAGAAAATGCTTGAAAGAACGTCTCCTTGGGCTTGAATTTGCAATGCTATTAGATTCACATGTAAACATTATAGCTGCATGGTCCAAAGAAGCTGTAGGTTCTACCATTAGATTTCCTCGACCACCAAACTGTTCAATCCAATAGCTATTCAAAAAACATATGTCCACTTTACTCTAGACCATAGTGACATATAATGTCTCGGACTTTTAAACGGCAAGGTTTTTTTTGGGTATAATATGGTGTGCTTGAAAAAAAATGAGGAAAAATACAGTCATTTTTAAAAATTTTGAAAAACTAAAAATGAGAGGAAAATAAAATAAGTGAGAAACTAATAACACAAACATCAAAAGATAAGTAGATTTGCAACAAATAAAAAATAAAAAATGAAAAGAAAACTGTTTGGCATTAAAAAAACTGAAAAAGGTGAAAAAATGCGTTAAAAATAGCCATTTGATTTGCCGTGTTTTTTTCAAAACAAACTCGTTTTCTGTGACCTGGAGCTGGGGGTTTACGAAAATTAGACCAAGTGAAAGCCTTACTTTTGTCAAGCACCTCACTCAAACTAGCAAAAAAAATAAATACATTGAATGAAAAACATGCAAGACGAGCAGGGTAGACCCATTTTTTCATATTCATTTCTGATAGAATTAAAATCACCCATTACCACTACATGAACATATTTATAAGTAATCATAAAGCTTAACATAAATAATTGATCCTTATGAACCCTAAAGCCAGGGTGCAAACACACTCCAATAACATTTAAGTTCTGATTAGATGTTTTATGATTGAAAGAGTAGTCAATCGACTCAATCCAAAATTTGTTATACCTGCACCCAGTCATCCAAAAATCATTGTTCCTCCATCCACATACAATTCTGGCACAGTTGGGATCAGAATCAATATTAGCGTGAAAACAGTAATACTTAAAACATTTACAGCAAATTCCAAAACTCTCCAATATAAGCATAGTGTCAAACAGGAAAAAAATGTCTAAGTGATGTGATCTCAACCAATTACGAACATCTCACTCACTTACTTAATGAGCCAGCCCTCTTATATTTCAACTCCCTATCTTCATGTGAAGAAGAATCACGGTCCCCTGTGAATTCTCCTTCCAAGGGGGGAATATTTTTTTTAGTGTGAAAGTCTCCCATGCCATGAATATCAATATCAGGGGAGCTTTGAGACACCCTTGCCTTTGTCATATCAAAGTTACGTGATGCCTTAGAATTAGGCTTTCCAACTCCTTTCTTCTTGAAATTACTAACCTCCCTACATTGCAGAATTCTCTTTTTATTTAGGCTAACCTCCATGGGAGAAGCAGGGCTCCAAGCATTGTCTCCATGCTGCAAAGCAGTCTTTGAGGCAAACTACTGAACCAAATCCATGGGGGTTATATCCACATCGGTAAGAACATTTTTTTTTTTTATAAGGGAGTGAATTGAACTTTCTGTGGATTGGCCATGTTTGGTGGCTTAGGCCCCATATTAGGTTCCCATTTAGCGATATTTTAACTGCCCAGAAGCTTAGCCACACTAGTGAAAACTTTCTGATTCTACAGATGAAGAGGAAGTTCTGATAATCGAACCCATAGTGGGGGTTCTAGTGACTGCTTCAAGTTCTCATTTGCTTGAAACCAAGAATCTTCGTCGGACACGCCATTTTTCGGGAAGCATAACCTGCTCCAAATCTTCCTCTGAAGAGGCCTTGATCAATAATAGCCCTTTCAGAAGGAGCATAAACTTGATTCCTCCCAATGTTGATCACTGCTTACCCAGTTCTTGGAGAATGTTGTCCAATCTAGACGAAACTGTGGATTACCACCTGATAACATTGCAATCGCAGTCCAATCTGAATGGTCTAGCCACTTGCTCACACACCTTTATTGAAATCACCAGCATATGCTTCCCTTCAACCTCACATACTGCAAGCAAGCAAGGCTGGGCACCGGGCTGACAGCAAGATTGCGGCTTATTATCTTGTTCAATCAACTTTTTGCAGGTGGAATCTGTAGGTTCAATCAACTGACATAAGAAGTTGGACTACTTGATCTTAGACGTGACTGGTTACTAAATTGAGCAGTCCTCTCCAACAACCCTCCTCTTTTCACACGCACATTTTGTCCAATCTTGGAAGATTATGAGCTCTTAGCCCTGGCTCCTCTCATTCGCATAGCTTCTTCATGTTTCAACTGAACGACGTAGGCAAGAAACTTAAAACATGACGTTAGAGAGGGAAATTATTAGCACAAAACTAATTCAAAGAGCACTAATCGCCTATCAAACTAGCTGTTTGTTGCTTCACATTGCTAACCTTCACTTCAATTTATCAATTATAAAATTGTAGTTGCATCTTCTAAAATTTTTGCTTAAAGGGAAGACTCAAAAAAGATATGGGTGTTAGAATTTATCAATAAAGATTTTTACTTAAAATTGTGGTCGGAATATTAAACATCCGTCTTGATTTAATGTTAAATGTCTTTATGATTCTAAGGAAATTTCAAATGATTTGCCCTCATTCTTACCTTGAAGCAATCTATTAGCATGTCTACTATATATCCCCAATTAGGTGTCGATGTCTAGCAAATTAAATTGTAATTTTGTAAATTTTGCAAAATGGAAGGGATGTCAGTTATTTAGATATCTAACGGAATTACATCAAAAAGTACTTCAGGTATGGTAAAAAAAATTAACACCCAATAAAGAAATGTTGTTGAATTCAGATTTAGGAATTATATCCAATTGGATGCGTATGCAGATTCATATTTTCGATCAGACAACGATTCTGATATTGATTCAGATTGAATTTTAAATAAATGTGTCACATCCAAGACCTACCCATATGGAAAATCGGTTACCAAAATATCACAATGCCTTTTTTGGATTATGTTGAATATCTGAAAGTTGGATTCAGATTCAAATTCAGGCGCAAAAAATACAAGTCAGATTCAAATCAGATTTCGATACGGTATTAGACTTTTCTTCATTCATATTTGAATCTAAATTGGAACTTAATATATATTGAACATCCTATAAATCAGGTTTGATGGATGTCTTTTTTATTCATTTCAAGATATTCTTAACCTCGTCCATACTTGAATTTGCGAAGTTTTTGTGATTAAAAGTTTTAGGAAGTAAAATTTCGTCGGTGAAGGTGTGAACCGAAGTTATTCCCTGCTTCCATGTCCTTTCACATGATCCGCATGCATAACGACAAAACAAATAGCTTTAATGAGTTAGTTTCCTAGACTTAAAGCCTCATAACTCTTTGAAGTTAACGCCTCAGACTTGGTGCTCTCATTCATTGTGAACCCACCATACTTCATATGCTCAAATTGATGATACTCCTTTTGATTTACTTCTATCGTTGGTTGTGAATTGTTTCTTAATTTCTTATTTTATGTGCAAAAGCTTTGAGTAGGAGCGAGCACGAGCAGAGTCGAGCCTGAGTTCAGTCAACTCGACTAATGAAACCTTGAGCTCGAGAATAGTTCGATGGAAGCAGCTCCAGCTCAACTCAGCGAGTTACATGTTGAGCTCCAAATCGACTCGATTAAGGCTCGACAAACTCGTTTGAATATATCGACTTGATTAAGGCTCGAGCTCGACTCGGCAGTTACTTGTTGAGCTCAAACTCAACTCGATTATTTGAACGAGTCGACTCATGAACTTGAGCTCAACTCGTTAAGCAAATCACTCAGCTCGAACTCGTTCACGAGCCGAGCTTTAACATGTCGAGCTAGAGTAGCTCGACTCGTTGTTTACCCTTAGCTTTGAATAAGGGTTTGCAAGGCTTGGTGCTCTTATTCTTTGTGATAACCCACCTAATTTCATATTCTCTAATTGAAGGTACTCCTTTTTATTAAATTCTATTGTTGGTTTAGAATTGAATCTTATTTTCTGAGTTCATATGGACAAGTTTACACGTCTAAGGTTCCGTCGTGCTTAAATTTTTCTTGCATAGCCGATTTACTTATATATAGGGGTTGAAGAACCAAAAAAGTTTGAGATGGCTGCCCAGTGGAGGTGTAGTTTGTTAATTTTGTAATATATATATATATATATATATATATATATATATATATATATATATATATATATATATATATATATATATATATATATATATATATATATATATATCAACCATTTAAAAAATCGGAAAAACATGGAAAAACTGCGGTAAATTTATCATTTTCAAAATAATAGATTTTTCTTTTGTAAATACATAAAAAATCACAAATTAGGCATATGATTCTTGGAAACAAAACCATTAATGGATTTGATGGAATAAGTTGGATGCGGATGTGGAAAAACACCGATTTAAGAACCGATTTGGATGTGGAAAAAAACTACAATATTAAAGTGGTTTTGGATTGGATCCAAGTAGCAGATGCATAGATGTTGCAGATGAAGTATAGAACGAATATTTGCTGGGGATGAATAATATCTTTTTGTTTTTTAATTAACTTTTAATATTTCTTGGCGTGATAACTAATTGGATTATATATTGTAATAGAGCCACCGTAATGCTAGAGTTTATTGCAACACTTGTTTCAAATTGATGGACAAAATGAATGTTATTTGTTCTACTTCAACCACTCATGGGCTTGGATATCAAGTGGCGCTTTGGCTGCCTTTTAACTAACCTTACTTGAAAAGCTTCACAAAAACTTTCATTTAAGAATCTGTCAATAAATGGGCAGCATAATTGGTCAGCTTGAGTGTGGCACTGATAAAATGTCCTTAGTTTGACTCCTGTGGGTGGCATTCTTTTAGATTGCAAATGATGTATGTGTGACACTCAAGTTGAAGGTTGTAGCATAATTACCAAGGTCTTGAAATTGTTCACCACCCTTGGGTTGGGGTTAGGGCTGCACAACGAGCCGAGCCAACTCGGGTTTGACTCGAACTAGCTCGAAAAAACTCGGTTCGTGCTCGACTCGTTAATAAATGAGTCGAATTTGAATTTACAAAGATACTCAAAACGATAAATGAGTCGAGTTCGAGTTTCAGGAACTCGACTCGTTTGCACTCGACTCGACTTGCAAATCGATACTATATATAATATTGCCAAAACCGGTTCACCTAATCACCCGTTTTAACTTTTAGGGTGAAAACAAATTTTCACAAGTTACATGAGTTGAACGACTTAACGCCTAAATGAGCTAAATGAGTTAAACGAGTCGAGTTCAAGCTCGATTTTGTGTAGTTGAGTTGAGTTCGTGCTTGTCATAAGTAGCTTGAATCGAGTTGGTGCCAAGCTCGAGCTCGAGTTTTTTGAGCCGAGTCGAGTTCGAGCTGGGCAAGCTCGGGCTCGACTCGGCCCGTGTGCAGCCTTAGTTGGTGGTATTGGGGAGTTGGCTGCACGTCTAGCTAACCCCCAAGATTCCATTTAAAAAATTCACCCTTTGAAGCATATGAACATAAACAGATAATTTAATTTAGACGGAGTACATGATACTTAGTGGGCTTACACTATGAGAAGTAAAGCCTCAACCACCGTATAGATCAGAGATGTCAACGGGCTCCTATTTATTTCAATTCGAATTAGTGTAGTTGGATGATATTAAAGAAATTGGATTCAATTAATGGTAATCGTATTTCAATTATGTTTTGCTCTTGGATCCAAATATAGTTTCAAGATTTAATGAGGATCCAACAGGAATCCGAAGCTATTACATGTGCATGTCACGTTTCATGCCGGCCGGATCTGGATTCAATTTTAAAATTATATTTTTTGGGGTCAAAGGGTTAGGAGGGATCCATCTCAGTTCTATTAAGATGCAAACATGGCACCTCATCTTGAGGCCGCACTTGTTCTTCTCATTCTTGGGATGTCAGAGACAACGAATCTTGTTCCCTGCATTCTTTGATAACAAAAATCAAACACCACTTATGGTGCAGCAAAAATGTACTCATACTAAATCTGATGTTGCTAAAACGCTCTGATACTAATAAGACGTAGTCAGGGTAGAGACAGAAATTTTTCATGAGAGAGACAGAATTAACGTTTCTAAATTTTGATAGGAGCCTAAATATCATTTTTCAAAATTTTAATATAGAACAAGTAAAATTTTCTAAAATTTACATATAAAATTTTTATTTTTTTATTTTTTTGAGGAGAGGCGAGGGCCCTACGTCCTACGTGCTTGGCTTCGCCCCTAGATGTATGACGTGCGATAATACCGAATTGATGCATCGTAAATTGCTATGAAATATAGATGAAACTGAATCTAATGCTGGAACTTAGGATTTTTAATTCTAAGCCAATATTTTGTTACAACTAAGGACGATATGGTAAGAAATGCAATAAATAACAAGAAACTAAACTGGAAAATAAAGCGGAAAACAAAAGAAATTAATCAAAAGGAAAGTTCGATAGAAAGATATGAGGACCTTTATAAATGGGCATGGTCCTCTTACATAATTTTCTACATAATAGCTGTATTGATAGAAAAATTTCTACATAATTTTCTTGTGTCTTTGGCATTCTCAAGAAAATCTATTGTTTGCATTTTTTAGGATGGAGGTTGAGTCCGATGGTGTCAAACTTTGATTTTTAGTCAATTCTTTTGTTGAGGGATTAATAAAATAGAGTGCTTTGATGTGAATCTGTCTACCCTTGGATCACGTTATTTTTGGACTTACACCCAACTCGTAGCTTCTATTCAAAGTTATGTTTAAATAATCTTCAAATTAATAGCCAACTTCTTCGTCTCCATATGGAAATTGATATCAATTGGATTTAAGTACACCAAGAGATAGAAGTTGAAAAATATATTATATTTTTTGAGAGGGTCAATCTCACCGCTCGAAGCGAAGCCTAAAGGCCCCTTCATTCCTCCTGCCTCTAGGGTTCTGAGTTGCGTCGGTGTCAGTGATAGAATGAGACACCCTTCAACTTGAATGTCGCGTCATATCGGCTTAAGACACTAGTATAGCGCCCCACGAGAATCGAACTAAAGACCTGTCTTTTACAAGCCTCTAGTCCGACCAACTACGCTATGTTCCTTGAGATAAAAAATAAATTATATAATAAAAGTGAGGGAAAGAAACATTTTTAAGTTGTTTTGTAGAGGAAGAGAGAAGCTAAGATCCAACCGCATTAGCGGCATTACCTTTAAGAATGGCAGCAACTCTTGACCTACAATTCTCCGGAGAACAGGAGCATCACGTGGAGAGACTTTTGAATGTCACGTGATGTAGCTCATCTAAACGTGCAGCGGCCTAAGTCACACGCATCCTAGTTAAGTTTACAGGTATGGATATTTATGTGGATGCCGGTACAGGCACCGGATAATTTAAAAAATTATGGACACAGGAATATAATAATGTGTATTATATATATGCAAAGTTCTAACAAAAATGTGCAAATTTCCGTAACAAATATGGAAAGCATTACAATATATATATATATATATATATATATATATATATATATATATATATATATATATATATATATATAATTCCAATGCTCCACAAAAAAAAAATATGTGAAAGTCTACAAAAAAATTGTAAAAATCTACAAAAAAGACCTTGAGAAAATCAAGCCAATTTGATTGAAAAACGGCTTCTAAAATATTGGTCTGAAGTCGGCAAGCGATGGAACCGGTGACCGGAGGACCGATCCGGTTCAGAGTTTGCAATTATTCAACGGTACAAATTAAAGATGTAGCTGTCCCACCGGGCCACCAGCGCAGGGCAGCCTACGTGGGCGCCTCTCTGCCATGAGAATTATTTTTTCCATGTCCCCAACTGCGCCTGGGACCCAATGTCCCTCTCTCAAACATGTATTCAAGGGCCACAATGACTTTTTCCGTAACTAGAGATATTATTAGTCGGCCATACTTCCATTACATCACTGGGTGGTAGCTTTCAGAATTAATTACTAGTTACTACCTTTTCATAGCGCTTGGCTTACTATTTTCGATCCTGAATGTTTCGGTAAATTAATTTTTAATAAAAGGTGGTTTGGATCTACGGGCATAGTTCAAATGGATAGACTAAGATGCGTTATCTAGTATATCCCCGGGGATGTGGTTATATGTGGAGTCATTTGCATAACAAGTCGTTAAGCTGAATTCGAGCTTGATTCAGTTTGAGCTCAACACGTAAATGTCGAGTCGAGCTCAAGCTCCCTTAATCGAGTTTCTTGAGCCTTAATCAAGTGATATATTCAAACGAGTTTACAAGTTTGTTGAACTCGAGCTCAATAGCAATTCTATTCAAACTAGTTTGTCGAACCTTAATCGAGTCGAGCTCAGCCCATGTAAGTGTGATTTCCTTAAGCAAAATGTTATAAATTGCTTTAAAATTGACGCGTTTGTAATTGTGTAAATAAATTTATGAATAATTAAAAGTCTAATTTTGTAACTTACAAAATTTGTCATGTGTGCTGAAAAAAAAAAATCATTTTCACGTTAATTTTTCATAATATTAGACATAAGAATATAATTATCAAATATCAAGAAAATATAATACGGACTAGCGATAGAAACACGTAGGAGAGGGCGCCCGGTAAATAAGGCCCTGAGTCCCTGACTTGCGAAGGCAGACGAAGAGCCGCTTTCTCGGGATGGGAGTGCGGAGTCGTCGACTCTCTCTGTAGCTCTTCTGTCTTCCTCGGTATCCTCCCCTTGAGATCTCTGAAAGCTCATCTCCTTTACTGGATAACTCACTCAACTCTGACCAGTCTCTTTCTCTCTCGCTCTTCTTCCTTTGTTTCTTCCATCTCTGATCTTCTTTTCTCTTTCTCCTTCTCCCTTGCCTCATCTCCTGCTAAGGAAAGCATCGTTCTGTCCTTGTATCGTTTTGTTCTCGATCTCCGGAGTCCGCAAACACGCTCTTGGAAAGTTTGGCTTGTAGGATTTTGATTTGGTTTCGGGGGAGCGATCTGCAATGGCGAAGATCCTGCTTCACGGGTCGCTCCATGCGACGATCTACGAGGGGGACTCGCTGTCGAATCCTAACAGGACCACTGGAAGCGCACCAAAGTTCTTCCGGAAAGTAAGATCTTTGTTTTCTCTTGACTTTGCAACCCTGTTGAATTTTGGTAGGAATTTTGAGTGTCGGTGGGTTTTCTTTTCTGGCGTGTGGATGGTGGTTTTGAGAGATCGGAACTAAATGAAGCTGATCATCAAACTGTCCTATTGGAAATTTTAGCGTTTCTTGGGAATTCTGCCGACAACTGGAAGCTTGATATGACTGGAAGTGGTTTATCTTCTTCTGTGATAAATGACTTTGTTTTTGGTAATTAGTTGTTTATTTGCACATCTATTTGTTGCTGGAAACTGGCAGATTGTGGTGTATAAAGCCGGCTACTTGAAGAGGACCCCTTAAATGTCGATAAAAGTGGATTCTGATAAATGTTTGCTAGTTCTTCGACTTCCCATGTGTTTTATTTTGTTATTGAAGTGAGGAAGTGGAAGTTGGAACGCCTTTCAGTCGTTATTTTTTACGGCTCTGAACTTTACCGAACATCATTCTCTTGTTGATCTTTACTACATGATGTTTAATTCAACGTTAACGGTATGTTGTTGTAGCAATATGACTTTAAATCTTCCGAGATGCATCCGTTTTTGCACACACATGCAATTATATAAGCTGAAGTATTAGATCAGATCGTCAATTATCCGGGGCATCAGCGTACCAGAATTTGCCCAAAGTTCCGGATTTAACCACCTAGGCATGCTGGCTATTGACTTGGATAACTCCTTGGTCTCAATTACACCTGTCAATTAGATAATGAAAGCATTCCAGTAAACCTTGTAAAATGTTATCTCTGTCAATGCAATGCTTATTGTTTCAAGCTCTTCCATTAGTACTTCTTTCTGTGTAAATCAGTACCACTCTTATGATATTTCAACCTTAGATATGCTTGGGCCTTTGATTTTTTTCTCCCTTAAGCTCCGATGACCTTGCTTTAACACTTTTGGATCTTGACTAGTTATTGGGCTGCTGGGCTGTAGGAAAAAATTTTAAATTTATATGTCACTTCTGCACAAAAGAAAATGGGGCCTATACATTTTGATTTTACTATCTGAGTATAGGCAAAAGGTTTTGTCATATGCACTTTTTTTACTTAAAAAAGAAAGGGCAAAGGTTTCTCTTCTAAAAGGGCATCAGAAATTTTATCCAAAAATTTTGCACATTCAAAAAGATGTTTCACATGGAAAAGTTTCCCTGTTCTGATTCTTTTACCACCATTCAATAGTGTTGCCTGATGCAAAACTCGGTTGAGAAATCAAGCCTTGCACGCACAAATTTGTGAAGATTTGTGGCATATCAGAATTTTAGCCTATTCTAAAGCATTTCTAACCAATCAAAGGTTCTAAAAATTCAAACCAGTGTAGAGAATTGAGTCTTGAGCGTGCATTCATATTCATGTTTTGTGTGTATGCACAAACATACATGTAGAGGGTTCGGTGATGTAAGGTTTCATGCCATCCTATTTGGGCCTTTCCTTCAGTACCTGCATTTTAGATTTATATTTCATCTTCTCTATAACTTTGCCTGATCTGATACTTACTCTTTTCAAATTCTTTTACAGCTTGTTGAGGGCATTGAAGAGACTGTTGGACTGGGCAAAGGAGGTAGCCACCTTTATGCAACTATTGATTTAGATAAAGCCAGGGTAGGCCGAACCAGGATTATACATAATGAACCAGTTAACCCTCGATGGTACGAATCCTTTCACATTTACTGTGCGCATATGGCTGCCGATGTGGTGTTCACTGTAAAGGAAGAACAAGCTATTGGAGCATCATTAATAGGAAGGGCCTACTTGCCAGTTCAAGAGATCCTCAATGGTGAAGAAGTGGACAGGTGGCTAGATATATGCAATGAGGACCGTAATCCCATTGGTGGAGGAGCTCGGATCCACATTAAAGTTCGGTTTTTTGACATCTCTACTGAACGGACGTGGTCAAGGGGAATAAGGAGTGCTAAATTCCCTGGAGTCCCATATACATTTTTCTCTCAGAGACGGGGATGTAAAGTTACCCTTTATCAAGATGCTCATGTACCTGATAATTTCATCCCTAAGATTCCTCTGGCTGATGGGAAACTCTATGAACCTCATAGATGTTGGGAAGATATCTTTGATGCAATAAGTAATGCAAAGCATTTGATTTACATTACTGGATGGTCAGTTTATACTGAGATCACTTTGATCAGGGACTCAAAAAGGCAGAAGCCTGGAGGAGAGGTCACCCTAGGTGAGCTTCTTAAGAGGAAGGCAGAAGAAGGTGTGAGAGTTCTTATGCTAGTTTGGGATGATCGCACCTCTGTAGGTCTGCTTAAGAAGGATGGCCTGATGGCTACACATGATCAAGAGACAGAGAATTATTTCAGGAATTCAGAAGTTCACTGTGTACTATGCCCTAGAAACCCTGATGATGGTGGGAGCTTCGTGCAGGATTTGCAGATCTCCACCATGTTCACTCATCATCAAAAGATTGTGGTTGTGGATGGAGCAATGCCTAATCTGGAAAGTCAGAGAAGAAGGATTGTAAGTTTTGTTGGTGGGATTGATCTTTGTGATGGTCGATATGATACTCCGTATCACAGTCTCTTTAGGACTTTGGATACTGCCCACCATGATGATTTCCATCAGCCCAATTTTGCTGGTGGTTCAATTAAGAAAGGGGGACCCAGAGAGCCATGGCATGACATACATAGTCGCCTTGAAGGACCAGTTGCATGGGATGTGCTATATAACTTTGAACAGAGGTGGAGGAAGCAGGGTGGAAAAGATTTGCTAGTGCAGCTAAGAGACCTTGGTGACATCATTATTCCTCCATCACCAGTGACTTTCTCTGAAGACAGAGAGACTTGGAATGTGCAATTATTTAGATCAATTGATGGAGGTGCTGCTTTTGGCTTCCCAGATACACCTGAAGATGCTGCTAAAGCTGGGTTGGTTAGTGGAAAAGATAACATCATTGATAGAAGTATTCAAGATGCTTACATAAATGCTATTCGTAGGGCAAAAGATTTCATCTACATAGAAAACCAGTATTTCCTTGGGAGCTCATTTGATTGGAAGGCTGATGGTATAAAACCTGAAGATATCAATGCTCTGCACGTCATACCTAAGGAGCTTTCCTTGAAGATTGTAAGTAAAATAGAAGCCGGTGAAAGGTTCACAGTCTATGTTGTGGTGCCAATGTGGCCAGAAGGTATGCCGGAAAGTGGTTCAGTTCAGGCAATACTTGATTGGCAAAGGAGGACAATGGAAATGATGTATACAGATATTGCTCAAGCTATACGTGCTAAGCAGATTGATGCTGAACCTAAGGATTATTTAACCTTCTTCTGTCTTGGCAATCGGGAAACCAAGAAGAGTGGCGAATATACTCCAGAGGAATCACCGGAGCCAGATACTGACTATATTAGAGCCCAGGAAGCAAGAAGATTTATGATATATGTCCATGCCAAGATGATGATCGGTAAGATGTCTCTATACTCGAGAAATTTGATTCTCTTTGCTTCATTGTGTAAACCCTGTTTCTTAATTGCTGAACGCATGAAAAAGCTTAACTTCTATTTTCTTATTTGTTAATACCTATGTCACACGGGTACGGGTGCGGGTACGGGTACGAACCATTTTCAAAAAACGTGGGTACGGGGGTATGGCCGTACACACTAGGTTTTTCGGTTTTTTTTCTGATTTTAACTAGTTTTTTCGGATTTTTTAGATTGTTTCTGATTTTTTTAGATTTTTTCTGAATTTTTTAGAATTTTTCTAATTTTTTAATATTTTTACCATGAAATTGGATCTGGAGCGAGTTGGCCCGGATCCGAAGTCGCTTCAGATCCAATTGCACTTCTTCGTTTAGTTTAGTCCTGTATCTAAGGTGGATGAAAAAATTCATCCCTTTAAAATAGTTTCATAGGTGCCTCTCTTGTGAAGAAGAGGGTGGCTGGCCTAAGAAGCTGGTGGCTGGAAAAGTTAAAAAAAATTGAACAAATAACATTTTGAAATTTAATAAAAGTTAAAAAAAATTGAACAAAAATGGACACGGTAAAAAAAAATTGGACAAAAATGGACCTGGTCAATGTTGACCGTGTCCATTTTTGGACGGGTACGGACCCGGTACGCGTTGACCGTACTGGGTTGACCGTACCCAGTACGGTCAACGCGTACCGGGGCCGTACCCAGTCGCGTACCGGTACCCATACCGGTGTCGTACCGGTAGGGTACGTCCCCCTTTGGGACGTACCCATGTGACATAGGTTAATACATGGAAATGCTTTGGAGTAATTTTTCTTGTTACTAAGACATGTTTCTCTTGATTATCATCAATATCATTTATGATGGAAACTTTATGTTCATGTCAATATGAGAAAAATCTGTTCATATGTTCTGAACTCTTCAATTTATCTAAAAAATCCTGTACGTCGTGTATTTGATGAATGCAGTCTGTTGCCTTCATGCTTTTTATAATGAAGGAATCCCATCACTGGATGTTTCTGAAGTGCAGTTTACTAAAAATGTCTTGACTTATTGTTTTAAAATTTAAATGTGTGTTGTCCAAATATCCAGTGCTATTTCTCTATATAATTCCTGGGCTTTCACCAGATTGGGATGATTTTCCAACATTGTTGTTGGTGATTGGAAACCTTTCAGGATTCCATGGATCCTGCAAACATCTTATTTAGCCTTCGTATTGGATTGATCATTCAAGTATCATTAAATCACTAATTGATCTTCCACTAATAGTTTTTCTTCTGTTTTTCTCTCTTTTTATTTTGAAAAACTTTTGAAGTGGACCTTGACTCTTTTTTCACAGTAAAAAATGTGTCCAGGATATTTCAAGAAGGTGCCAGAGCTTGTTTAGGTAGATTGAGATCAAACTTTTCAACATTACCATAGTTGCTAGAGAAATATTTTGGATGATCTCACAGAAATTAGTACGGTTCAGCCAACAGCCATCTGGGGTTTGGCCTCCTTCCCGGACAAAATATGTGGTTGTACATAATCTCTGGGATTAAAACTGGAGCATATGTATACTGCTTCACTGAGGGAAAGTGGAATTTCACTGGTGTATGACCTGGTTGCAGAGGACATAAACAGAGTAGGCATGCGGCTGAAAACTTCCTGATTACCAGTGCATGAAACCAAAGAGATGTTACTAGTTTACATTCTAATAGTTTGTGTATTTCTTGTCTTACCTCTGGCCTGGATGGGCTAGGCTTTTCTCATTTGATATTTTCCCCCAATCTTCACTTTGTTCTTGTTTTGTTTACTCCTAATGTTTATTCCATCAGCATCCTAATGTCTCAAAATTATTTTGACTTGTAGAAAAGAGTTTGTCAATTTCAAAGAAAGAGAGAAACAGATCAGCTAATTTTTGAAGGTCGTTTTTGAGATTTGACTGTAAATTGAATCTTAGATCTGTACTTATCTCTTAGTTAACCTTTCAAGAATAACCGTGTCAACTAAAAGCATGGGCACAAAACTGAAAACTAGACCTCGTCTGTACAATTTCCCTGTGAAGTCAGAAATGTTCAATTTATTTGTCAGCTGTGGTTTTAACCTTCAAATAACCTATATCCTGACAAATGCCTTTTGGCAGTTGATGATGAATACATAATCGTGGGATCTGCCAACATAAATCAAAGGTCCATGGATGGATCTAGAGACTCTGAAATAGCGATGGGAGCCTACCAACCGTATCATCTAGCAACTAGAGAACCAGCCAGAGGGCAAATCCATGGCTTCAGAATGGCCCTATGGTATGAACACCTTGGCATGCTTGATGATCTGTTTCTGCAGCCACAGAGCCTAGAATGCATTCGCAAGGTTAACAGAATTGCGGACAAATACTGGGATTTGTACTCCAGCGATAACCTTGATCGAGACCTTCCAGGCCACTTGCTCACTTACCCAGTTGGAATTACAAGCGATGGTGAAGTCACTCAGTTACCAGGGTTGGAGTTCTTCCCAGATACAAAAGCATCTGTCCTGGGAACAAAGTCTGACTACATGCCACCAATCCTCACAACATAGGTCGAGCTAAGAAACTGCCTTCATCCATTTTCAGTTTCTCAAGTTTGCTTTCTCTTGTTTACGCCAGGTGGCAGATGGAATTTGAAATAAGCATTAGAAACTGTTTATGAATTCTGAATCGTTGTTAGACATTTCCAACCGAGATTGATCAGGTACACATGTTTGGTGGTGATCACCGTTGTATATCTTTATCATGCATGGTGTTGTACTTGCTTGTTGATTAACTGGTGTGTTGCTTTAATCAGTGTTTGTCATGTATCAGCTTTGTTGGTTTATCAATATGGACAGGCTTATTATCTGGTTCTGTTTTTTGTGGTTTCTTAAATGTTGAAATATGGCTATGCGGGTACCTAAAAGAAGAGAATCAACAGACGGGACTACTAGCAACTGCAGAGATGGTGCCATCTGACCACCCTACAAAAACGATATGCAAACTGGAAGTTTAGCAGGTGTTCTCAATGGTGGAATAGATGAACAAGCCAGCCACAAAAGCAATAGGCAGAAAGCGATCTGATGCGTTTGAAAGTTATCATTTACCAATAGACAGAATGCAACATTTGAGTGCAAGCTCCCGAAAGTTGCCTTAGACAGGTTGAGACTTGGGTGTGCACCGATTCTCTCCCGTATGATGTTTGCTAAGAAGTGAAGGTTTTTGGGTTCCTGATGAACTTGACTCGATTACCAATCGGTGCAAAGCTATAACTTGAGCGTTTGATTAAGCGGAATCTGAAACAAAAGGGAGGTTATTATTTACCTCCTCAACCTGGACAACAGGCTAAAAGAAGACAAACGCCCCCTTCTTTTACAGCAAAGAGACCCTCTCCATGCAAAAGCCTTGCAGCACAAACATTCACCCATATTTGAGGGTATGATGTATTTCATGTTCGAAAAAATGTCATCATGAACCAAGAACACCCTTAACGAAACCTTGACCTTTGTTTTTTCATTTCACTTGTCGAAACCACCTTTCTTTTTTTTTGCCTTTTTTTTTTACTTGTCGAAACCACCCTGGAGGAGAGATTTTGTTGGTAGGGATGTTAATATATCTGATTTGGATCGCTATCCAACAGAACCATTTTAAAAAATCGGACATGGAAAAAAGTTTAATATCTAATTAAGAAATCAGATTCAGATTTGAGAAATGGCATCCAATCTGATTCGGAAATACAGAAATATCTGATTGGATTCAGATGTAGATTTGGATCGGATTTATTTTTAAACAAGTATTATATATCTAATGTTCTTACATTTTGAAAATTGGTTAAATTCAGTTCAGAATTCAGATTCAGATCTTGATATGAACATTAAAATTGGATTTGGATCGTATTCAGATTATGAAATCGGATTTTAGATTTAGATTTGAATTCGGTTTTCTTTGTTCCCTCATAGGTGCTAGCTCATATTCGCATGCTAAAGATGCATGCTCTATCTTCTTCTTAGCTCATATTCACATGCTAGATAATTAATGATCTATCTTTTCTTTTCTTTTTTTTCTTTCAACCATCTATCCCACCTACATCAACAGCCAAAATCATTCATAATAGGTCAAACACTTTAAGAGTCTGGCACTTATCTGTTTGGATTTTGTTGAAACATGAAGCCTATGAGGACCACGATGAGCACAACTAGTTAATAGGATTGGATTGTTCAGACATTGCCATATTAGGAGTACATCTTAAAAACACCGAATTACAAATTAGCAATTTTACTTTAAAAGCATTTCTGTGTGTGTGTGTGTGCGTGTGTGTACATGATCACAACTTACATCATCAACAAAAAAAAAAATGATATATTTTTTTCTAACTTATATAACCCAATGAGTTAGTGAATTTTGAGCTCGGGATGAGCTTAGCCATCCACACACACACACACACACACACACACTATATATATATATATATATAAGTGAATGCAACTCCTCTCTACCGAAAGGAAACATGAGGGGCATTAATGTAGAAAATTTTGAACCTTTAGAGGCACCAATATATACAAATGAACAACTAGTTGAGAGTACTAATATATAAACAAAGGAATTTTTGTAAAATTGTGGCACCACATACATATAAATGAACAGATAGTTGAGAGTATTAACATCTAAATAAAAGAGTTTAAAAGAATTGTGTGGGCAACTGCTTACACATGGCTTCACCATTGCGGCTCACCAGAAAGCACTAGCAGAAACTTCTGCAACTGATCCAGCGATGCAATCGGGCCCCTCACCTTTCCCATGGCGATGAACATTCTGGGCGAAGCTAAGTTTACACGTAATGAAAAGCCACGACTTTGCTGGTGCTTTCGTGTTGGAAGATGACTCGAACTCTCTGGCGGAGAAAAAGTGTTCTTCTTTCTACACTTTGTATGCTGATCGCAGGGTCCATTGCCCCTCAAATAAAACAGAAAGCAGGCCGTCCCAATCGGAATCAAACCTTTTCTAATTTGATGCATACACGATGCAATTTAAGGAACACATGACATTTTTTTCAATGGTATTTCATCTTTTCAATTTTTCTTGTTCTTCTTAAATTTCTGATCTTAGATATCTTCCCTTCATAAACTTATTGTTTTTTTTTTTCCTTTTTTTACATGAGTAAACCGACAGATTTTGTTAACCAGCTATTTTTTTGTTATCCCCACTTATTTTTTTGGGTGATAAAGGTGTTTGGGCCTTCACTCTCCTGATCTGCATCAAAATCTTCATGTCTTAATCTGTCCCAGTTAAATCCCATCATGCATATGTGACTTTGATTATTCACTAGAAAAGAATTGAACTTTCATTCACTTTAGAACACTCAATTAACTATATATATATATATATATATATATATATATATATATATATAACAAGTAAAACATGGACATCTAAAGGTTATATGGACATTTAAAGGTTATATGCACATTGTCTTTGACAAAAAAGTTTTATGGAATGATTAACGAATTACTCTTCCTACCCTCTACTTTCCATACCAAACCAAACCAGCCATGGCGCTGCCTTTTTTGGACTTCGTCTCTCTCTCTCTCTCTCTCTCTCTCTCTCTCTCGTCGCCAAAGGTCAAATTGACAAGGGAAACTATCAATTCAATCAGTACTTATCCTTTTCACTGCACATATTGCGGACTACCTTGTTGTAGATTTCCGGCTGATCTACCGATCACCGAGTAGAAGTTGCGATAAATTCCGGCGGATGGATACGGCGCCATTCCAGTCGCTTCGCCGGATCTCAAAAAAGTAAAGAAAAGAAGAATTTATGATCCGTTCGCCGCGTAGCATTAAATCAAACAGGTAGGGTGGATAAGTGGGCCTCGTCTAAACGATCATTAAACTACACAAGTATGATCAATTATTGGATGGCCTGAACGATTAATTATTGATCTTGATTAACAAAATGCTCTTCGCCTGAATTGCCCACCAACTCTGAAATAAAATACAAAAAAGAAAACGAAAGTATAGGATAAACAAAGAAAAGGAAAACAACGTTTCCCATTTGGGTTTGGGTGACGACACATGAAATGGTGACGCAGGACCAGACGTTTCCTTGTGGCCTATGATTCACAGGCGTCCGTTTCTACACCTTTTGCTTACATAAGAAAACCAAGGAATCTTCGGGTGCACCAGACATTTGCGTGATGAACTGTACCTGAACGTCAAGTTACCCTTCTCCTTTCCTTATAAATAATGGCAGCTCACCGGAGTTGAACCGGCTCGCTCCTCTCTCGACCGCCACTCTCCCCTCCCTTTCTACGGAGTTCTCGGATGCCTTCCTTCACTGGCTCGCAGGGAGCGGCTTTGGCCACCGCCGTCGTCGTCTCCGGCACCGTAATTCTCATGGTTTTCCGCCGTAAAGGGATATTTCCGGTTGCCCATTTGGAGGCAGAGGCCGACAGTCCACGGCCATGTATCGCTTCAGGTGGGTAGCCTGCATCTCTGCCTTGTTCCTCTCGCTTCTTTGGTCTACACCATTTTTTTGCCTTTCGAATTGATTTCGTTCGTCCGATTGGCTTTCGCCGATAAATCACCTTTCAACACCTGGCCGAATCGGTCCTCCGTGCAGTTGGTCAAGGTCATGGTCGGCTGGTTTTGCTTTTGAATTGTGTAGAGATGAGTAGGATCGTTAAGTTAACCCAAGGGTTGTAGCCTGAGTTCTACCCGCTTGGTCCATGGTAGATGATTAGTTACTCGTTTAAGTAGTATGGGTCTTATAAAAGATCGAAAACTATCGATACACAAGTTGAAGTATAATACAGACTCCATCCCACAGCTCTATCCTTTTTGAATGGCTTATAAGAGGGACAACAAGGAGGGACTTTGATTGTTCAAGTCGTCTATCGACTCCCGTGGCCACCAACTTGTTTTGAGAACTACTTTCTTTGAGAACTACTTTCTAATCTTATTGGTCACTAAGCAAGCTCTAGATTAGAAAGGGACAAATGGAGGACCATGACCTCTCAAACACAAACTCAGCACAAATAACCCCCATGTAGGCTTGCATAGTAGATAGACCAAAGCTAGTATAGTCATATAATTACTTAGATCATACATCTGATCTTGCTACATTATTAACAGTTTGATAAGAATACGTTGATGAATTAAAGAAAAAACTTTTTTATCACTTGAGAAATACAAGGAAGTCAAATTGGTAGCGACCATTCTTCGATTAATGCGACCAGAAGCTCCACAAAGTTGCATAGTCACATTGTTTCAGACAGAAAGCACTGTTTCTTGGCGTGATGGCCAGTGACAGAGCGCCCCTCGTTTGGGACGGCATGGTGGAGGAGATGACTTCTAATATGATATAATTTTTCTGCTCGTGGTTTCCGCTTATCGTTAGATAAAAAGAAGTCCGCTTTATGTTTTTTATCATGGAAACGGAAAAACTCGTGGCTCACAATAATGGCGCCCACTGTACACAGGGAAGAAGAGGAACACGAAGACGAAGGGCAAGAAAAGGGTGCGTTTCGCTCATGATGTGTTGGAGCCATCTGGGAACAACGAAGAGTTCAGAAGGAAGCACACCCTTGCCCTGAAACTGAGATACGAAGGGCAGGCGGGAAACCAGGACCGCGCGCCGGCGGAGCAGGAGAAAACCACCAAGCAAGCCTGCCGGAAAGTCAGGAACATGCCGGAAAACCAGGCGGTCCTGTACAATGGGATCTTGAGAGATCGTGTCAGAAGAATGGCAGCATCATACTGATTCAACCGGAAAACCGGGTGGTCGCAACGAGATCGTATCAGAAGAATGGCAGCATCATGCCGATTCAATCCCCTTCACTGCATCGCGATCGTGAAGTTGTACAGTTTTTTTTTTTTTTGTTTTGGCATCGATAGAAGAGGGCACGAACGCCATTGCCTCGGTAGGAATTAACCGTGGTTGTAAATATCGATCGGTTGTTGTCAAACTTCCGATCCCCACCATGAATTTCGTAAGGAATCGGGAAATCCAAGCTTTTACTCCGACGTCTGAAGCCCGTCGGTTTCCGGTAGACTTTGGACCAACTGCTCCGAGCCAACTACCGCCATTATTGTGCCTTTACTGTGTGCCACGTGATCCGTCATGATTATCGATTAGTCCACCTTCCACACTCGTGGCTCCTTTTCCCTTTTGTTTTCCAATTTTACAAATCTTGGTCAAGCCAAAGCAGCAGGGGCGGTGAACATGGTGGCCTATGTGGCGGAGGAAGGCATGTGCCATGTCGCGGCCAAACATGCCGGCCATGTGTCCGTCCATGTGCGTGGGGTGGCCTTCTTCCTTTTCCTATTCTTTCTGATATGAAGTCTGTCATACCTACCACGGCTCCAGAAGCAGCCAAAACGACAAGTTTGGATGTCGAATCTTTATATCTAAAGTCTTCTACATTTATCAATTTGCTCTTCCATGTTCCTGTAGTAATGAGAATTGACTTACTTTCCCTGTTGAATCCATTTCTATCTCACCATCTGTCCGTCCTATCACATCACAGTGAGATGCCATTTTCATTCCAACCTTCAAACAATCAATATAAGAAAATTGAAAGCAACTCTGCTTTTCTATAGTCACCCAACATACATTTTAATGAAGGTTTATAGGAGAAACCTCTTTGGCAGCAACCCTTCTCTGCATCATCACCAGCATGCATATTTCATATATGAGACAGAGAATTGGACATTTATGATCTTCCTGGCTCAACGAGGAATTGGACATTTGTGACAAAATTTGTCGGCTCAATCAAGCTCCTCAAGCATTGTGGAAATGTGCAACTATACAAAGAGTTAGATGGGCTTCATGGCTCTTTATAGACGTATTCCTTTTGCTTTTGGCGACCGTTTGGCACCCATAATAGATTGTTACTGTCCATTGATTTTGCTTCAAAATTTTAGATAGATTCATGAAACAGTAAGTATAGGGTTATATGAATGTGCCTCAAGTTTTGGAATAGTTTCACTCAAGTAACAATTGTTACTGATGCCGAATGGCTTTTAAAGATTACAACAAAACGGAAGTGTCCCTAGCCAATAGATGCATCGTCTACAAGGTTAATAACTGAATCAGCAAATCAGTGGCAACTTGAGATCTAGTAAGGCTATTAACTTCGGGCCGACGAAGCTTTAAGACGAAATGGCCAAGAAATGTTAGCTAGCAACCATCCCCCATGTTCGTGTGGTTGATATGGAATCGTAAGAATGACATGACCTAAAGAACCTGCTCTGTATACCCCGAACAGGTTGAAGCCCCTTTTTCTCTCCTTCTATCCCCGAAGTCCAGGACTACTTGGGGACCTCGGTTACTTATGGTTGCTCCATTCAAGTCGAAAGTAGCACTTGCACCCTTTGCTGTCCAATAATGCTCACAGGAATCAAACTGATGCCCTTCTTAATTTGGTCTATGAAATTCATACAAAATTTGTCATCCAGAAGCACATTAAATGACATATATAAATTAACAGCCAAAATTCCAATTAACATTGAGATCCCTGGTGAAACATACACATTGCGTGACACTTATTTGGGTGACGCTTCAAATTGAGTTTTTGGGAATCTAGGTCTGGAGACAACTGAGCTTCAAATTGAAAGAAAAGAAGTTGCCTCCCTTCAAGTTTTATGAACGTAACTCATTTTTTTTGGTTTACGGAATTCACACAAAAATTTGTCATCCATAAGTACAACACATGACATGTATAAACTAATATCCAAAATTTCAATTACATCCAAACAAGTAAAACTTGATTTTTACTTAATAGGAAAACTCAATTGAAAAATCAAGTTTTTTTTTTCATGACTAGCTTCAAATATAAACCAAATTTTAAGAAATGTTGTTAAAGTCGCCATCCTTGGTAGGTAAGAGAAGAGAAGATACTAGCAATTTGTGCCGTGTAAGGTTGCATCTTTTAAATCTGCTCCGCGGGTGTTTTAAACGTATACTATGCACAGGTAAAAGTTCATAATACACAATTAATTCTCTCTCTCTCACGCACACATTAAGTGTGACCGCTCCTGGTGCGATTATCCATTTGGTCATCTGACATATTTTGTAGTTTTTTAAAGTATTTTGCAAAAGCCAATTTATGTGGGTGGACATACAAATTAGTTCAATGCACAAATAAAACTTGACAAGGGATATTGAAGAATAATCTTCTTACTTTATAAGATTCATGGATCTGATTTAGGCACTAAATTTTTGGACTGTTTTGTTCCCATAGTTTTAAATATTTTGCATTCATTAGGTAGATAGATTGTTGAGAAATACCTTAAGAAAACAAATGACCATATCTATGAAAAATGGGCCTACATGTTTTTGAAATGTATGAACCAGGAATGCTTCTTTGGGTTTGACTTTTCTAACATTTACATGCCAAGGTAGGTTCACCGAGATACTGAAAGAAAGCTATGTATGTTAAGGTCTCGTTTGATGTACAAGAAAAATACTGTGCAATGTAGATTTTTTTTTCAAGTTTGTACGGTTTTTTCCTGCAGCATCAAACACAAGGGATTTTTCCATGCATTTTTCACTGAATGCATAAAAGTTCCTCCATTTTCTATGAAAAAAATCTTCCTTACGTACATTTACAATTTTACCATGCAAAAAACTTCATATGCATCAAACATGGCGTAACAGAAGGGGGCTTGGACTTTCATCTGGATGGTAGGACAATACTCTTCTTGTTCACTCAAAAGTCGGGCTCCACCTTGTTGTTTTCCATATTAATGTGAACAGTGAGAATTGGGTGTCGTAGCCTTGACTAGCGGCTGGCACAGGATTTGCCCGTGGGGGGCCCGAACCAGGGGCAGAGGGAGGGGGGGCCCGCCTAGGCCATGGCCCCACCCTCACTAGTGAAAAAAAAATTGTATTGAAAAAAATATTATTTTTTAATCATTCTATGTATTTTTAGGATTTAAATTCAATTTGGCCCTACCCAGATCCAGAAGTTAGACTGTCCTGGCTCTGCCACTGGCCCGAACTATCATGATGCGATGCGATTTGGGCCCCATCATGCATTTTATACGCCCACTATTTTTAACTGGAGTTTGATGTTGCATATGTCTGATATATATGATGATGATGGTTTGTTATGTATGTTATGACATGGTTTTTGTGATCTAATGCACAACACAGTCATGCATGCATGTCACTTCTCCAAAATAGAGAACGATATCTACTTAGGACACATCACGCTATGCACCAATTATACATGTTGGTGTTGGGCCAGGCTCCACATTATTTCCAATAGTGGATCTACCTTATGGCTGGCATAAGCAACTGCCCAACCCAGCCTGAGTAAACCCTAAGAAAAGTTTTACTATAATAACGCTGAACTCAGGCCTAGCTATACGCAAGACTTAAACTACTGCCCTCTAGTCCAATATGCTCTCAATAGAAAAGTTTTACTATGATAACACGGGACTCAGGCCTAGCCATATGTAAGGCCCACACCGGACTTAGACTAGTGCCCTGTAGTCCAATATGCACCCAGTAAAAAGGTTTTACTATGATAATGTTGGACTCAAGCCTAGCTATACGCAAGACTCACACCCTTCTTAGGCAGCTGCCATGTAGTTCAATATGCACCCAACCCATTGCAATAATAAAATAGATTAGTGTTCTTCACCTAAAAATTTCTGGCTCCGCCACTGCTAGATTAATGTAAACGATGAGAAATGGGTGGTGCAAATTGCATGCCATGAGTTGCTCGATTAGTTAGTATTATCTATGGCTAGGTCGCACCTTGTTTTAGATATATGGTGACCATATAGCGACGCAAATCTGCCGAGGGTTTAGGCCGCCATATTTTGACTTAAAATGTGAATTAACTTCCAAATGTATCTATCTTTATGCTTGCGGTAATGTCGCAGCTATTAAGGTAAAACCGAGGTGCTTCTATTGCTGGTTGAAACCCCAAATATATCCCCACATTTTTTTTTTTCTTGTTTATTTGTCTTTTTTTTTTTTCTGACAGACGGTCCCAAGGCTAAAGAAAAATGCACCTACTTCCTTACCTTACCTATAGAAGTAATTCCTTATCTGCCTACCTAGCTTGCGTACTTATTTTGGCTATGGCAATCTCATTTTACGTTTCACATCATGAAATGTTTTATATTTTTAGTTTTTCAAAAAAAAAAAAATTATCCAAACATTTACTAAAAAAAAATGCTGGTGTTTCTAATCTATATAACAACCTCCATCTTACCTTCATATCTATTGATGGTGAAACCAACCCAATTATAAGCTGCTTTAGTGCTCAATGACTTATAAAATACTAGAACATGTAAAAAAGGCTTTTACAAATAATGTCTCAGATTTGGGATCGACCCAACGTGCAATTACTTCAATTTAGACCACCAACCACTGTTTTAAGTATTGCCGACAGTTGGAACGGTTGGCATAGACCCGAGAACCATAGGTAGTTGCTATCTCAACTAATTTGTACAACACTAATTACAGGGGCGAGATACAAAGATTTAATATATATCCCTTTCTTTTTTCTTGTAGTTTATTTATATGATTACATCTTGAATATTTATAATTGCACAGCTTTTTCTATAATAAATATTCAACACCAAAGCTAAACAGCAATATCATATATATATATATATATATAGTAGAAGCCATAACCATAGACATTCGATCCATCATAACGGATCATTTTTTTTTTATCCTTGTTCACCATCTATCATATGATGGATCGAACAATCTTTAGAGTTGGGTAACTCTGGCTATCCATTTAGGTCAAGAAAATTGCTATATATATATATATATATAATAAAAAAAACATCTTATTATGTTTATGAAAACTAATTTGATATATAAAATATGCTTTAGTTTAAGTTGTTTTTATGAAAAATGTGGATCTCTACATGATCAAAATTTTGTTGTTGTATGAGCGGTTCAATTTTACCTACTAAATCAAACAAAATAGTTAACTTAATATGTGTTTCTAGATTATATATGAAAGGTTGGATGAAAAAACACATTAATTGTTGTTGTATTTAAACAATTTAGTTGTTGTCCCATTCTCTGACCTACTAATTACTCTCTCTTTAATATATATATATATATATATATATATATATATATATATATATATATATATATATATATATATATATATATATATATATATATATATATATATATATATATATATATATATATATATATATATATATATATATATATATATATATATATATAGAGTTCCTTCAAAATCATACACCATACCATGGCAGTCAGACTCAACAGCTTTGCCTCCATCGCCACTAGTGGCCTTATTGGAGAGCAGGAAAAGTGCAGCAGCTCCTGGTGTCCTTGTCACTAAGCCTGGGCACCCGGTTGGGCCCCGCCAGGTACCTATCCCGGCCCCACTAGGGCCCGGACCTAGGCCCCAATAAAAGGAACCCAGGCAGGCCCCATAATTTATCAGTCCGGCCTGAGTCGACCCGATAATGAGTTTTTTAAAATGTTTTATTAATTTATATATATATATATAATATTTTATTATGATTAATTATATTTATAAAAAATTATTTAAAAATATATTTTTAAATTTAATCGAGCTGACTCAGGTTTTTTCAAGTTGAGCCGGATCATGTCCCGTTTTTAGATATCGAGTCCACCCTGGATGCCCAGGCTTACCTATCACTCATTATTATTATTATTATTATTATTATTATTATTATTATTATTATTATTATTATAAAAGAAAGAGATAAGCTTGCGCAGTTGCGCTGGTGGGATAGTAGAAACTTTCGGTTGGAGGGGCCACCCGTCGGGATTATTTTGCAAGGATTGGTGTCCTGAAAAAGCAAGCGATGGAGACGCTCGGAGCCTGCAAATTTAGAATATATAATGTAGCACGACAAAAGAAAATCATGCCTACATCATGTCCAGACGCGTTCAACACTTGTGACAAAAATATTTAAAAGTCCAATTATTTCTGATAAAGTGGGAAAAAGCAAGATCCTTGGGGATGTCAAAGCCTCTGGTTTGTACTCTATTAATCGAATCCAAACATGTTACAATCTGACTCTGTTTCTGAATCTGAAAAATTTTCATTCAGTCTTGGGACATTATTTGGATGAATCCAGTAAAAGCTAAGTGAAATGATCTTGGGCCTGACTGGATGTGACAATACATGCAGCTTACCTCTAAAAGTTAGATTTCTAGATAAGATTCTAATCTGGCCATGTACGAGCATCTTATAATTGCAGATTCGGATTTTGTAGATATTCAAAATAAAAAAAATCGCTTCACAGTTTTCTAAATCTAATCAGATTTTGGTGTCTAGCTACCATCCGGCGCCAAAATGTGAATCTGATTTACAGATTTGATCAGAAGCTTGCAATCTGATGCCAAATTTCCGCGAGTACATTCTGTCATTTTCTATTCTCACCAAGCGTAGTTTCTTCATGGAAGTAATGAGTAATGACAATGCAAGCTCGTAGCCTTTGGGATACTTCACTTCATCCAATCCAACAGTGACGATGGAGACGGTGCTTTTCCCATTTCCTTTCTGAAAAGAGGGGTCACCTGGTTTGTAAATTACTCAGCAACGTACGATTGGATGAAGCTCGTGTTCGGCTTGGATAATCGACCGGTGGACAAAGACATTAATACTCAGATGAGCACGATTTGGAGGATCGAGGACGCACTGCTGCTGAATATGATGAAACGGAGCATGTTAATGCTAATGGAGTGGGCGGAAATCGGCATGGCCAGAGACAGATGCTTCAAGGCACTCGGCAAAGGTATTTTTGTTTTAACAGGAAGAAAGGTAAAAACAAACATGATTTTTGTTTGCTGAATTAACTTGTTATACCTTGTTTCAGCAGTACGTTGGTTTCATGGTTCACTTTCATCTTCTAACTATATCTTGAGTTGAGTATATATTAATAATCCCAATTTCCATTGCAGCTGTGGGAAATTCTTTCTATGTCTCTTCAGAATCATTGGTCGTTTGGCTCCCATGTAACAGATGCTGACTTGGTTCTTCTCTTCTTTATGGAAATTTTTGCACTTTTCGCTGTCATTTTCCATCTTTATATGACGTAGTTTTTGAACTGGAGCCACCTGTTGCTTGATGTGGTCATGCTGTTTAATCAATGCAATGCTCATACATAGGAATCATAGTGTTTCTTATGACAAAGAGCGTGCTTTTGATCACTGTAATTGAGTTTTGTTTATGTACTTTTTCCATGAATGGGTGGGCTATGGAGGTAGTTTGTTTATGAGTTATATTTTGCTGCCACAGTCTGCTTTCAGGTACTCAGGATTAATCTACTTTTTTTCTTATGGCCACTTATAAGTTCACACCGTGCCTTGGCTTCACGTAATACGCTTACATCTTCTGAAGATGAGCTCCCTCTAGGTTTTTGCTTGAAATTTGCATCTTTTGCAGATATGTATTGTTTTGCAGTTTGCATGCTACACAATCGAAGATATGTCAAAAGTAATTACCCACAGTTTTGCCTATGCACAGAGGTATGAATGGTTCTTTGGTTAATAATATAGGTCAGCTGTTAAGTTTCATTAATACCATTTGCCATAACCTTTGAATATTATTAAGCTTCTTTAGTACCATCATGACAAATGATGTCACCACATCAGGGTGACAGACCTGGACTTGCGGAGGTTCACACACATTCTTCCGGAGCCTATGTATTTACAAATGTAAGATTCATTGTTGCGAGGCTAATTCAGATTAGTCGGTAGAACAGTGAGGAAGCACAAAGATGATGGGCAGGTAGATGCCATCTAGCTCACAGATATGGACGAGCATTCAGCTGGCTGCTTCTGCTAAGGCATTTCTGGTTGCTTCTTATGTTTTGGCTAACAATTTCTTCTTCTTTGAAGTATCTACAAGCAACGGCTAACACTATGGACTACATCATCGACACTGTATCTACAGTACATCTGTTGGAGCCATTGTTGACCCTCCTCAAGCCCAACAGGAAGCTCAGCATTGTGGCGCGCCAGGCCGACCTCTATTGTTCAATGCATTTTTCTCTACTTTTTGGCACTTAAACATGACCAAGATCCATGGGATCATCATTGAACTTCAATTCAAGTACTTGGTAGTTCTTGATTTCAGTTTCTGAGAGACATGATCATGTTCATGAACCCCAGTGTCTGCATTCTACTCAGACCTCTCTAAGCAGTGTTACTGATCCTAGCTACTTTGGCCATGTGCCTTTTTCCTTCTCAGAATGGATGGTGTTTTTCGGTTGTTAATTCAAATGTGTCCTTCCGGGATTGTTTACTTTTCCTGATGTTTGGTGTTGATCAGGGAGGAAGGCCATAGCAGGAAGTGTGATTCAGGGAGTGAAGGAGACACAAAAGATGACACAAGATTGTCATATGGTTGCTTGTCGTTCACACTATGTATGTAGTATGTATGTATGCATATGTATATATGCAATTGAAATCTTGTAGTAGCAGTACCTCCTAGAAGAACTTCAACCAATCAAAGAAATGTATGCACTATGCAGCTCTGTCACCTGTAGTTTAATGGCTTTATGTATCTATCGTGGAACCCATGTTAGATTGTAAGCATTAGTAGTACAAGGTCAGCAATGTGTAACGTTTGTTACTACATTCTTTTTCTAGCCTCATATCCTAAAATAGTGTGTAAATGCATGAACTATATACAAATCGCTAGAGAGAAATATATGTAATGAAAGACTCACGATAAGCTTGAGAAAGGTTGAACCATGTAACTGAATGTGGTTTTGTGAATGATGTCATTGCTAAACATATTTTCCATGGCTGTCTGGAAGTTCACTGTGATTTAAGTTGCAATTTGCTTTCCTTCTTTTATGAAATCTGGAAGTTGCATGCTTTTCCATTGTCACTTAAGTGCAGGTCCAAGGTGTAGTGGACGTGTATTTGGCAAGGTTACAGAACCAATGTCATCACATTCAGTGGACAAGTCTTGTGATCATTTCTTGTTGCTGTTGGAGAACTCATAATTTCATAAACTTTTATGTTATTCATTTATTCATTATATATTTTTAATGAGTAGGTCAAAACATTTGCAAAGGATGTCAAGAAGAGTAGTATCCCAGTATTGGAAGTGGTTTGTGAAAGGTAGATCTCTATAATCTAATGGAGGTACTTCCATATTTTTTATTGTTCCTTGATTTAAATTGATGACCTATTTTTGTTACGAGTAAGCTATGCCTTACATGAAAGATTTTGTTGCCCAAATTAGCACTGTGCCTTTCTCGAACTAGTGTTTGGGCGTGTGTGTATATATATATATATATATATATATATGTATGACAATGAGCTTTTGAAAGAGGGTCAGATGCCAAATGCCAAGGTAGAACCTTATATATATATATATATATATATATATATATATATATATATATATATATATATATATATATATATATATATATATATATATATATATATATATATATATATGTTTGTGCGTGCGTGTATACACATATATGTATGACAATCAGCACTGTCTTTCTCGAACTACTCTTCCATTTTATATTTGTATAGTCTATTCTCCATCTTCAGAAGATAGCCTATATTTTTTGAGAACCTGAATTTATAACGAGCAGAAACCCAACGATGTATATGGACCTAGAGGCCATTATTGCAGTGATTGTTGACAAATTAAAATTAGTGAATGCTCAATTTGTTCTGTTTCTTCTTTCTTTCTCTATGAGTTTATTATGAGTTGGTCTTCTATTGTTAGCTTGCATGCTCTTAATTTGTATTGGTGGAAAGGTTGTTAGTGCTTGGGGTATTTGTTGTGGGCAAACTTGTAGGATCGTCTCTGCTTCATATTGAACTTCAGAGTGCTTTTAACATTGACTGTATATTTGTTTTTTCCAAAAGTGCTAGTCTCTTGCTGCTGTTATTGTGAGTAAAATGGTACTTGATGCCAGTTATATATGTCCTTAATCTTTAACATGTTGAGATAAAATTTGACAGGCCTTTACAACCTCGAGATTTGGCTAAGTACATTATTTGTTTCCCCCCATACATGGGTCTAGAAATAATGCAACTAAGCAAGTATCATGCAGAGGGGCTAGTGCCTTCCTAACTTGCAAGTGATAGTAAGCATGCTGTTATGACAGTCCGTTGTGTGTCCGAATTGCTCTTTAGCAATCTTGTTTCTTTCTGCTCTCCTATCTAACCTTTTAATGCTACAGAAACTTGGTAAATGTGCTTTAGTTCCAATGTCATGCAGGTGCGTCTGAATATAATAAAATCAAATGGCTTACAGTTTCCTTAACACCGCAAAGATGTGCGAAAAGGAAAGTCAATTAGTGAGACCTAATATCAACTTGTCGGCCCATTCAAGAAGATATGCCAGATAGCCACGAAGAACACAAACCATCAAATACAATCGGTAGTAGGAGGAGCAGTCTTATTTTTAAAAAAGAACAAGCAAGACAGATTATTTTATTTTACATTTGGAAAATTATGCTTTTTGAGTCTTTCTCGTTGAGATCTGTTTTTGGTGTTGGCTGTTGTGCCACCAGTGGCAGCAGCTGTGCTGCTGTAGTGATTTAGCCGGCACTTTTAAAGCCGGACAAAATTTTTGTGTCTCCGGCGACAGGCAGTCAAGTAAATCCATCTGAAATAATCAACAAAAATCATATAATATCTAAATCGGTCCATGCTTTCAACAAAGGCAGGTCTTAGAGGTTCCTTAGCCTCATAATCAGAAAATGGTAAAGAATGAGCCTTCCAACGAGCATCACAAAGTCTAGCAGCATTTTCTTAACTAAGCAAAGGCAAATCATATCTACGAATTACAGTTTTGATTAAAGGAAAAGCAGGGTGGCCGACCCTTTCATGCAACACTTCAAAAGGCACCCTCTTGCTAAAACAACGCCGGCTTATGTGAATCATTCGTTTGACTTGGTGAAGGCAGCTGAATTCTGTAGAACCCTTTGTCGCTGTTCCTGCTACTAACTTCTTTTCCGGTGGCCTGATCCTTAACAACACATTTGTCGGGATAATATTCAAACACCACCTTGCAATCTTTCCAAAATTTACTAACGGAGAGCCATTTACGAACCATATGTAGAGTATGCAAAATATTGTGTAATGTAAAGGAAAAGAGTGGAGTTTAAAATGAGCATTGGCAACGTCGTCTTTAATCAAAAGAATCAACGCACCGGGACACAATCAACTTTGGTGCCCTGATATCAAATCGAAAGATCAACACACACATAATAAAGGAACCCGCAATCTTAATGTGGTTTGGTACAATGTATCCCATGTCTATGAATCCTCCCCTCTCAACATGCACTGAGGTTATTTTCCAATATATTATAAACAGAATCTACAGAAGTTTAGGAGATAAAATTAAGATTCACAGAAGTTTAGGAGATAAATTAAACTATTTCCTTGATTTTTGCTCGATGACTATAATTGTCTATGTTTTCTTTATGGTCTCTTTCTATTGTCTCACACACGGTTGCCTCTTCATCATTATCTTCCAGCCAGCTTTACGAGTGATCTTTTATCGTTGGCAGGATCTCCCATGTCCTTTCCTTGATAGCTCGAGTTTCTCTCTAGATGGATTGCTCCTATCTTCTGTGGCTCCTTGATTGTCGATGCTAACGTGACACCCTTGTTCATGGTCGTTGTATTCTCACAATCTTATTATTAAGATTTATGCCAATTTGTCATTGGCTTATATTTTGACATTATGGTCATGAACATTAATTTTTCAACAATACGGTCTTGAACATGTTTAAATATGTGTGTTTTTTGCATGAATGTAGGAGCTTTGGGCCAAATTATATACCAATTTTCTTCAATTCATACTTCGGTCCTCATCCTTAATTTTTCCTTCATTTTTTTTTTGTATTTTTAAGTACTTAGGCAACTACCAAATTCATCTGCAAGTGTACCTTCAAGGTGTACTAACTCTATTCCATAACTCTATTCCAGACATCGACACAGTCCTGAACCCAAGAGGCATAGAGAAAGAGCGGCCTTGGCCCTCTAGAAAGTGAATAACACTTGGTAGCGTTTGGATGGCACATTGAAAAAATGATTCTTCAAAAAATCTGTTTCTTAAAAATGATTTTCTTAATGAGTTTTGAAAAACATGGTTTTTATATTTGGATGGGTACGCAAAAATTGGTTTTGGGTGAACAACATTTCTTATGAAAACAGCAGTCTCAGGAAAGCATTTTTCCTAAAACTCTTAAAAAAAGAAGTTTCGGAGGCAAACACGCCCTTATAGTTATCGCTTTCCAAGTCTTGCACAGTCTTCGTCCACATTAATTCCCAAATTGGTTGGATCTCTAGGTAGAAAACTTTTGTTCAGGTTTCTTGACGTCACAAACTTAATTTTCCATAACTTAGCTCCGCAGATCTCTTAAAAGATATGCTTGATATCAGTCTCATATCAGAGAAATAATAATTGTTGTTGACGGTACAAACAATTTTTCTTGGGATTATCGCTCATTCTAGAACCTGGTACAGATTATCTATGAGACAATGACTCTACATCATACATATCGCCATGTATCTCACCTTTCATTCATGCAAAGAGCATATGAAATCGAATCTTAACTTTGTCAATGACAAAATTATCACTTGCTCGGTGCATTTTTTTCTGCACTTCTACTCAAGATCATACTGTCAGTTCTCTTACTAAACCCTATTTTGGTCTCCCTTGAATCGACCCATATTCATGTTCAATGTACTAAAAGGACTATGGATCTTAATTTCAAGGATCATGCAAAGACAACAATGAGAAAGAAAAACAAAAATTAGCAAGGATATAAATGTCTCCTTGAAGCATACATCCCTTGCAAATCGTTTAGATCATTTTAGTTTTTGTGCTTAGTAGAAGTTTGACACTTCAAGATCTCAATTTTCCTGTTTGAAGTTCCAATGAAACCGGAAGAATAGTTGTTAAACACTTATTTGGAATATGGGGAAGCGAGATTCTTGATGGTTTATCAGATGGTAAATAATAGCTTTGAATCTATGCAGGCATTCCTCTGAACAGTTTCTTAACCCAAAAAAAAAAAGTATTATTTGACAATTATTGGTTTACTCCAGACAGTGGTTTATCATATTTCAAAGGTTAAGTGGATTTGTGAACTTTTGAAGATGAATCAGTTTTCATATTTGCTTTGGAAAAATGAGATTGAAAGTATTCACCTGGAATGACATAATAAACACGAGTATATCATAAATATAGTGTTTTGCGCATTCCACCTATGACGATGGAATGACATAACAAACACGAGTATATCATAAATGAACAGTATCAGTAGGTTTGCTCATAGATATAACAATCGACATTGCAAATTTGCAAAAGCATGCGAGGCCCCATTGCTCTATTT
Organism: Nymphaea thermarum; assembly: GCA_011799765.1. NCBI lineage: Eukaryota > Viridiplantae > Streptophyta > Magnoliopsida > Nymphaeales > Nymphaeaceae > Nymphaea > Nymphaea thermarum. Next base: position 46,774 of record JAANDH010000165.1, on the reverse strand, counting down.
TCTTATTTTCTGCATTTAAAAAGTGAATTTACATATTTTAAAAAACATAAACCCATATTATAGGAAACATTTTTTCAAATTTATGCTTTGAGTTTGTTTTCTGTTTCAGGATACTTTAGTTGATGGGTACAACGGCTTTCCATCTAACAAAAAAAAAATCTGCACCTGCCAACTTTACCACCTTAAAAAAAAAAAAAAACTTTTTTCTTTTCTTTTTTAATCATTAAAAAATATGTGATAAATATACATAAATGATTCAACGGGAGTGGTCCGGTCGCCGACCGGCAGGACAGAGTGTGCGTACTCACCCTTCCATCTAATCCTTGCTGCCGCTAGCAATCAAACCACTTCCCGGCAAAAGACCGGAGAAACAAAAAGAAAAAGGAAAAGAAATTATTATTCCCGATCATTTTCCAAGCACGGCAGGAAAAAATGCTAGCAATGTTGGTGGTGGACAAAGTAACGTAAATGCCCTTTTGACTTTGAAGTCCAAGAGACAAACGCTTTTATGAGGCATTAATTTTGTCCGGTACATTTCTGGGAGAACGGTCATTCAACGCCGAGGGGGAGAGAGGGTAGGAGCAATTTTCATAGAAACCCACAAAATCTTCGCGATAATTATAAATATGCACAGTTTTCTTCTTTCTTTCCTCCAATTGGTTAGCGGAAAGTCGAACTCCAAGCGATGTCCTCCATCCTCGCTTATTTAATTCATATTAAACAGATACAAATCCAGCAAGAAGAGCCAGAGGGGCAGTGCCGCAGTTTGGTAGTAGTTTTTAAAATGGAAAAACTTAATTTTCGAGAAAAAAATATGCCTTTTTATTATTTCGCTACTCTTGCAATTTCCTTAAATGCTGGCGAACAAAGAGAATAATGGGCAGTCCCTTTTTCTATCATTTTCGAATTCGTTTTACTTTTTTTAAATTAATATTTGTTTGTTAGAAAAGATTCCGCAAGTATATAAGGTCATGGGGATTTACTTGGGGCGAAAAGCTCTAAAATTATAAAGAACGCTGATAATTTGATGATAGAGAATAAACAAGAGCAGTTGACGTTTTCTGGCGAACAAAAGTTCTGTTCCACCTTTTATTTGACAGTTTCTACAAATGGTATAGCTTTTATTTAAACAATTATTAAAATGTATTCTTTGACATTATGGACAAAACGTAAGCTGGAAAACGGAAATTTCCCAGTCTATAATATGTTGGTCGTTCCTTCCTTCTGGCTGTTTGTGTGCTCCATTATTTTAGTTACTTATTTGGGTTGGGTATTGGTGGTGGAGTGGGAAGGAAGCTCAAAGTATTTTTCCTGATCGGAATCAGTTCGGGGAAGTCGGAAATCTGTGTTCTTCTGCTGTGAGTGATGTTTTATTCTTCTTTTTCCCTTCTAGGGGCTGATTGTTCCATTTGAGCACTAGACTAGGAGGGACACTTGAGAAGAAGAAGGAGAAGAAGAAGAAGAAGAAGAAGAAGAAGAAGAAGAAGAGGTGCCCTTTAGAAGAAGAGGTGCACTTTTTCTTTTGGGGTTTGGTAGATGCCACTCTGCAAATCTTTCTTATCGTGGATCGGACAGCTCTTTTCATGTATGGGGTACGTTTCCTCTCCCTCTCTGTTCTACGTCTCTTTCCTGCTGGTCCCTTATTAACTGGGAACTGTCATCTGCCTTTTCGTGCTTGCGATTGAATTTGTCGGTGGTTGTTGTACGGTTGAATGTGGCTTTCGTATTTCTTGACAGTGCCTTGCTTAGCGGTGGATGATTTTTCGTTTCGTGTCTTTTCTGGTTTCACTGGGTCGATTTTTAGTATGAATGTAAAACTGTTCTTAATTCCTTTGAAGCAAAAAGAATACTTGATGGGCGTAAGAAGAAGCTCGATTTAACTTGATTGATTTGACCAGCATGATTTTGTTAAAAATATGTGACTTAGTGTTTAAGTTTTATCTGGTTGTTTGCTGTCTATGTTTCTTTGTTTTTGGTTTCTCTTCACCGCATTTTTCATTATGGTTCACGAGAGGAGAAGCGGAGTGCTGAAACTGCGTTCATGTCCTTTGCTTTCTTGCTTGTCTTTCTGCTTATGCAGTTCCGATTCTTTTGTTATGGGGGGGTTCGCCGTCAGATAGTTCTTAAGTTGGCTCACCTGTCTCATCTGCTTTAATTTGCAACCAATCCAGATGATGCTTGAATATGACAGTTTTTTCGGAAATTAGGGAATCGATGGTTTTTCATTTGATCACAGGTTTCTCTGTAGCGAGCCTTTTAAGGAGTATTCTTGGCTGATGCATGTATTTTAGAACTATTTATTTCATGAGTTAGCGCTTAAAACCTCACATTAAAATATAAATACTCCCACGTACTCATGTAGAGTGGTAATTTTATTGAGTCAATAAATTATTTACTCTCAAATCTTAACTAAATTATTCCTCTTTAAAGTCTATATGGAGCAATATATCAACTAAAGCAAAAGTCTGTTACTACCCAAATAACTAGAAAAAAAATCTGAATGCACTATAGTTCGAAGATACAACTCAGCCACTTCATTGAAAGTTAGGGATCTACCAGCAAATTATAGCTTCACCTGAGGCTGCCCTTCTCCTGATAATAATTTTGCAGGCCACTGCCCGGCAATAAGAAAATAACAATACAAACAAAGAAATAAACCTTGAACTAAAAGTATCTAGATTGTCTAGAATGGACTGGTTAACCTGCTACTCAAATGATAGACTAAAGAAGCCATATAAACTAGAAGAAGAAGGCACAAATATACAGAGGGTAAGCATGGAAGTTTTACAGAGTAGAAGACAGATTATCACACACACATTTTAAGGAACTCTTTGAAAAGGTCAATGGTAGTTACCTTGTTGAGTTAGTCACTTATGTGTTGCTCGGATGACTCACGGTGGTGCAAAGCTTCATCCTCTTTTTTTGCTGTGTGTGTGTCCTCATCTTTATGCATAGTAGCACATATACTCAGCTGAAGCTTCATGCTCTTTTCTGCTGCTTGAATTTTCCTGTTGTAGATTTGCTGAAATTCTCTCAACACTTGTCTACTTGTGGTCCAGTATAATTGGCATCCATATGCAATGCTAATCATTTAGTCGGTTAACACCTGGCTTGCAACAGAGCAGAAGTTGTGTTGGATGCTGTACAAAATCCACTCCAATTATTGCTGTTGATGAACCTTCAAAGGGCCTAAAAATACAGGGTCGGAGAGTAAACACTCCATCTGAGGATTTTTGGAGCACAAGCACTTATGAGATGGATAATAATGGAATTCAGTCACAAAGAAGCATATCATCTCTAAGCACATCTAATCAAACTCTTGATTCCAACTGTGGCCCAAGCAGTACAAGTGCTACTGAATTTGTAAATCATGGCAAGTTGTTTGTAACTTTTTTTATCTTGTTGCTGTGACTGCTGCTATTACTTTGTTACAGTTTATATATGCGTGTGTGTTTATTTTTCAACTTTTTTCAGGCCTTCTTCGGTGGAATCAAATTCGGCAAGAGTTTCTTAAAAACAGTAAGAAAGAAAAGCAAGCACAACAGGTTCGAGAGCCAAGGCTAAGGTATTCCACCTTCTGATGCCTTTGCAAATGTGACTTAAGGCATTTCCTGCATTTTTAGTAAACAGTTAACCTGTGATCTTGTTTGGCTAACTCTTCATAAGCTGTTCTAACTTTGGGAACTGGTCCTAGTTTGATATATCCAAGTGTGCTTATCTTATAGACATTTTTTCTGCTAGGAACAGAATGGGAACGGAAATATGTGAATGGAGGAACATGATATTCTAATAAATAACTTGCAAGAAAAGTCTGAAATTTCTAAAAATTAGTAATTGCATTAGATTATTGGCATTGTGTTTTTGTGTTCTTAGCAGTTGAGTTACATACTTGGGTTTTCCCTAATATGTGCATAATCATGAAACTTCTTTATGCAAGTTTTCTTTGAGGTAATATATTGTGATTTACCATTTTTATGGTAACATTTTCATTTAAAACTCTACCCCTAAGGGATGTTCTTTTCATGTTTCTTATTTTGTGTTCTGTTAGGGGGCAAAGCGAGGAGCCTTTTAGTTTTGAACACGTGAAGCCCACTTTGGAGGCAGAACCCTTCCCTTTCAAAAACACACACCACCCACAAACACTCCCTCCCCCCCCCCCCCCCCCCCCCCCCCAACCACCAAAAAGAAAAGAAAAAGAAACCCACATTTTTTTGTTTCGGAAAAAAAAAACATCAACTTTTGCTGCCATAGAATCATTGATGGCAGAAAAAGTCATTATTTCTCTATGTATATACACACACACACACACACCTTTTGGGACTTTTAAAGACTCGGCAAACAGTAGGTAGGGATTTTGGTAGTGCCTTTGAGATGATCTGAAAACAGAGGAAGAGATTTAGGGGGAGAATTGTGGATCAAGCAGATTCACAAAAAGGTTGAGGTGAATGCTCATTTGTGCTCTTTTGTATGCATTCATACGATATTTGCAATTTTGCCTTTTTTGTTTTTCTTTTGTTTGTTTAACTTTTTTTTTCTATATTTTTGGTGACTATTGAACAAGCTGTTAAGAGGTCCCAACAACTACTTCTTCAGTCAGCTGAACTAGCTATTGAGTTGGGGCCTCCAACAGCTAGTTCTTTACTACTCTTCTCTCCTTTCCTCTTTCTTAATTTCTCCAAATATCTTCCTGATGTACTACCTTTAGTTAACTAAGCTCTCATCCTTTTTCTGCTATAAGTCAACCAAACTTTTCATCTTGGCTGTGTTAAATGTGTGTGTTTGAGTGTTGTCCATGGCAACAATGTAGTTCATTATTCTATTCCAAGCAGCACAGACATGCCAAAAATGGTGCTTCACCGAGTTGGCACCAAAGTGGTGTGGCGTCAAAGCAGGTTGGATCATCTTTGTACAGGTCAGGTGCACAGCTGACTTGATCAACAGCAAGTCAGGTTTGGTCGAACTCTACAAATGGCTAAAATTGTCCTTTTGATGAGTTTGAGATAAAACTGACCTTTTAGCATTCATTTTTTTTTCCTCATATCCATCACTTTCTAAAGGGAAGGTTTCCATCAGCCATGGGCGATGGCTTCCTATCAGCAATTTTGACAAAAACTGATGACAGCAGGCTGACACGAAAATGATAGCAACCGTGTTTTCTGACTATTGCCAGGAAGTCACATCTATCTCTCTTTTTGTTTCCTCTACTCATCTCCATTGATGATTTTGATCGGCAGCTCTCAGCTTACGATTTTTCTGGTGTCTATCTGACCTCTTCCAGCAATCATGGTGTAATGGTTGTATTTTCTGTGCTTATGTACTAAGGGGCATTTTCAATATCTTTGTGACGATGTAATCCCCTAACTTCTTGTTGGGGGTTTTTGGTAGTAATGTTGAAAGTAGTCACAAAAAACACGTTATTTTCGAAAAAAACACGAGAAAATGAAATGCCGTTTAAAACTTTTAAAAATGCGTTTTTTTTAAAAAACGTGAAAGAAATGAAAAGAACGTGTTTTAACGCCTTTTTTAATGTTGAAATAAGTTCCATAGTCACAAAAATGAAAAAACACGTTATTTTAAAAAAAAAACACGAGAAAATGAAATGCCGTTTAAAACTTTAAAAAATGTGTTTTTTAAAAAAACGTGAAAAAAATGAAAAAAACGTGTTTTTAACGCCTTTTTTCACGTTTTTCACCTTGTTTCGCCTTTTTAATGCCAAACAGTTTTTTTTCATTTTTTTATTTGTTGCAAATCTACTTATCTTTTTTATCTTTGTGTTATTATTTTTTATTTTATTTTTCTCCATTTTTAGTTTTTTTTATTTTTTATTTTTAAAATACCGTGTATCTTATACCCGAAAAAAACCTCGCCGTTTAAAACTCTGAGACGTTATTTGTGACTATGGTTGAAAGGAAATGTTCTCTCTTTCCACTGTGGTGAAAGGGTTTTCTTTCTGTTTGATGTGTTTTATTTATTTTAATCTGTTCCACATATTTTAGTTTATTTGTAGAATCTGTTATAATATGTTTTCTGAGCTATTATTTAGTCTAGTTTTATCTGTTATAATCTACTTTACTTTTGTTTGTAATCTGGTTTAACTATAACCTGTCTTAGAGTTTTATAAGTTATAATCTGTTTCTGTTATAGTTTTAATCTCTGTTTGCTGTGAGCCTATTTTAGCTGACATATATAATGCCTTTTACTTTATAGTTTATATATAATCTATTTTGTATGTAATAATCTGTTTAGTTTTAGAACCTGGTTTATATGCATAACCTGTCTTAGTGTTTGATAATCTGTTTATATTTTAATTACATTCTTTTTTCTGGGAACTGTTTCTGGACCGTTACCCTTCGGCACCGACCCCACTCATGAACCCACCCCCCGCACCTGTGTGGCATAGATTAGATTCTATCACAGATATTGCGTTTTTTCTTTTAAAAAAATGCAATATTAATGTAAAAAAAAAGGAAAACAAAAAAATGTGAAAAATATGCATTCAACAAAAATATGAAAATGAGTATAGTGTGTTCTTATCGTGCTCTTGTGTTTTCATCATTTGTTTGTATTGCTGAAGCAAAGAAGGCATGGTCATCATCAATCTCACAAATATCACTATATTAATGGAAAAAATGAGAAGAGTGAAAAAAGGGGAGAAATTGTGATATTTGAAGAATATGTGAAACATAAATTCACTGCGTTCTTTTCACGATTTTTCCGATTTTTTCATCTTTATTTTTTTTAACATTAATATCATCAAGGACTCAGTTTTAAACTTAAACTAAAGTATTTTTCATTATTTTTATCACCATTGTGACATACTTTTTATCACTTTCATCTAGTTTTATTTGTGTCTTCTTATTAGTTTCTCATTTATTTTATTTTTACCTTATGCTTGAAAATTTTTTCATTTTTGCAAAAACTTGCAGGGATTTTTCTGAGAAAATAGTTTTATTGGAAAATACCTGAGGAAAACTTTGCTGTTAAAACCATGAGAATGATGTTTGTGGCTATCATTCTACCTTAGACCTCTGTGACTTTGTATCTTACTGACATGGTGAGATCAAGATCTAACTTGAGGATCACTTATATGTCACGGACCATTTATTAAATCCCCATGGTTCGAACAAGGTCCCCCCAAAAAAGATCTTTAGTTAGAATATTTTTTTAATAACAGGAGATCCAATTCAGTTCCATATTGTTTTAAAGTTGTAAATAGATTACTCCACTTTCATTATCAAAAGCCCTCATCACAGACTTTATTTTCCAACTGAAAGTTAAAAAATTTGGTTGGACAAACCTAATTTTCCTGACTCCTTTGTAAAATTTATATTTATAATTTTTTCCTAATGACGTGCCATATATGTTATTCTTTAATTCTTACATTTGAAAAGAGGGGCGATGTGTGTCAAAATTTAAGATGCTTCATTGTTTTGAGATCTGCAAGTCATTTTCGAATTTGTTTGTAAAAGTTCCTAAATCAAGAAAACGTTGCCTCTATCACAAGCACTTTGGGTGAATTCTTATTGCATGGCAATTACCTTATAACTTGATATTGATGAAAAGAAGAATTACATGCTCAATGTTGGGTGGTATTTTGGTCCCATCACCTGTACCAGTTAAAGTTGAAAAATCACTATAAGAGGGCAAGGCTTCATCTCTCTTTCTCTGTCTCTTTTTTTCATTATACATTTATAAAGAAATTGAAAAACTTCTTTAGTTTGTGAGAAACTTGTTAGAAGAAATGGGCAATCTACAATTAATTTGTGATAAACTTGATCTTATTACTTGTCAACACTTAAAAAGTGGGAAACCACATTGAAACACCTAAAACGAATAATAATCTAAACGTGCTGGATTTCGTTGGTTGGAATCCAAATTTTAACAATTTTCTTTTTTAATGAAATTTTATGTCCATATATTTTAAGAAAAATGATATAGATATTGCTATTTTAAAGCATTAATAAAAAATGTTTCAATGTGATTGTTGTGAAGTGAAACGTTAATGTTTCTGGTCTTTTTTAGTGGTAAAAAATTAAGTGACTTTGAGTATTCTTTTGCTTTTGTTAATTTTTACACATTGTGAAATTCCGTTTCAAGGAGTACTAGAATTTATGTGTCACACACATATATATATATATTAGTTTTGAAGAATGTGTAAACATAACAAGATACAATTTTTTCAATACCCTCGTCTACTTTATGAGTAATCTTTATGTCTTCTTATTCTTTTTATTATTGTGATGTGTAGCTTTTTCAACATTTCAATCTTTAGGCAATATCATCTTTTTCATTTTTTTTCTCAAGATTTTCATTAGTAAAACCTTGTATGTTTTTCATTAGTGCATTTTCTTACAAGAATATGATAGTAGAATCTGTAGAAATGCACTTTTGTTTTTCCAAGATAAAAGTATGGTCTCAGATCATTTTGATTTTGCAATGTTGGTTGTGTTTATTTTCACTATTTTAGTTTGATTTTAATATTTTTGTCTGAAGCATAGTCACGAATAACGTCTCAGAGTTTTAAATGGTGAGGTTTTTCTCGGGTATAATACGGCGAATTTGAAAAAAAGGGAAAAAAACAGAAAAAAAAGTAAATTTTTAAAAATTTAAAAAAACTAAAAATGGGAGAAAAATAAAATAAGTGAGAAACTAATAACACAAACATCAAAGATACATAGATTTGCAACAAATAAAAAATAAAAAATGAAAAAAAAACTGTTTGACATTAAAAAAACTGAAAAAAGCTGCGAAAAAACGCATTAAAAACAACTTTAATGCCTAGGACAAGCGAAAGTCGTGGCAGCTACAATGGCAAGGGATGGGCGTGAGAGGAGAACCAGCAGTGGGAGAGACCTAGCTTGCACCTAGTCAGGTCAGTCTAGGTCCCTCACTAGGCACACCCACGGAGCAAGTAAGCAGCCCCCCTAGGTGGGTCGCCCAGTCAACAAAGATGGAAACTGGTGCCTAGGTTCTGTCTAGGCTTGCCTTGACTACTATTATGAACATGGATAATCAGTTCTACACATAAGAATTGTGCCCATTGTGCAGAAGTAAAAACCTAATTGTCATTGTCCATATCAACATTAGAACTTTTGGTGTATGATGGAGGCAGTTCTAATAAGAAAAAATTTGAAACAAGTTAAAATTGATTTTAGAAAATAAATGATCCCTTAAAAGTAAAAGTCTTAGCATCTTTTCTTCACGTGATTTACTTGTGAGATAGTATCATAGTCATGACATACCACAAAAACAACTTGGCTGTTAGAAGTTGTTTCTTGTAGCCTCCAATGCTGTTGGTTTAGGATTTTTTTTGAAACAAATAAAAAGAATTTTTGAAGGAATTTTGGAAAAGAAATGAAAAATTGAAAAAAAAAAATGTTGAAGGCCTCTTATGTCCCTTTTCTCTACTTGGTGTCCCCGCAGTCTATGGACTCCGAGGGAGAGAGTTGTCTGTGAGATGTGAACAAGAGCAGTATGTGAGAGTATAATAAATCATGGTGCCCCTGTTGGCAGTGTGTATGATCCACACAGACACACACCAAAAAATGAGTGAGTGAGTTGAGAGAGAGAGAGAGAGATGAAATGAAATGAGGAAAAGGATTCTGTCCTGAAACTGACTTTTGTGTTTGGGGCCCTTAGCACAAAAAAGACTTACATATCTCCAACTGAGCCCTTGCACAAAATGCAAATAAAGTGAAGAAATTGAAAAAACACCTTCCTATCAGGACAAAATTGAAACCTTTTGCATGAGCCCACTGTGACATCTGACATGGTCTCTTATTAGGTTCGTCAAACACATGAAAACCACTTTTTTCCTTTCAAGTTTTTTATTGTTAGTGAACAAAATTACTAGGTGAACCTTGGTGATATATAGTTTTCTGGACTGAAAGAGCTAGCTGCTTCTTTGATGTTGCATCCTTGAGTCCAATCAAGTGTACACCCTGATTTGGACATTTAACCACATCCAACATGGTTTACCCGTTTTTCTCCCTAACCTGAGCTGTGTTAATGCAGGTGCAGTGGTCCATCTGAAGCACCTGTTTGACTTAGGTTAGAAGTTGCAAAACCCATTATTGGTAGGGTATGCAAAATTGGTGACACTTGTGTTTGTGTTCTGGTATAATTTGACTGTCATTGACTAGCAAAGTTATTGCATTTTTCCCGTTTCCTTGCATTGAAGGGGTGACTTCTGGTGTTATTTTTCAAATATTTATTACAATTACGTTCATATGTTCTTTAATTCTTTTCATGTTTATCACCTGACATTGTGAACTGGTGCTCGCGAGAGTTTTATAAGGTAAACCCAATTATTAGACCTGACATTGCAAAGAGTGGCAGAGTCTAAGAACCATGTGGTATGATGGATGTTGCCTTGTAGGCCTGTGCAAGTTTCTGTTGAATTTTCTCCAGAGTTGTGAATCTTGCCACATGGACCATGTTTATTTGCTTGCCATATTTGTAAAAAAGTTTATATTCTTTCGATGTTTTGATTTCACAGTGGTTCTGATGCCCTGAATAAATGTGATTTCTCCAGTTGGAATGCAACCTATGACAGTTTACTGGGAACAAACAAGCCTTTCCCTCAGCCAATCCCCCTTTCAGTAAGTTCCTCTAGTCTATTTCTTCTTATAACAATGGTTGACATTTTTTTATGCACTTGGAAAATCTGGTTTTTCTGAAGGAACATTAAAAATATTTCTCCGGATGCTAAATAGTCACAATGAGAAGCTATTGGTTGCTCTTTGAACATGAAATTATGCAGTTCTATTAAGTATGATCCGAGCTGTATGGTGTGCAAGTAGATAAGAATTTATTCTTATTTTTGCTATCAAAAGAAAATGGAACAAGGAAGATCCATAAAAGAGCTTAGGAGCTCCAATGCCTTTAAATAGTAGTACTATGATTGAGAACATTTTCATTTTTCAAGAAATTATGTCACTAACAATTCCAAGTAGGGGATATGTCAATTTCATTTATATCATTGTAGAGATGTCATGTCAAAGTTTAACAAGGATTGGATTGTCATTTGGATGCCTTTTTGATTGTCAAACGGATCTTTAGACTTTGGTTCCTTGCCGTCCCTTGCTTAGCTCCCCAATATGCTACAATTCTAGATTTTGTAACACAAGGTTTATGCTTCCAAACATATATGAGAGAGAGAGAGGATTTTGGTTCTTATGACTGTTTTTTGCCCCCACAGGAAATGGTTGATTTCCTTGTAGATGTGTGGGAAGCTGAAGGTATGTACGATTGATTGGCGAAGCCAGTGAGAGAATCCAGTTGCTGTCTTGCTGTTAACGGTTGGTAGTTCCCATTGAGTCCAGAATGCTTTTCATATCTCCAGTTGCAGGCTATATTGCACCCCAGTGACTGCCTTGTGGTTGGTATTCTACAGCCTTGACAACTGGTATGTGTATCACTTATTTTTAAGGATAGACTGCAGTTCAATCATCTTGTTGAAATTAAAATATCTTCATTTTGTCTGTGATTGTGACTGATGTAGTGGAGAACGTCCTCCTTGCATGCACAGGTTTCTATCTCTTTGTGTACGAACCTAACTGAGCTGCAATTATAACCGCATGCAAAAATATTTGCCCAATGTTATTTGCCGAGAACAAAAAATTTGTTTGAGTGGGGTGATAATAATTTGTTGAACCCCATGAATCCTAAGTATGCTTTATGAAAGTCAAGCTGGATAGGTGGAACTTGAGTATTTTCAAAAGTGGATAGGAGAGGAACTGCTGTTTCCCGTACCTCAGCTTGAGTGCTAGCTGAACAATGATTGACCTCAGCTCAGTTAAGCCATAAGCACCAAGAAGATTTTTATTTTTTGCTCTCCCTTTTCACCTCTCCCTTTTGCAAAGAGGTGAAAGAATTCTGCGAACTGGATGGACACTTCGGCAAAGAAAACAACATTCTGGAAATATTGATGAGTGAATTACGAATACCTGCCAGAAATATTGATCCAATCCATAATGGCATGCCAGAAAATACAACATTTTTATTATTTAACCAACCATCAAAAAACAAATACCTAAAAAGAATACATGCCAGCAGATGGTACTTATTTTTCTAGAATCCATTATGAGTTATATCTATATATGTTCTAATTACCAATTGATACTAGATTAGGTCAAGTTTCATTCTATTGGAATTGAGATAATCAAAATGAGTTTTTTTTGCTCTCAAAGTAATTTTTTTTAATAGGCTTTGAATACGGAATGCCTCGAATGACTAAATGAAGTCCTGCTAAACCGAGAGATATGTATGGTTTCTTTTTACGAATTTAATCAAGGTACACGGGCGACTGGAGTTCCTCTTGCTTATTATTTCAGCTCAAACATGTTTGAACTGACACATTTATATTTCCAATAAAAGGAACTGCTCGGAGTAGTTTCCCTCCCTTCATTCCTCAAAAATTAGTGTTGTGTACAGAAAAACATGAGAGGGATGTGAGCTTCGGCCGGTTACAGGATTGGTCAGGAACACCATCCTGCCCCAAGCACAATACAGGACACCACCCAAAGACCATAAGCCATTAAAAGCAAAGACTGCCTTATCTAGTTTTCCATCCAGATTCAGATTCTATAGAAGTTTGGTGATGAGAAGAATAACAAATTGTTTCATGCTTCTATCCCAAAAAAGTTGGTGCAGGATCATGAAATGCTTTAATGTTACATGAAACTGCCCCAACCTATGGGATTGATATATGTAACAGTTACTGTTGTCATTGCCAAACGATCCTATGGTGACAAAAAAATCCAGCTTCTATTGAAGACATTGATCAAATATCTTAATTTCTCCCCTTAATAGCTGAACATCAGACGCCCTCCTTCGGATCAATCCTGTATCTTCAAATCATGCGCTGGAGCCTACCTTTTCGTCGCTTTTTATTTGCACAGACTGCGATCTCATTCTGAAGTGAACCAGTGCCTTTTAACATCTAGAAGATGACTCATTTCAGCATGATCTTTGCCTTTGCTTCCTTCGTATCATAACAGATCCAGACCCTGCCCACACATGCCCACAAGAAATTGTTTAATTTCATATTGAAAGTTCATGGCAGTTTTTTTTCATTTACTTACAGACTCCTCTTAAAAATTTCAGTTTTGCAGCTAGTGCTTCTTACTCAAAATTTTCTCTGCCCGCTTCTATTTTTAGAAAGTGATTGAGTAAAGAGCACCCGCGTGCAGGCGAGCTAGCCTAATAATTCACTTCAGAAGTAACAGCTCCAAGGCGAATATATCTATATATATATATATATATTTAAGGCATAGACCCGTTGAAGGAAAAGATCATGGCAGCTAAACAAAAACAGAGGATGTGAAAAGGATGCTTCTTCCTATTAAACCAAATATCAAAGCCATACCTATTCCCGTGCGTGTAGCAATTCTGTTAATAAAATAAAACCGGAAAACAATGTATGGTGTTTAAGAAAATAAATGTGAAGTTAGCATTGGTACAATGTAATTTAAAACTTATGGTTTTTGACCATCTACTGCTAAAATTCTCTCTAATTTGAATACTTGTTCGGAAATATCGTAATGAAGGGAACATAGGAGTTTGTCTGTCACTCGGTAATCGTTCAGTTCCTATAAAGTTATGGCTAAGTCACTTTTGGAGTCATAAGAGTGCCGGGGAAGGGAGGGGGATGAAGTGGACGCCGATTCAACATGATCCTGATTAATGGAAATCAAGTAGATCGCTAACCTTTTAAACTTGGTATTAGAGCGGCTTTTAATCGAGTTCGATTATCCAAGATAAGTAGTTTCTGCAAACGGTAATCCAGAAAGAATATAAACAATTGCGAACAGGTTGGATATAATCCAGGGCAACTAACATTTTCCCAAAATTTCCCATCTCTATAGTCTATGCAAACAGGATAATCCTTCAAACTTGCAAGGAATTCGAAAATTTCAGCATAAATGAGGACAGTGGTGTTGAAGTTTTATTGAAATTCGTCAAGGGTTCTGCTTCTGCAAATAATTGCTGTCAAACTTTAAACTACAAGCAAACTGTTCAGTCCCATTATATACAAATGAAAAGTGATTCAAAACTACAAAAACAATGTGATGTATCTCTCTTTCAGTTATGTGGACGTAAAGAAAATTGTTGCTGTTTACCAGCGAACTGTTCATTCCTATTATATAACAAATCGATATTTAAAATAAGCTGCTGATGCGTTTAGAGAGAGGTGTCCAGGTGTCTTTGCCTGAAGCTGAACGTGTCATTTGATGGGTTTTCTAGCAATATGCTTCTCCATCCTTCTGCCGCTTTTCCTCGTGATCATGACAATTAGAACCTTCGAGGCCAGTTAATCATCCTTGATTAAGCAGGCTCCTGACCCTCTCCTTCTCGCTTTTGAACGTGGCATTTGATGCGTCTTCTAGAAACGCAGCTTCTCCATCCTTCTGCCGCTTCCCATTTCCACGTTCTCATGCCTGGAAGCTTCGAGTTCATTTAATCTTCCTTCATTAAGCAGCATCCAGATCCTCTCCTCCTTGCATTTCTTCTCCTGTGCGATCTAAATATACCAAGAACCCTTACCTCCAAACTCACTCTGTCTCTCTGTGCCTGGAGAAATGGCTCTGGTGTCTCGTTTATCCTTGAAAAGTGCAGTAAGAAGGGCACTCTCTGTTGGGCAGCGTGAGAAGTTGGGCATCCGTTGGCTTTCGAAGTCGGTGGAGAAACCCGAACAAGGCTCCTCCTCCTCCCCTGGTCAAGACATCGCAGTTTCCGACAAAGAGGAGAAAAGCAGGGCACCTTCCAGGCGCGGCGTAGGAAGGTGGCGCAGGAGCAGAGCTGGACGGGACACCTCTGGCCTTGTCCCTTTCGGATTTGATAGTGAGATATCCCCTTTCCCTTAACCAGTATATTGTTTTACATGCCTATTTGCTTTATCCAACTGCATAATCACTTGAGAAGTTTGTATTGGGCAACTTTGATTTCTAAATGTGTGTTGTCAGCAATAAGAACAAGAAAACGAAAATCGCCAGCCTATAATGTTAAGTTTTTAAGAAATCTATCACCTATGGTTTAGCAAATGAACAATGATGAGCATATCTGTATGTTCAGTACACGTGTTTAGAGTATTGATTATGAGTGTCCCAACATGTCCGAGAGCCAGCAATTTGTAAAAAGTTTTTAATCAGCAGTACCCACAACCATAACAGTTTTATCCATTAATGGTGGACGAAGAATGTTAATGATGCAACCGACTAAGTGCAACTAATGATTCGTGTTTAATTTCATGATTTTGTTGTTCGCTCCAATTCAGATTTCTTTGCACCGATGGGTCTGGGAACCAGATTGCAGCAGGCCTTCGACAACCTGAATAGGATGTTGGGGAGCTTCTCGCCAGCGAGGTTCGACGATGACCTGATGACGGACATGTCGCCGGACTACTGGTTGACGGAGGACGACGGGTCGTACAGGGTGAGGTTCGAGATGCCTGGGCTCAGCAAGGACGACGTCAAGGTCACGGTTCGAGAGGGCTACCTGATGGTGAGGGGGGAACACAGGGAAAGTAGGGAGGACTCCGGCGGAGAAGGGCGCGGGAGCGTGTGGTCGAGGAGCTACGGCTACTACTCCTCCAGCCTCCTGCTGCCGGAAAACGTGAAACCCGAGGAGATAAAGGCGGAGATGAAGCATGGGGTGCTGGAGATCGTGATTCCTAAGGCGGAGGCCGAGGCAAGGAATGTGAAGGAGATACAGGTGATCTGAGAAATGGGAGAGGTGGCTGGGTTGAAGTGTTATGGGGAGCAGCTGATTCGCTTTTGCTGTGTTTTGTTCATCAGCTCATGTGTATGGGGAATGTTAATATATGGCTGTCTAAGTTTTTGCATGTGACATGTGTGCAGGCCTTTGCCTCTTCCTGACGAGAGAAAGGATAATGCATAATCGGTTGGTTGAATGTAAATTCATCGCTGTATTTCATACTTGATTCCTGGATCACTCTTTTTCTGGGGAACACTTTTCAAAACTCGAACCAGATTTGTTGAAGTTCACACCAAATCAGATTTAATTCGGTCCTTGTAGATTTATGAAGAGTAAAACTAACACAACTTCGATCCCTTTGTAGCAATATGCTTATGTTCGCTATACGTCTTAAAGATTCGAACTAAGGAACGACTTATACTGCTCTAATGAAAAAAGCTGCAGAAAGCAGCCTTCTTATGGCAGAAATGAGATATGCACAACTGGTATGTTAATGTGATTGCAGGGTGACCAGAGGGAAACAAGCACTAAACCTGGGGTAAAAAAACTACGGGTAAGATGACATATATTTCAAATCACTGCTCTTTCCTATAGAAATGACAAATGACAAGAGGTGAAGACCGCCTTACCTTTGTTCTTGTGAGATAAAGATCTCTGAAGAGAAACAGGAGATAAAGATCCCTACAGAGAAACAGGAAAAGAGATCAGTCAGTTATGCGGCCATTTTCTCCCGCCATAAACCTATAAAATATTTATATAGATATGGGGAACTAATGTATAACCAAGGTGATATGCACGTATGGTTCTGCCCCTGCTTATAGCTGGACTTGGACTGAAAAACCTCCCATTTCTGACTCAAGAGAAGGATCAAAGCTGTAATAGAGAAGCAACTTAGTGCCCGGTTTGCCTGGAAAGCACTCGTCGGTCATCCCTACCAAGTGTTGTTGTGTTTGTCTTTTGGTGTAGACTCTGTCATCATGGCAGCAGGATCCATTCTTATGTAGTTTTTGTCTACCTTCATCAACTTTTGCTTAATATCTCATATGTAATGATATATAACGACACTTTTTATTCAGGAATGTTAGATTAACCTTTTCACTAGACGAATAGCATTTTGGCTTGTTTCCCCATTCCACGCGTGTAGCTGCTAGCTCTTCCATCTGTTGCCTCGACCCCATTCCTGCATATTTTGTTTCTTTTTTGGTTTCGCCATTGACGATCGACAACCTGACCTCCTTCATTCTCTCTCAGGTTTAGCCCTACCATGTCAGGTTTGTGGGATATTCAGCATCATGTTTGGGTGAGGAAACTAAGGGCGTTTGGCAATAGAGACAAGTCTCATGAATCTACCTAACAATTAGAGAAGGTTCATTGGATACTAAACTATTGTTTTATGTACCATCCTCAATTTTCTGGGCAGATTTATGGAACGTTTGCTGCCAAACTACGCTTAAATGTTATAGGTTTGTAATATCGCTGCATTGTTCATCATCGGCCTTGCCGTTGCTGCTCTACTGATCATACTAAGGGATTACTACTTGAAGTCATTCACCAGCAGCGGGGAACTGCAAACACTGGTCAATCAGCAGACCCTTATCCTCGCACTGAAAAAAGTAATTGACAATGTCCAGCCCGTTCTCACAAGTACATTATGCTCCTTCATTTTGTCATGGCAAATTGCTTAAAATTTATAGCAACACAGAGACCACACTCTGAAAAGGGTTTACTCTTGCTCTATATTTAGTATTCAGAAATGCATTTGTATGTCTGGACATACATATAAACATGAACACGGGCATACTGTGTGCGAAGATGAGCTTGTTCTGCCTGGATCTGAGTTTGGGCTTTTCTTACAGTAAAAAAATTTAAGATTCAAGTGCATCGGTTTCATTATGATTGAACACTAATAATAGTTATCATGTTTTAGATAGATTGCTAGCAGTTATCTTTTTCAACTGATAGCCTTAATTTTGAAGACTGGAAAGAGAGTTTTTATTTCAACTTCTTTTGCGGCATCTTCTTTTTTAGTCTTATATGTATATGGCATGGTTCAATTTGATTCAATTTAGGACTGGTTTCTTCAACCCCTCTTTTGTTTTCTCTCTCATACGTCCCCCTCCATTTTTCTGTTTCATATTTTTGTTTCACAGTCGTCCTCTCTATCCCAAGATTGGTGAATCTTAGGAAGGGAAAGAGCTAGACTTAAATGTTCATGTCTCGTTTTCAGACTGGTTTCGCTCATTCCTCATATATACCTGTGGGGAAATTACTATTACATGTTTGATAGGGCATCATATTCTAGCGGATCAAGAAAAGGGGATTGGAGTGATTCAATTTCTTATAATATGTTTAATTCTATGCTAACAAGAGGCATGTTGTTGATTGAACTGAATGGCCAGGTCAAAATTTTCAGCTTCTTGCGAGCATATTGTCTCTCTTTTTCCTGAGCAATGTGGCCACTTGGATGCATAGTAACATGTATGATGATTATACCGCCCTTTGACCTGAAAAAATTGAGGTTGGACCCCTCTTATAAAATCCATGCTATTGAGATTCTCTTTGTTTAAACTATAGCCACAAATATTGTTCTTGGGTTTTTATCGGCAAGGTTTTTCTAAGGTCTTTATTGGCAAAGTTGTTTTTTCTAGGAAAATCGCGAGAACATCTCCGAATTTAAAAAAAAAAATAAAAAACAAAATGTTAGGCAAAAATACAAGAAATGAAAGACTAATAAGTATCCTATTGCATTTAGGAGGTTATGTTAAATCCCGTTTTTATTGTTTTCCTTTTTTTTTGTTAATATTGCAATATTTTTTGAAAATATCATGATATTTGTGGCTATAACTTTAAACTAAGTATCTTTCAAACACACCTTTTTCCGATCCAAAGTTATCAAACACAACCTAAATTTCAAATTTAAAATAATAAAATGCCACCTTGTTTACTTCTAAAATGGCGTTTTAGGCTGCCAGTTAAACATGCCGTTGTATTTCCATAAAATCTATATTAGAAATGAATAAAAGAGTGTAGAAATTCACAATAAATTGTCAAATCAAGTTGACTAATGGTTCACGAAGTAACACGTAAAGTTATTTTCCCATAAAAGAATTGATTCCCACTTCCCATTGGCAAAAACATTACTTCACACCTGATCTAACCAGACTATTGATCATCAAGGTGATGGGACTTCTTAATTTTAAATATTTACTTGCTCAAAAAAAATTAATGCCATCATTAAACTCAAAACAAAATCAGCCACAAAATTTTCACTAGCATAATTGGTCGGACTGCGAGTGAGAGTTCAGTATGCTCGGACTGAGAGTGAGAGTTCAGTTGCTTGATTGGCACTATGAGTTCGAGACGACTTCATTGGATCCTAAAGCAGTTGTAAACCTTAAAGGCGAAACAAGGTCAAGCACTGCAGTTTCGTTTAGCTTTCTTTTCGGCATTTGAGGAGATGATCATGCCTTCTTTAGGTCCCTTGGGCCTCCTCAAGGGCCCAACCACGGGATGGTCGATCTAGATTCATTGATCCTTAGGCACCAATACAGATTAAATTTTTTCTTTCTCCATGACCATCTCTTCTTTCTTTCTGTTTCTATTGTTCGTCTTCCTTTCTCCAACTAGTCCTTTCTCCAACTAGGAACCAAGCAGAGGAGATAACGCGCATAACGATAAAGCTGTGGCCGTAAAACCCGCACGAAGGCCACACTCCCTTCCTTCCTCGCGTCATCGTTTTTCTCGGTTTCACCAGTGTGAAACAGTAGAAGAAAGAAAAGCGTTGAAGTGGGGCGCCGTTCATGATCTTCCACCTCTGTGAAGACCCAGAGGCCGCCCGTTTTACTTCATCTCTGTATACGGAAGACGCACCGTCCAAAACTCATCGTCATCTATGCATCACCTCGCAACGTCTCGATCTTCTCGTCTAATTGGATATTTTTTTCTTTCTTTCTCTTTTTCGAGCAGATTAACCGGACCTGAACTCGCGGCCATCGAGAGCTTCAGGTATACGTGGGATAGAGAGCATCCAAGTATTTCGAGCTCATATCAAATTGATTTATTACTCCCACCATTTTAGCTGGATGCATGAATTTAAACGTCGCACTGCTTCTAATGGCGCTGCATATTGTTTGTTCCAAATTTAGGTCAGATTGAGTTGGTGAAAGTCCAGCTATCAAGTTGATTCATGTGAGCATTACTCTTTGAACTCAAGCGATAGGTGCACGACACTCTAATTGACAAGTATACCACTACCCATTCGAATTCGGAAACAATCTTAGACCTTTGCAACCTCTTTAACTATCTCTCCTATTATCAGTCCTTAAAGGTTCGGGTCCGAGAACGTGAATGTGAACCCATATTGGATTCAAACCCACAATATGGTTTTTGATTACCAAATCTGAAATCCGATAAATACCCGACTCGTTATACATGCATAGCTAGGATGCCAACAATGCGATATGCTTTGGTTTTTGAGATGAATTGGTTTCACAAAGCATTCTGTTCACCCCATTCATTGTTGAGTTCTACACCAGTGTCAAAGCAAACATGCCTTTACTAGATGTTGATGAGAAAAGTATTTTGCAAGGTGCCATGAGTTTCAACGAGTGTTGCATTTTCATATCCTGACCTCTTAAGGCTCGTTTAACAATATGTAAACTCAAAGATTGAGGTAGATTTATGGAACACCTTAAAAAATGTTCTTTGGATCTGCTTCAAATTTCAGGGTGAATTTATGAAACAATTAAATTGTCCATTTGCCAAGCGGGCCCTTATGTACCTTAATGTGTCTTCTATAAGAAAGAACTTTATGAGGCAGCCAGTTGGGTGAGCTACATCTAGCAAGTGGTTAAATTAAATGTGGGTTTGGTACATTGATCTGCTTTATGCAGGTGAGAAACGAGTTATCATGGTCTTTTCCAAAGTTAAAATATAGTAGTGGTGGGACTGTTCTACCAAGATGTATATTCACAAAAATGTTTTATGTTCATTCCTTCACAAACAAAAAGCATGAACAGTTTTCCTAGGTACAAAAGCTACCAACCTATATTTTTATATCAGATTTCACATATACCGAAAGCTTCGACCAACAATTTTCCATATTGAAGTTGAGGTAGATCAACCTATATGGAAGAAATGAATTGCAACCACACATGCCAAATGGATTCATATGAGATGCAAGAAAGCCCAAGGTCATATGATTGTTCTTATATATTTAATATTACTTTATTCTAAAAGCATACATAAATGAAATAATTGTCATGGTTCTAATATCATATTATTATAACTTGTGCTTAGACAACTATCTCCTTTCTGAGTTTCGACTTCAAAACAGCCGTTAGGTTTGAGTTTATTTTGTGAAACCTTTTTCTATTGTCCCAAACTTGTCAAGATGCATAAGGCTACACATTAAAACAACAACTATTGAACAGATGATCGACAAATTGTTTCTTCTACCAGCAGATGCTTCTTGTGGCCTCTTCGGTAGTTGAGGCAACATGGTACTGTTGGTCACTGGTCAAGGGAAACTGTTTAAAGAAAAGAACCGAAATCAAGAGTTCATTTATTTGGAACGGTCAAGTGGTTGAGCTACCAAATGAAGAATCATGTGTTTGATTCCTTGGTTAGGTGCTTTAAATGAACTCCAAACAGTTATTATCAATGATAGTTATGTCACTGCATTTAAAGAAAGTTTATCATTAATGTAGGCACTTAATTATAGTGTCCAATTAATCATTCCCGGCAAGCTCTACAAGCAGCAATATAAAGAATCTTGATGAATATTTGATGTTTACATATTGTGGGAGCGAAAGATCTAGCTTTTGCAAAAAACACAGCTAAATAACAGCTAAAAATGTTAAAATAAAAATATGGTAATAAAAAATTCAAGAAGCGTAAATATACATAGAGAAAATGAGCAAAAAATGTGTTTTTTCGCATTTTTTCACATGACCTGTTTTTAACCGGTTGAAAGCTTTTTTTTTTTTTGGAAAAATGCTTTTTCTGTAGCTATGTTTAGCCATGTTTGCACTTTTCGCAAAAGCTAGATTTTTTCGCTTCCCACAATATGTAAACATCACATATCCATCAAGATTATTTATATTTCTGCTTGTAGAGCTTGCCAGGAATGATTAATTGGACACTATAATCAAGTGCCTACATTAATGATAAATTTTCTTTAGCTGCAGTGACATAAGTATTATTGATAATAACTGTTTGGAGTTCATTTAAAGCACCTAACTAAGGAATCAATCACATGATTCTTCATTTGGTAGCTCAACCACTAGGCCGATTTCAAATAAATAAACTCTTGCTTTCGGTTCTGTTCTTCAAACAGTTTCCCTTGACCAGTGGCCAACAGTAGTACCATGTTGCCTCAACTACCAAAGAAGCCACAATAAGCATCTGCCGGTAGAAGAAACAATTTGTTGATCAGATGTTCAATAGTTGTTGTTTTAATTTGTAGCTTTACGCATCTTGACAAGTTTGGGATAATAGAAAAAGGTTTCTTCACGCAATAAACTCAAACCTAATGGCTGTTTTGAACTCAAAACTCATAAAAGGTATAGTCATCTAAGCGCAAACTATATAATATGATATTAGAACCAAGACAATTTATCTCATCTATGTATGCTTTTAGGATAAAGAAATATTAAATATGCAACATCAACCATATGACATTGGATTTCTTGCTTCTCGTATTGAATCCATTTCGCATGTCAGGTGGCAATTCATTTCTTCCATAATAGGACGGTCAATGCTAGGTTGAGCTACCTCAACTTCAATGTGGAAAATGTGTCTGAAGTGTCCAATATATGTGAAATCTAATCTAAACATATAAGTTGGTAGCTTTTGTCCCTTCGAAAATTGGTCATGCCTTTTGTTTGTGAAAGAATGAACAAAAAATATTTTTGTGAATATATATCTTGGTAGACCAGACCTGCCACTAATTTCTTAACTTTGCAAAAAAAGACTATGGATAACTCGTTTCTCACCTGCACAAAGCAGATCAATATACTAAATGCTTATTTAATTTTGCCACTTGCTAGCTGTAGCTCACCCAACTGGCTGCCCCATTAATTTCTTTCTTCAATATGACATGTGAAAGTACATAAGAGCCTGTTCGGCAAATTAAACAGTTTGTAATTGTTTTATGAATCCGTTCAAAAATTTGAGGCATATTTATGAAACACTTTTTAAAATGTAAATATGTTTATCGTCAAAATCTAACAATGGCAAGTTTGCATCGAAATGGCAGCGAACTCGACAATGAGCATTCGGGTGAAGAGAATGTTTTTTCTAACCAGTTCATCTCCAAAAATCCATCCCGACCAATGTAGTTGACAAACACAGGGGAGAATGTCTTAGGACGCTCGGTCCCCATTGTAAAAAATACAATGAAAATGGTTGGGCCCCTAGGCAACTATTTTATGAAGGGAAACTCTCATAAATCAAGTTAACCTGTCGATAGGAGATGTCTTTAGTCTACTAGGTAAATTACAGTTAGGACTCGTGTTGGGTCTCCCAAAATCTTAGTCAAATCCAGACTCAGGTCCCATTTGGGTTCCAATTCCCAAAGCATATCGTGGTATAACGAGTCGGTCGGATGTTCTAAGGTTTAGGACTGCTTTGGAACCTATATAACCTATATAGAGAGTTATATGCTTATCAATTAGAGTATTGTACATCCATCATTTACAGTCTAAAGACATAACACTTACAGAAATAAACTTGACGACCAAACTTTCACAAACCCTACACTGTATCCATTGCATCAAGTTTAATAATAGAAACATTAATGCAGTGTTGTTTAATGAATCTAACTTAAAGATATGAAATATGGGATTGATAGAGATCAATTTATAATCAATCTACATACATACATGTGGATGCAAATCCATAAATTCATTATTACATATTATATAATATATATAATATATATATATATATATATATATATTCAAATTGCACTCACATTCCATCCCTTCGCTCCACCGATCCATTCGTTTTTATTTGGATGAATCCGAAATAATCTAACATATTAATAACTGAATTGTATTAATTCATAGGTTTTTCTTTCATTAATCTTTTATTAAGTTAATGACTTTCATAATGATAATGAGTAATCAGGATAGATTTTTGTTGGAACAAGTAAAGTAAAATGGAGCGGCTTAGAAGAAGTGCTTCGCGGAAATTCATGCATCGAGCTAAAATGGTGGTAAGTAATAAATTAATTTGATGATGCGAACTGGAAGACTTGGATGCTCTATTCCACATACACCTGAAGCCCTCGATGGCTGCCATCAGGAGAGTTCAGACGGCACCAAGAAAAGAAAGAAAGCAAGAAAAAAAAAGGCGGCAACAGACGAGAAGATCGAGAGTTGCAAGGTGATGTGAAGATGACGATGAGTTTTAGACGGTGCGTCTTCCATATATAAAGATGCAGTAAAACGGGCGGCCTCTGGGTCAGATCATGAACGGCGCGCCACTTTTTCCCGTCAACGCTTTTCTTTTTTCTACAGTTTCTGGTGAAACGGAGGAACACGATGATGCGAGGAAGGGAGTGTGGCCTTCGCGTGGGTTTCGCGGCCACAACTATATCGTTATGCGCGTCATCTCCTCTGCATGTTCATATGGAGACGGAAAAGAGAAACAGAAAAAGACGGTCATGGAGAAAGACGACGGAAGAAATTTAATCTGTATTTGTGCGTAAGGAACAATGAATCTACATCGACCTTGCCGTGGCAGGGAGCAAAATTCCATTCCTCCTTTCACATGTTCATCGCCTTAAATGCCAAAGGGAAGAAAACGAAACAAAGTTCGGTGTGAATGAGGCCCGCTGTTTCACGCCCCTCCTAAAGAGTCGCCTGGAAAAGGGCAGAAGTCATCTTCCTAGTCTTCTTTTTATGGCTCGCTAACCAGGCTTGACAAACTTGTTTGAGTAGAATTGATATTCATATGTGTTTAGCTTAAGTTCAACTCGAATAAGGCTCAACAAACTCGTAAACTTGAGCTCGAACTCAATTCGATTATTTAAACGAGTCGACTCATGAACTCGAACTCGACTCATTAAGCAAATGACTCAGCTCGAACTCGTTCATGAGCTGAGCTTTAATGAGTCGAGCTCAAGTATCTCGACTCGTGGTTCACCCCTAGGTGCTAAGCAGATAGTTAACAAATTTATAATTAACAATGGGATAGTGATCTGGGTCTCATGGGACTACTCTATATAATGAGACTCGGATTCACCCAAGTTCAATCATTAATTTAAGCTTTTAGAAACATGCTATGTAGGACATACGTTCCACGGGGCCTCCACCTAACTTCACATTGCTATGGTTTAAGTGACCTCATGTTTTATTGTTATTATTTGTAGTTCAAAAAAATAGCACTTATGAAAATCAAGCTTACTTACCTGTTAGCCTGACTAGCTATGCTACACCTCTCAACACTTCACCTAATTAATCTATGGTTTCCAAATCCTAAAGATCCCAAATTTAAGGCTATCAAATGCCCCTTAAAATTTTCAAAAAAAAAAAAATTGTTTTGGTCCTTTTTCATCTAGATATGCAAACCAAGTTTTAAAGACATTTTCACAAATCGGACTTTAGTAAACAACTTTTTCTTAAAGATGTCATCCAAACACAACCTGAATCTTAACTTATAACAATTTCTATAACATGGACATCAATATTTTTTTTTAGATTGAGTTATAGGGTAGTTATTGAGAATTAGCTAATAAGATGAACCTCCTAATGAGGGAGACTAAAATATGGTTGCAAGTGGCATGACAACTTTATGAATTGTGAATTGGTGTCATTTGTCATTTCTACTTAAGATCTAAATATTTTGGGAAGTTGATCAACTTGCTAAGACTTCTTTTTCCAAAAAAAGTTGGCAAGTGAGCTTTCCCTTTTCCTTTCCTTAAAGGATGTGAAAGTTAATAAATAAATTAGTGAATAATAAATAAATTATTGGGGAATCGAGGAAAAGATAGACCAAGAAGGACCTACTTTATGCCGGGGTAGCGTACGTCACCTCGGTCTCATCGAGAAGGTGACCAAGAGTTGGCGTCCAACGTTTGATAGAAAAATAATATATTAAAATAAAATATAGAGAGCAGAACGAGGATATGCCCCCACATCAACCAAACAAGTGTGTCGGCTTTCACAGCTGCAAATTCATGCATTAATATCTAATAATGACAATAATATAACAAACAATAATAATAATAACAGAAATTTAAAAAATATATGGAGACATATATATACACATGTATTTGGTAATGAAAAAATAAACTTTTGTGTAATGTCTTAGAAGCACATTTAAGTTTTTTATTTTAAATCAAAGTCAAGTAGGGGCAAGAGTAGAGCTTAGAATTTTGCTTTATAAAATATTAAATACATGGTTAACAAATTTTCAATTGATCATCAAATAGTAATTGAATCTCTAAAAGTTGTTTCATGTACTTTTTTCAGTAGCCTCCTTAAAATGTTCCTTCATGGTAATGTGCGTTTAACTGGACCTTTATAAGTTTTTTTGGTAATATTTAAATTTTTTATGCGAGTCATTTATCAATGATAAAAATTAATTGCCCAGGAAATAGTTAATTTTTCAACCTTAACTTTTATGATGAATTGTTAATAATTTAATAGATTGTTTAATGAAAGTAAACCCTTTTAAGTAATTTTAGGAAAAGAGAAATCAGAAATGTGTTATGAACAGTATATTAGAGGTTTCGTTTCACCATCAACGATAACAATTCACAGAAGGTTTGGTTATTCACTAATACGTGTTAGATGCGCATCAAGGGGGAATTCTAAAGAATATGCGTCTATTCATGTAATTAATGCCAAGATTCTCTTCAACTGGAAGACGCCACAAATTCAACATAAAGAATGAAAAAAAAAAAAAAGACTTTTATTATCAATAGGCGATTAAAAAAAGAAGATGGCTTTATGAGATCCAATTGATTTGAGATCTCAAACAAGAGCCGAGTCAAGGTAGGGCTCCCATGGATCTTGACCCACCTCAAACTTAAAAAAAAAAAAAAAAAAAAAAAAAAAAAAAAAGTTACATGTAAATTTTAAAAAAATTCACTTGTTTTATGTAAAAAATTTTGAAAAATAATATTTTGACCCTAATCAAAATTTATAAACTTTAATTCGGCCCGCTTCATGAAAAATTTCTGACTCTGTCCCTATCCCTGATTCCCAATATTTAAAAATAGTTGATATGTTGTCCATATAACCAATCTTAACTGTAAGATTTTCAATAAAAAAATTAGAAATTGGGGCATTTGAAATCCATTATTTGTTTGAATAATGTGAATCTCATATCGGCTTTTGAGTTAATTAAGTTATTTCAAATTTACCTTAAAAAGATAGACAACTAAGACATTCTAGTTGCCGGAGAGATACTCCCAAGAGACCGAAGCCCCGCCTCATTTTCTCTTGTTTGTTTTGGAATATGGGTATAATCAGTTTATTATAACCTATGAATTCGTCGATCTTTTAAAAAAAAAAGGAAAATAATTCGCATTTATAAGACAAATTCAATTTTTGGTCGTTCTAAACATGGTTGGCAGCTTCCCATAGTCCATTAGTTGGCAAAACGAGTTTACCTAACCTAAAAAGTATATGCGCATTTATTTCAAAAGCAATGTAGTGTAAAGTAATGTTAAATTTAAATTCAAAGGCTGATATGGAGTGCTGCCTAATGGAATAACATAAACACATTTGGAGTTTAAAAAATCATTCATTTGGCAGCTTCCCTTTGTCGTGATTTATGAAGCGACCAAGTATTTAAACGTAAACATGTGTTTCTCGTTACAAAGAGCTTAAGATATTGCTAGTCGATGACAAGAACGCATGAGTGGACTCGTGAAGTGCTCTGCAAGTGACTGGAAACTGAAACTGTCTAAAATAATGCAAGTTGAAATAAAATAGAGAGCCGAACGCATGTATTTAGTGCGCTTATCTTCTTCCGTTCACACAGGATCCGAAATGAAGCATCGTTGAAAACTTACAAAAGAAAGATCAAGTGGAAGGAAGGCAGAAGGCTCCTTCTTTTTCTTTGTTCGTTCTCTCGAGGCGCGTGATGAAAGGAGGCCGTCCATGCATGAACCAGCCCGTGAAATAAAGCTTCCGTCGATGCCCACTTGGTGGCGGCCGCTCGGTGATCGTGCCAATGGTTTTCAGGTATATCAGGAGGGTAATTCAACCAAATGTGAATTTAATCAGATAAAATAAACAAATGCAACATATAAGACCATATAATAAAAAATAAACATCCTCAAGCTTGTTAAGTAAATTAAATTTATCAGAATCGGCTTTTTATTTCTTCCATCTCATTTTTCACCATATATATATATATATATATATATATATATATATATATATATATATATATATA
This sequence comes from Nymphaea thermarum, assembly GCA_011799765.1. Taxonomy (NCBI): domain Eukaryota; kingdom Viridiplantae; phylum Streptophyta; class Magnoliopsida; order Nymphaeales; family Nymphaeaceae; genus Nymphaea; species Nymphaea thermarum. Next base: position 18,643 of record JAANDH010000165.1, on the reverse strand, counting down.
TATATATATATATATATATATATATATATATATATATTTGTGTCTCATCAACATTTTCAAATGTTGAGAGTGAGCACTCGACGTGTACCAGTAAACGTTGATGAGACATATATATATATATATATATATATATATATTATTATTTTATTTTATTATAATTAATTATATGCTATATTAAAAATATATATATTTTAATTTAATCGAACGGAACTCGGGTTTTAAATGTCGGACACAAGCTGGCTGGCATTAAGCAACACTTATGTTCGTTGGAGGGAGGGAGACGGAGAGAAGGAAACTCCACGGAAGATTATTAGATCCCAATAGAAATAAAAAGTAGACTAATGTTTTCTTCTTTACAGTCGATCACGAGAGTCAGTTGATGGAAAACTTACATTAAGTAAATTATTTTCTGAATGCAATGACGCTTTTATAATAACAAAAAATGAAAATTCCTCGTAACATCAAAATCTTACTAGTAAAAAATTCAATTTTTTTTTTCATAAAACCAACTCATTTAAACTAAAACATGCTTTCTCTCAAATTAGTTTTAACGAACCTTATTACATATGATGTTTATATTTAAAAAAAATACCAAAATTATAAAATACTTCATGAAGTGGCATGCGGGATGACCAGATCCTGATTGTACTCAGTTAATCACGACATTATTGACGGAAAACGGCAAGGCGTAGCAGAAAATTTCTCCGAACAAGAGATTGATGAAAGTTAAACCCTATGAAGTTGACAGCGTGAACATACATGTTCTAATTTTCAAATGTCACAATCTTCAATTATTGAGTGTAATTTGTGTGTTGAAAGTATTCTATCATCGCAGATGAAAAGCTATGCTCTATCATTCATTGCACAAGATAAAGAGTAAAACAAAAAAATTAATAAAAAAATACACAATGGAAGAAGTTTATATTTACTATAATAAAGTTCATAACAATTTGAAGACCTGGATTTAACTATAATAAAGTTCTTACTAATAGTTTCCTTTTTTTTTTTTCTGTTATCGTTTGTAAAGTTTCTTGCTCACACCCTATAAAATTTTACATATTTCGTGTTTGCCTTTCAAAACAAAAAAATTTGCGGACGTATATTAGACAAATAGAATTTTCATCCTTAAACCTGTTCTGCCTAGGTATCATAAAAAAAAAAAAGAGGCTGGGTTTTGTAGTTTTTCTAACAATGTTGCAATTTTCCTGACAAATATTAAAAGCTTCGGTGAAATATCGTATTTTTCGATACTACCTTCCATCACTAAATAACAAAATTATCCTTTTATCTAACTTTTTTTTTAATTTCTCAAGCTTAGAAATTTTATTTCACTTTCTAATACATAGTTCTTTGTTATTCAATAACATATAACTTGCTTAGTCCCTTCTTTCTGAACTATAAAAAAATCAAGCTCCTGCCATTTCGCCCCCAAGCAACAACAGGTGGCAAAGTTTGTGACTTTTGTACATTTTATCTGTGACGGTGGAATAATACAACAATAATTTTTTTATTGTGCCGGCTTGTTGCTTAGCTTAAGATCAAAACAAGTTGATTTTTTTTTTAAAGTAAGCAAATGTAGATCAAAACAAGTTGATTTTTTTTTTTTTAAAGTAAGCAAATGTTGGGATTGTGAATCAATTCCCGGCATGAAGAATTTCGAGGACTTACTAGCAGCTAAAAGATATCACATGTAAGTGGACTGAGATGTTGGTGTCCCACACGCATATGCTTGGTTGGCCATGAGTGGACGGCGGTGCATTTGAGGTGCATGAACATGAGCTGCTTCTGCTTCAGCGTTATTTCACATGCAAAGAATTGACATACAGTTCACTTAGAACTCACATTATTTGCAAAATAAGTCTGCTTTCGAAGGCCCCACACATGTAACCTATTTCTTGTGATGGGGAGGCGTAGTGGCTTCGGTCCGAGTGATAGGATGAAATACACTTCTTGCTTACCAAACACAGTTCATAGACGTGCTACTACATTCAACTTTCGTAGCCTAAATAACCCTATAAAATTATAAGAGACGGACCTCAAGAAAGAGTTTGAAATTAAATCACAACAAATTTCAACACAAGCAATATAGCTAATTTGCGGTTTACTGAGGTTGGATTTGATAGTTTTAGATACTGAATTTAAGGCGGCATTAAAATGTGTGTTTTGAAAGATCCTCAATTGTAACTTGATTTTAAATTCATGCTAAATGTTTAACATTATGAATTTAAGATGGAAAGGAAAGGGGAGGTTCCAACATTAAATCGAGCGATATGAGAGCTTATTCATAGATCTCAGATCTATGGTGAAACAAATACAACCTAAATTTATTCCGAATATTCGCTAATCCGATTTAGTTCAGCTATACATTTCCTCATCCAACCGAATTCCAAACCCAAACCAAAATCCAAAGCCAAATATTGGGGGAAGATCTGTCTCATAGCCTCACTAAGTCGAGCATAGATTTCAGTTTGAATTATACTAAATCCGAATCCGATTTAGATTACTTTCGACATAACTGACGCTATCTGAAGAAGGGCCGAAGCTGAATATGTTGGAGGAAGGACAGAAGCCGTCCCCCTTCTCTTGTTTTGAAAGACAGAATTGTTTTTCGAATTTGAATAAACTTGGGTCAATCCGTCAATTAGAATGTCACACTATCACTATTTATAATTCAAAATAGTATTGGTTCCCACTTTGACCCACTCACCCATCCGACTAGCTAGGCTCGAATTCTGATGAGTCCAAGCGCGGACCCAGACTAACGCGGTTTGGGTTCGGTTGCGAGGAGGCGGCCAAGGGAAGGAAGGGTAAAAGAGTAAATTCGGTGGGAAAGAAGAAAGGAAGAAGGGGAGGATGCGCATGGGAAGATGCATTGAATCAGGTGCATGGCGTGGGAATAGAAAGTGAGAGTGGACGAATCTGGAAGATATCGTCATATACCGAAAACCAGGAAACCCTGACACGGAGTGAGAGAGGAGAAAGGTGAGAGGGTCAAGAAAGGAATTAAAGGGAGGAGAAGGGGGAGCTGCATCTGCCTCTATTCGTCTTCTCTTTATTTCTTGGGGTGGCGGTGGTCTGGTGGAGGTCGCGGAGGAGTGGTGGGGGTCGAAGAGTCCGGGGACGGCGGCTCATAGACTTCAGACCAAGCCCAGCATCTGTGATTCATTGCGGCGTCTCTTCCCTTGTTTTCTGTTCGAGGAGGACCTAGTCTGTGATGCATTCGGGGTTTGGTGGAGACTTGCCGCATTTACAGGTGATTCTGTTGCTGGTGCTGCTGTTGGTTGCTGGCGGTGAGCCGTCGTTGGTGTTTCTGTTCTCCCCGTCTAAATTCACGACGCCCTTATGCCTCCCCTCGTCAAGTATTTTGGTAAGGGATCGATCTCCTTCTCCGTCTTCTTCCCTTTCTAATTAGAAGTTTTCTCTTCTTCTTTTTTTTTTATGATCTCGCTGTTGGTTTTGGTTGGTGTTACATGCGATCCTCTCTTCTTTCTTCCTTACACGAGAGAGGCGGTCCCATCGTCTCTTTTTCGTTTTCTTTTTTGATTTTCGTGGAAGAAACGGGTCTTCTGTTCCATTCTGTCTATCTTGTTTGAAGATTGGTGCCTGAAAATTTCGCTTTTTATCTCCAATTCTCTGCTCCTCAGGTTTGTAGCTGCCGTTTAGCTTTACTCCTGTTTTTGGTATTGGTTTCGATGTCCTGATGGTTTTCTTCAACGAAAGGAGTTTCTTCATGTTGTGAAAAGTTTGTGTGTTTGAAGTTTTGAACACCTGGGCATCTTTATTTTCGATGAATGATGACCATTCTTCGTCATAAGGAAGGCCACTTTCTTTTCCGGTAAACGATTTTTGTTTGGGGAGTGTTACAGAAGCTTTCATTGCATATCATGTTGTACCCTTGTATGACTGTTCTTTCTTTGTCTTCCTCTTCTTTTTCTCTGGTTTTGGAAGATTCTTTGTTTCCTTCCTCCCTGGACAAATGGCATGACAAATTTCTTGGCATCGGATTTTGTTTACCTACAGGCGATGAAGTTTTCTGCCCCGGCGGCTCTTTCAACTCCACCTTCATGGATTCGAGCCTCATGCTTTCTCCATCGCCTCTTGTCGATGTCTTCTGCCCACGGCGAAAGCGCGCTCGCATCAGCGCTCCTTTCATCCCAAGAGAACAGAAGCCGGCGTTGAGAAAGATCGTCCCTTCCATCGACGTCCTCCCCGATGAGTGCCTCTTTGAGATCTTCGCGCGGTTACCTAGCATTCGTGACCGCAGCGCCTGTGCCTGCGTCTCCAAGCGATGGCTTATGCTGCAGAGCAGCATCCGCGGGTCTGAGTTTGCTTCGTCTCCCGCCTGTTGCGGTTCCGTGACTGCCACAAAGGTGGCGTCTGCATCCGAGAAAGATGCGGCCCTCGGAAAGGCCGCTTTGGCTGTGAAGGATGCTAATGGCGAGAGGGTTCTTCCTGCAACCATTGAAGTTGATGGCGGAGATGAAGAGGAGGAAGCTGCCGACTGCGACGCTGGCTATCTTACACGGTCTTTGGAGGGCAAGAAGGCAACCGATGTTAGACTTGCCGCCATTTCCGTTGGTGCCGCCAAGCTCGGCGGGTTGGGCAAGCTTCTGATACGGGGTAGTAATGCAATTCGTGGTGTTACTGATGTTGGTCTCTCTGCCATCGCTCGTGGGTGCCCCTCTCTCAGGGTTCTCTCCCTCTGGAACCTCTCCTCTGTCACCGACGAATCAATCTGTGAGATCGCTGAAGGGTGTCACCTGCTGGAGAAGCTTGATCTTTGCCGTTGCCCGAACGTTTCTGACAAGGCGTTGCTTGCCATTGCTGCGAAGTGCCCGAATTTGTCGTCCGTTTCCTTGGAGTCCTGCCCACTTATCGGAAACGAAGGTCTTCCGGCCATCGGCCGTTCCTGTCTGAACCTTCGGTCCATCAGCATCAAGGATTGCCCACTTGTTGGTGATCAGGGTATTGCAGGCCTGGTTGCCTCAGCTGCTGCACTTTCAAGGATCAAGCTTGAGGGTGTGAACATCTCTGATGTATCACTTGCAGTTATCGGTCACTATGGCAAATCGGTGGCCGAATTGTCCTTCACAGGTCTTCAGCATGTCGGTGAGCGTGGGTTCTGGGCTCTGGGCAATGCCCATGGCCTGAAAAAGCTGAGGACCCTCCATGTCTCTTCCTGCAATGGGATGACAGACATGGGTCTTGAAGCTGTTGGTGTTGGTTGCCCTGTTCTGAAACATCTGTGCCTTCGGAGGTGCTGCTTGCTGTCGGACAGTGGGTTGAGAGCCTTTGCCAGAAAAGTGGCGGCGCTTGAGAATTTGCTGTTGGAAGAGTGCAACCGGATTACTCAAACTGGTGTCTTGGATTCTTTCTCCAACTGCAAGGCCAACCTGAAGTCACTTAGTCTGGTGAAATGCGTAGGGATCAAGGATGTTGATGATGGTTTAATTCCCCTGCCTCTGTGTGCCTCTCTGCATTCACTGACCATCCGTGGTTGCTCTGGTTTTGGAAGTCGTGGCGTAGCTGTTGTTGGGAAGGTCTGCCCCAATTTGCAAAATGTTGATTTCAGTGGAGTGAGTGGTCTTAGAGACTCTGATCTGCTGTCTCTGACGGAGAATTCCAAAGCTGGCCTCACCAAGCTGAACCTGAACGGCTGTGTAAACCTTACAGACGATGCCATCATCCGGTTGGTGATGTTCCATGGTGGAATCCTGCGACTCCTGAACCTTGGTGGTTGCAGGAGTTTAACGGATGAGAGTCTTAAGGCCATACTGGCCAATTGCCCACTGCTGCAGGAACTGGACATGTCTGGATGCTCGATTACAGACCAAGGTTTTTTTTCTCTGAACTCATCTAACAAGGGACTGCTGCCGGATCTTCAGATCCTCTCCCTCTCCGGATGTTCCCAAGTTTCAGAGAAAAGCTTGCAGGTCTTGGGGTACCTGAGCGGTTCTCTGGTCGGTCTCAACCTTCAACATTGCAACCTGATCAGCAGTAAGGCAGTTGGATGGCTTGGGGAGCGAATGTGGGGATGTGACATCCTCTCTTAATCTGGACAAAATGAAATAGGAATCGGTGGTTGGACGAAGAAAACACATCTCTGATTCAGTATCTCCTCAAGAGGAGATTTTTGAGACGGTTCTTCCACGTCTCCACCGTACCATCTTTTTTTGTTCTTTTTTTTTTTGGGCTCATTTGTTTGGTCTTCTACAATGTGCCTTCTGCAGTGAAGAAGTAGAAGGAAAAACAGTCGGAGGAGAAAAAAAACCAGTTTGTTTTCAAGGGGTTCTCTGCCCCGTCCTGTTTTTGCGGGTTCTTCCTTCCATCTTGGTGGAAGAGAAGTGTTCGTTCACCATCAGGCGTCCTTACTGCTCGGTGGTTTTTGGACTGGACGGAGCAGTTCCTTCTGAGAGTCACCATGGTTCTCATTCTCCAGAACATAGGTCTTTCTTTTTTAGTTACTGTAGCGTTTTTAACAGGGACCCTGTTTCGTGTGCACCCTGGTGTTTTGACCGTTGCCTCTTCATTGCACATGGTGGTTGAGCACTGTGCAGCTTTTCCAGTATCTTTTATTCGTTAAGAGGCTCTGTGGTCTATGTTTCTCATGGTGGCTGTTGTATGTCTCGATGCTGGGTCTTGTTATTACGTCATGTAATGGGTTATGCAGCTGGTTTTGTGGCTTGGATCTCTTTTTCTCTGCCTCTCAGGCTTTGGTGATGGCAGCGATTCGTTTGTGTCTGCCATGACAACCAGGTGCTGGTTTTTTGGCCTCTAGGCCTTGTGTTTTACCAGGCTGCTCTATGCAAAGGGCTGTATGCTTTCGTGGTTGTGTTAATGCAGTTGGGTTTTATCTAAGATCTCTCTCTGTCTCTCTCTCTCTCTCTCTATATATATATATATATATATATATATATATATATATATATATATATATATATATATATATATATATATAGGTTTGCCTTCGAGAACAGAGCAGTCGTAATCTCATCGGACTCTTAATTGGGTTGTCGTGGGAAATCTCTAAAGTGATTATGTTACGTGATCCTTGAAGCGATTGTGCTACTTGTTTACTCACACATAATAATGGATGAAATCTGTCCTGATCCTCTCTTTGTATGGGTTCTCAATTGGAAGTCATAGACTTATAAAACAAGAATCTAATTGTGGATAATCTCTACAACGGTGCCCAAGCAATTGGTCTCTAATTATGGATTCTCAATTAGAACCTGTGGAAGTAAGGATCAAGCATCTGATCATGGGTAATCTCTAGACTGATCCTGGAAGCAATGTCTGCTCTAAAAATGTAAGCCTGAATGTTAGCAGCTTCTACCATATTCTTCCTGTTCTCCTGCTCAGGAGACACATAAGAAATCTGAGCACGCAAACTTTTTGCTTAATTCTCTGCAGAACCGGACTTCATTACCTCTATTAACTTAGAAGACTGACTTCAATGGCAGACACACCTGGGTGGGGTTTCTTATTCCCAAGCACTGCCCTTTTTCATTGGCAGACTCAACCATTTAAAGCTGCCCCATCTCTAGGCCGTCTGGTTGTAGGAATGGGAAATCGAAACAGAGTTGAAACGAGTTCAACATAACATATAGTGAAATGCAAATGATCAGATGGATATACATTGTAAGGAAATCCAAGTTCAACTGCTGAATGGATTTGAAGTGATATACGGTCTCATAAACAAGTTCCATTTAAAGCAAAAATTTTACTGAGAATCTGAATATTACATACAAGGGATCATATGCTGGAGGGGTTCGAACCCAGTTTTAATAGATATAGATATTGCAGGTGAGTTTAAATCCAAATCGGGTTAAGACAAATTTAGTAGAACCGTTTTGCATCTTTACTAACATTCAACGGCTCTAAATTCGTCATCCTTTCAACCGAATCTCCAGCATCTTGGGCTGTCTCAAGTCCGGCCGGCTTGTGCCGTCACAAAACATGATCAAACCCAATTTACAGCGTAAAGTTTTTCCTCCTCTTCCTGCGAGCTCACTGTTGATTAACATGAAACCTGCTCATCTACAGAGGAAAAAGAAAAAAAAGAAAAAGAAAAAGAACAAAAGGAGAGGAAAAGTAAATAACGAACAGAAAAGCTAAAGAAGAACATGGGTTTAATTGCCGGGAGGTATGTACAACCAGAAGGCGTAAAGAAGAACATGGATTTAATTGCTGGGTGGCAAGTACAGAAAGTAAGGTTTCAGGTGAAGACAAACAGTTACAGTATCTGCATTCAATGATTCCAACAAGATTGGGCAGTAGCTACTAGCTAGATGTGCTTTACTTCTCTCTAAAAGAGACAAGCGAGAGGGCAAGCGAAGCGGCAGCCACCCACCTGGCCAATTATTGTTTCTTGGCTTTTGAGTTATAATTGCGTGGCGATTGCTGCCTTCCAGAGGTCGCATCCTCCACGTTATATGGACGACAAAACGGCCCTTCGTGCCTGTCAAGAGCCGGACCAGCCCCCGCCGTCCATCTTGCTGAACTCAGCTTCCACCTCTTAGGCTTGGCTTTTTTCTCTTTTTTTGCCGCGGGCAGTACGTGGTTGCCATGTGCGGCGACATCTGCAGCCTCAAGTCTGCTATCCCTGCTGACTGTGGCTCGTGTTCCTCGTGATATCTGAACGAGAGGTCGAGGCAAAGCACGGAGCGAGCCTCCTGGCCACAAGCGCTGCCGAGGGCCTGGTCATCTTGTCTTGTACGTAGCAGAGCTGCAGGCGACGGCGGCCGGCAGAGGAAGATCTGCTCCAAGGTGGGCACTGTATGCTTCGAGTTTTTTGAGATCATGCTCGCCTGTCGCTGTGTACTTTGGAAAACTAAACCAAAGATTTTCTATTTGAGATCTCTTTTGGGCTTACGCTTAATTTACCTGTAATTTAGTAAACGGCGATGAACTTCGCATTCATCATGGATACTATCCTAAATGGGAGCCACAAGTAGAGTTTCGTTAACTGGAGAACTAAAGTTTTGATTGATACTAGTATCGAGAAAAAAATTACACTTATACTTTTTATTTGATGATTTTTATATAGGAAAATTGTAACCCTTTATGAAAATCACAAAGAGTGATTTTTGCTTTTAATTACGTGCAAAGGCAAGCGCAAAAAATACAAAAAGTTTCACACTTTTTTTCCGGTTGCTCTTTGAAGAGGTGAATACCGAATATCTTGCATCGTCTTTGTAAAACAAGATGAAAAAAGTGTTAAATTGCCTATTCATCGTCTGGTTGTGAAAAATAATGAAAGAGGAGGGAAGCAAGAATACACTTTTACCTTCACATTTCAAAACATGTTGACTTCAGGCTTTAGAAACAGATGAAAAAATAATGTTCACTCACAACAATAAAGGGAAACTTTTATATGCATGTGTGTTGTCGAGGGATATGAATACAAGTGCACATGTATACACTCATGTATCCGGTGGTCTGTGAGAGGTGAAGCCACTCCACCTTCCCTCTGGCCCCAGGATCCAGAGCAGCCTCAAAACTTCAGTAGTCCTACAATATACATTATTCAACTCAAGTGTGTCGCATTTCTAAGTGTATGGATAAGCATGTCTGCATAATAGATGGATGCACACCTACATTAAAAGTGCATGCACACTACTTTTAGGTATCCCTACCATTTGTATAGAGAGTCAAGAAATACATTTTAGTAGGACTACATGAGAAGCAAGATATAATCAATTGCATCTAAACAACAATTTTTTGGGTCTTTTTTCCTCTCATTTCTTCTTATTTGACCTTTTTTTCATGTGCTATGATAGCATCACATAAATCATATACAGACATTATTTATGCTTAGACTCTTAATATCTCTTCAAGACATGAAAGTGTTGAAATATGAGAGAAAGAAAGGCAGAGAAAACACACAGAGCTTAACGTGGTTCAGCCTGTTCAATGGCCTACATCCACACACAAGACAACACAATGGTTGTTTTCTCACACTAACAAACCTGTTCTTTTACAAGTAAAAGAACGTAAAAAACATCACACACCTCCACCGTGAACCAAACGAAAGGTAGGAGATGATAACTGTTCATAAAATAACTGCCAACCAACAACAAAATTTGAGACACGTCTTTATAAAAAATAACTGATCAGAAAGATGTGCATAACACAAAAAACGTTCTTCAACACTCCCCCTCAAGTGGGGCGTAGAAATTATAGCATCCCCACTTGAATTTTAGCTCCTCAAGCCGTCTCATATCCAAGCCTTTAGTTAATCCATCGGCAAGCTGGTCATTGCTTTTAGTGTATGGAGTTGTAATCACCCTTTGTTGCATTTGTTCACGTACATAATGGCAGTCAATTTCTATGTGTTTAGTGCGCTCATGGAATACTGAATTAGCTGCAATGTGTATCGACGCTTGGTTGTCACAATGCATAGGAACTGGTTTTTCAACTTTGAATCTCATTTCACAAATAAAAGATTTAACCCAAACAAGTTCACTCGTTGTAGTAGCCATCGCTCTATACTCTGCTTCTGCACTGGATCGTGACACTGTATGTTGTTTTTTGCTTTTCTTTTCTATGTCACTAAATTTCCTCCAACAAAAACACAATATCCTGATGTGGATTTTCTATCTATGCTGCCAGCCCAATCAACATCTGTGAATCCTCTGATATCAATGTTCCCATTTGCCTTGTACCATAATCCTTGAGCTGGAGAGCCTTTCAAATATCTCAAAATTCTATTAATAGCTTTCATATGTATATTCTTAGGAGAATGCATAAACTGACTGACCTGACTAACGACAAACAAAATATCAGGTCGTGTTACTGTAAGATAAATCAGTCTTCCAACCAATCGTTGATATCTAGAAACATCTTCGAGAGCTTCATCATCTTTCGCATCCAATTTTATGTAGGGTTCAATAGGTGTCAAGACAGGTTTGGCTCCAAGTTTTCCTGTTTCCTTGAGAAGGTCAAGTGTATATCTTCTTTGAGACATAAAAATCCATTTCTTTGATTTAGATATTTCTATTCCAAGCAAATATCTCAACTTTTCCAAATCTTTTATTTCAAAAGTTTGGTGAAGAAATTGTTTGGTGGCAGAAATCTGGTCTTGATCATTTCCTGTTACAATAATATCATCCACATAAACAAGAATTACTGCTATTGTCTCTTCAACCCTTTTGATAAATACTGAGTTGTCTGCAAGAAGTGCTTAGTTTTTAATGCCATGCACGAGGAGACTGTTTAAGACTATATATAGACTTTTTGAGTTTACACACTAAGTTTGGATTTCCTTCTTTTGGATGCCTTGGAGGTAATTGCATATATACTTCCTCGTTCAAATCACCTTGTAGAAATACATTTTTTACATCTAACTGAAACAGTTCCCAATTGAGATTGCAAGCAATGGATAAAATAATTTTGACAGTGTTCATTTTAACAACATGAGCAAATGTTTCATCATAATCCAATTCATGAGTTTGAGTGTAACCTTTTGCTACAAGCCGAGCTTTGTGTCGCTCTATGGTACCATCACTATGCTACTTGGTTTTAAAAATCCACCTACAGCCAATCACTTTCTTATCATTTGGCACTTGAACTAGTTCCCAAGTGTTATTTTTGTGAAGAGCATTTAACTCTTCATTAATCGCTTCTACCCAAACACAGTTCTTCATAGCTTCTTGATAGGAATATGGATCAACAACTTTAGATATATTATTCAAGTATGCAACATGCTTTGATGATACCCGTTCATAGCATAAATAATGATTAATTGGAAATGTTTGAGTAGAATAAGTAACATAGTCTTGCAAATACCTTGGAGGATATGTGTCCCTTTGAGATCTTCTCACTGTAGTCTCTAAAATTGAATTTTGGATAGTTTCACCATCATTAGTAATACCATCATCAACATCATCTTGATTTGTTACCTCATTAAGGTCGGCTTGTGGTTGAGGTGAAGCAATAAACACATCAAACTCTTTGTAGTCCTCTATTGTAGGTGCAACATTATGGTTTGATGACTCCCCTTTCGCTCAATGACCTTAAAGAATGGTTCCTGCTCATCAAAACAAATATCTCGTGAGATCAATACTTGGTTGGTTTCTAAATCGAAGCACCGATATCCTTTTTTTTGATGAAGAATACCCCAAGAAGACACACCGCTTCGCTCTTTAACTTAACTTGTCAGATCCTTTGCATTTGACAAAAACTACACACATAAAGGTCCTTAAGTGTGCAATTTTGATAGGTCTCTTCAAAAGAATTTCCATTGGAGATTTATTATTCAAATATCTTGATGGAAGTCTATTTATAATATAACATGTCGTTATAACTGCATCACTCCAAAATCTTTTTGGTACTGACATTTGGAAAAGTAATGAGCGAGTTTTATCTAACAAATGTCTATTTTTCCTCTCAGCCACCCCGTTCTGTGGGGGAGTATCCACACATGTAAATTGATGAGTAATCCCATGCATTTTCTAAAATTGATCAAATTCTTGATTTTTGTATTCAGTTCCATTGTCTGATCTTAGAATCTTCACACGAGCATTATACTAAGTTTCAATCATCCTAAAAAACTCACAAAACTTTGAAAAAACTTTATTTTTAGATTTCAGCAGGTACAACCATGTCATTTTAGAATAATGATCAGTGAAAGTCACATAGTAACGACATCCATTATAAGAATTAACAGGCGCAGGGCCCCACACATCAGAATGCACTAACTCAAACAAAGTGTTAGTATGATGTTCTATAATATCAAACGGTAATCTAGACATCTTGACAAATTTGCAAATGTCACACAACTACGAATTAAAGACTAACTCAGGCATTAGAACTTTCAAAGTTTGACTTGACACATGTCCAAGGCGCTGGTGCCATAACTCTCCATTTGATTGTAACCAGTGCACTACTTGTGTTATCCAGCCAATAAATGTCGCAGCATAATTCTCCCTTACCAATCATCTTCCTCGTCGCAATGTCCTGAATAATCACATCAGTTGGAGAGAAAGTAACACAACAATTAAGTTCTCTTGTAAGTTTCGATATGGATAACAGATTAGAATTCAAATCTGGCATGTGTAGAATTTTGGAGCTAATAGGCAGATTTAAAAATGACATTTCACCAGTACCACTCACATGCATACAAGACCCATTTGCTATTGTAACAGATTTATCAATATTGTGAGTTGAATAGTTTCTAAGTATATGCCGATCCATGGTCATGTGGTCACTGGCTCCAGAGTCCAACACCCAAGTATTAGAAAAAATACATTTGGGGTTACACAAAGTGGAATTGCTTGCTGATGCAGCCATGCCTTCTTGCTTAACAGACATGTGCTTTAGCAAATCCGAAATCTTTTCTAAGACAGTTGTAGCATCATTAGTCTCTTGAGATTTGGTAGCAGCCACTTTTGCCAAGGATGAAGTTTCTTTAGATTTTCCAAACGGTTATTTCTTAGGGTCTGGTCTCCCATACAAATCCCGACAACGCTCACGCAATTGTCCTTCCTTTTTACAATAAGTGCAAACTCTCTTTATTTTTCCTTTCCATCGGTTAAACCCATTCTGTCTTTCTACAGCCACAAATGCTACTTTATCTTCAAATTCTTCCCTCTTTGGCAGCGAGAGAATCATGACCTGCTTCCTTGATTCATCACTCATTAATAAAGAATAAATGGTGGATAACGATGGCAGTGATGTATGCATAAAAATCTGTTGCCGTATTGGTTCATATTCTGTACCAAGACTGTTAAGCAATTGAAATTTTTTTTGTTGCTCACGTAAACGTTCTCTACTTTGCAGACTTTCAGTCATATCAACCAAGTAATCGGACTCGTCCCACAATCCTTGAATATTACCAAGATGTTCACTGAAACTGGTTTTCTGATCTTTCTTTACACTGTAATTTTTTTTTGACAAATGAAACATCCTAGCAATATTGTTTTTCTCACTATATAGCTCATTGGCTTTTTTCCAAATTTATGCAGCAGTTTCAACAAAAAGAAAACCTTGTTGAATTCTCGGCTCCATAGAATTCATCAACCAAGACATGACCATGTGATTGGTCATTGTCCATTCCTTGTAGAAAGAGTTATTCTCGTATGGTTTTGGGAGGTCACCCATAACATATTCAAGTTTGGATTTTCCACTCAAAAATAACGTTGCTGATTTTGACCATGCAAGATAATTTATCCCATTGAGAAGCACTGACGTGATTTTAATAGCAGGATTGGGTTGCTCTTGAACAACAATTTTCTCAATGATTCTATTGTTACCTGTTTCAGCCATGATGCTCACGAAGATGAGAATAAGGAGATCAAGTATGCTCAGGCGCCTTTCAAACCAGCAACCACTCGCCGAATTTTCAAAAATCACCGCCAACTCGGAAAATCCTCAAAATTGGTCAGCAAGTAGCTAAGACCCTCAGGAGTGGACGCCCAATCTCCCAACTCAAGCTGAACTTCCCAGAAAATTTAGTTAAGAATTTATACTTACTGAAATTTCAGTCGCAGAATGTAGTAGAAGAGAGTCTCCGTCTCAAGACCTTGCGATACTCAAAAATTCATAGAAAATCAACCGTTGGTCCGTTTTTTCTAAAATTTGGACTGAAGATCAACAAGATGAAGATGAAGGGACACTTCAAATTTCAGCCCCAACGGAGCTTTGAGGAAGGATCGAGCTAATTTATTTTACCGCTGGTTTTCACAGTCTCGCTGTTCTTCAGACCTAGCATCGTTCCTTTGGGCAGTGATGATTTCTCCCTCGATCATGGACGAATTGACTCTAAACTTCAATAGATTGATCGTGGGTTCAGGGCGATGATGATCTTCAAGTTGTTGTTCATTGATTGTCCTCCATTCGCCAGATTCCAGCAAGTGATCAAAAAATCCCAAATCAGTGAACAACAGAAACAGAGTCCAATCTGCTTGACTCCTCAACAGAAAAACTCTGAAACATTAGGATCGAAGCCCCAACAACCTCGGCGGAAATGTTAAACGCTCTGATACCATGTTGAAATATGAGAGAAAGAAAGGCAGAGAAAACACACAGAGCTTAACGTGGTTCAGCCTGTTCAATGGCCTACATCCACACACAAGACAGCACAATGGCTGCTTTCTCACACTAACAAAACTGTTCTTTTACAAGTGAAAGAACGTAAAGAAACATCACACCTCCACCGTGAACCAAAACGAAAGGTAGGAGATGATAACTGTTCATAAAATAACTGCCAATCAACAACAAAATTTGAGACACGTCTTTATAAAAAATAACTGATCAGAAAGACGTGCATAACACAAAAAACGTTCTTCAACATAAAGCAATAACGTAACACGATACTCAGAATTTCTCAAGTTGTGATAACAAACATGAATGTGAGGTAGAGTCAGGCACTAATTCAAGTTGATAAAGCTCATGGGGGAGGTTTTTTGGTACCAAAAATCCAAAGTTACTGGCTTAAAGGTGGAGATTCTAATACTAAACTCTTTCATACCTGCATCAATAAATAACAAGCGCGAAGGAACCATATGAAAGCTCTCATTATTGGTGACCAAATTGTGGAGGCTCCTGGAGATATTATGAATATCTTCTCCTTCCACTTTAAAAATTTCCTTGATAGAGGCAAGAAATCGGCGAACTCCAATTTTAATAGCAAATGTACCCATTCCATCTCATGAGGAGAGCAATATCCTTCCTATCCCAATTACTTACGTAGAAATCAGAAGTTGGCCAATCATGGAGGCTGATAACAATTCAATGTCAAGGCTAGATGTTTCTCCCAATAGTTTTTACCAATCAAATTGGGATTTCATTAAGATGTCAAGTGTGCCATCTCGGATGAGAAGGATTAATCTCACTGCTCAAGTGAGTGTCAAAGGTGGAGACATTCCATTCACTTCTATGGTCCAGAGCTGCATCAGTATCAAACGGTGATACGTCTACTTACTTCAACTTGCACATATAACTCGACCCCCTTTATAATATATGAACGTATCCCCTTAGGAGTTGAATCGAAGACATGCCACATATGTGCCCTAGGCCTGCCCATTTGAGTTATGCCCCTAGGGGCAATCGTGCCATCGAAAATTTTCTGGAAAAATAAAAATGTGAGGAAGATCAACACAACTCATATGGCACTAATACTAAAGAGCCAATGCATATCCTAAATTTCCAACCAATATCCTTCTATGATAGCATGCTAAAATGCATATGCAGAATAATGGTCCGCCAACTTAGGCTTATTCCGTGTCAAAGATGTCACAAAATTGTTCACTCAATGCACTCTGGAAAAGGCAAAAACAACGCCACAAAGTAGGATGAGCCTTTTAAATTTTGGGTCCTTCTAAGTAGGGCTGCACAATGAGTGGAGCCAACTTGGGCCCGACTCACATTCACTCGAACAACCTCGACTCGAGCTAATCAAACTCAAGTTTAAATTTACACTGGGAATGTTAAATGGGCGTTGTTCAAGTTGTAAGAACTCAACTTGTTTAAACTCGGCTTGGCTCTATAAAACTGGTTCATTAGAGTTAATGAATTAAACAAGTTAAGCGAGCTCGAGCTCAACTCAGCTCATGTGCAGTTCTACTTTTAACTGTGATTGTGCCTTAGTCCACTACTGTTGTAGTTTAAGGGATGTTGATGCCAAATGGAGCTGGATAGCCTAGTCAAGTTCCCCCTTTGGGATCAACCTCCTTAGTTCTCTCTTATACCATAGAACTACTTTGGGATCAACCTCCTTGGTCCTCTCTCCTACCACAGATGGGCGTCTTCCCCAGGGCCCTCCCTCTTTGTCAGTCTTCCAAAAACCCTATCCCCATCAACCCACATTCTACAAAAGATGCTTTTGGCAACATGTCCTGGGGGTGCAGCCCCATAATATCAACCCTGATTATGAGGTGCCATTAACTTTGTCTCCAAATCTCTGAATCAAAAGGTTGCACATAGTGGCAGAGGTAGGTTTGGGCATGGTGTGGCAACTTGCCCTCACATGCCCACAAAAACTGTTTATTTTCTTCATGTTTGAATTTCATTGTATGTTTTTCGTTTACATATAAATGCCTCTTAAAAATTTTGAAATTATATAATGACTGCCCCTTAGAAGTTTTCGGTTCACCCCTCATTGCACAATGATAAGGATTCGACTTACAAGAAGATGGATGGCCTTTCTGTTGGGCAGCTTTGGGTTTGTTTTGTGTGTAGATCCTCTAGGGTTAACGTC
Organism: Nymphaea thermarum; assembly: GCA_011799765.1. Lineage (NCBI taxonomy): Eukaryota > Viridiplantae > Streptophyta > Magnoliopsida > Nymphaeales > Nymphaeaceae > Nymphaea > Nymphaea thermarum. The sequence continues at coordinate 1,443 of JAANDH010000165.1, read as the reverse complement.
AACTATAGAGAGGCCTTTCCGAAACTGGTCAGGTATGAGATCGATCCCCTAATTTTCATTGCTCTAGGAAAAGGAGAATTCTTTGTTCCTACATGCAGCTAAGAGCTCGAAGTCGACCTTGAGTTGGGCCAGCTTGAAACCGACTCGACTCAGAAAACTCGAGCTCGAACTTGGCTTGAACCATAGTCAAGCTCAACTCAACAATACAACACCGATCTCAAACTCGAGTAGTTTAACTCGTTTATGTTAACTATGTCTAATTTCTTTTCATTCGTTAACTCGTTTTAACTTGATTAACTCATTTAGTTGCTACTTGTTTAACTGTTTTTCATTATAATTCAACATTTATTATGTACTTGAGTTTAGTCGAGTTCTTCCAACTCGAAATCGACTCGTTTAACTTTTCGAGCTTACATTTGAACTTGAGCTTGACTCATTTATAAACGAGTTGAGTTTAGATGATTAAGTTTGAGTGAAGCTCAAACTGGCTTTTAGGCAGCCCTAAATTGCATGCGGAATGACCTTCCTCACATCCTCATACGGTTTCAGCCACTCTCCCTAGGATCTCTCATGAAGGATCACCTTCATATGTACCACCGACTTCAATTAAGGGGCATGTTGCTAGCAGTAGATGCTACATATGCAAGAATCACGGGAAAATTGTGACCCACCTCTTACATGCAAGTTGGCATGAACTACATGGTGGTGGAAATTTATGCAATTACTTTGGAAAGCGGGGAACAACATTGGTAAATGGGAGATCGAGTTGCTTGCACACAACAAAAATATTCAAGAGAGACTGAGATGCACAAGTCAATCACTTGATTCGAGCACTTAATCCCAATGAGGTGCACGCATCAGGCTGGTGTGCTTCTCGTGTCCAAAGCATGTGCTTAAGGCACTTTTTTTCCAGTGGATGTCGGATACCTCGCTGCTTGGAGACGATCAAGCTGGTTATGTGCACACCCTCTGCGAGAGACTGGAGACGAACAAACTGTTAAATTGCACACTTTTGTGCATGCATAGAAGTGTGTTACACAACTAAAATATTTATGATAAAAAAAAAGAAATGATTAGAAGAACAGGAAGGAAATTATAAAACTGTTAACACTTTAAATGTATAAAGTATTTTCTAAAATGCCCCAACCTCCTTTTTTTTAGTGCATATTTCTAAAATATGTAAATCTGGTTCCTCCAACTTTTTTGGTTTCCTCTTGCTTGCTTACTAGTTTTTCTATCGGCTCTATGTTAACACCCCAAATTTTTCCACATCAAAATTGAAGCAATGTGAAAATTTCACAAAAGAATTGTGAAAATTTGCAATTTCAAAGCCAATTTCGAATCTAAAGAACGATTAGATTCAAACCATGAATTTAACCCAGGACACGAATCCCAATGCAGGATTACGAGTCCAAATCCATTTACAAATGTCATTTGACATCC